>VWZS01005301.1:1727258-2029754 GCA_013397075.1 Rhabdornis inornatus | reverse complement strand
GGGGGGGAGGTGGGATGGGGGCGGGGGAAGGCTTCTGGAGTTTGGACAAACAAAGTTTTACTACAGGGAATAGTGGGGGACATTTGCTAATGCCGAGGAGCAACAGCACGGGTTGGTATCCATGATGCAGGCGACCCTGCGAGGAGCTCGGCGAGAAATCACTGCCCCAAGTAAAACCCAACTTTCATTTTAATAGAGGCACCCCCGGTGTCCCTCGTTCTCTCAGCATGGGCGCATGTATGGTGCACATGTGTGTAAACAGATAATTCTCCCTTCCCCTCCCCTTTCGTGTGAGAGATTGGAAATAGCGTAAGAGAAGGGAAGGGCTCCTCTCCCGGTGCCTTAGGAAGCCGTACCCAGATGAGGATTAGGGGGATCGGGACGAGGTTAATTGGGAAAGATCCCCTAATTCCGGCGGCCCTGCGAGTTAATCCTCGTCTGACACGGAGGAGCCGCTGCTCCCCCGAGCCCCCGGCCCCAGCGCGCAGCCCCCTCGCCGGCCACCCCTCCTCGCCCCTTCGCCTGACAAGGCGACGACGGCGACTTAAAGCAACTTTTCTTTGCCCGGGCTTTCCTAAGAGCCCTCTGCGAGGGGCTGCGGGGGTCTGCCCGGAGCACGCCCGGCCGAGGGGAGCTGTGTGCTCCGAATGGAGCCCGGTGTCAAAGGCTGTCCTCTGCCCCGGCCCCTCGCCCGCCTCTGCCTGTGGCGGCGGCGGCTGAGCTCAGCCGAGAGATAAGGGACAAAGGGCAGGGGAGGGAATGGTTGCTAGGTCCTCGGAGGTAAATCTCAGGCTTACCTTGATGGTTTTCTTCTGGAATGTACATCCTCTTGTTTTCATTGACCATTTAAAACGAGTCCAGAATAATCCCTCCGAAAATCGGCTTGGTAAAATTCAAGGAAGAATGGAGCTGTAGAATTTCCCCTTTTATTATTACCTGATTCCCATTATTGCATCAAACACCAAAAACTGATCCTTTCCACTACTGCCTCCTTTAGTGAAATTGCAATGCATCCTCAGTACATCCGGGCCCCTTCCAAGAATTTAGCACAGCACCTCTGGCTGTTAAACCATAAAAAAGAACAGGAAGGGGGGAAACGAGAGGGGGGCGGGGGGGAAGGAAAAAAGCAAAAGCATCCAGGACAAACCTCTGAGGGTTAAATGTCTTTTTAAAATCCACCAACTACAAGAGTAACAACAGGAGGAAGAGGAACAAAAAAAAAAAGGGAGATGTTCAAACGCTGCTGCTCCTCCTCTTCAAAGCCATTCTGAGCGCGTTGTGTTGGCAGGGAGCTGTTTCTGCAGAGGAAGAGAGCAAGTCCCAGCCCCTTACTCCCTCCCCTCCCTCAGCGCGCTCGCTCCTCGCTCTCTCCCTCTCGCCGACAGACAGACACACTGAACGCTTCCAGATGTTCCAGCTGCGGCGGCTGCACGCAGCTCCCCGCGCACGGCGTTGGGAGCCGCCGGACTTGATCTGAAAGTTTAACACGCTGCCTGCCTGCCTCCACTGCGCCTGCTGAAGCCTCGCCACAGACATGACGTCAAGGAGGCGAGCTGGAGCCGGCTGCTGCCTGGGGGAGCGGGGGACAGCGAGGGGAGCGGCGGGGGCCGGGCAGGGGCAGGGACAGCGGCACGGCCGGACAGCGGCGCGGCACCGCTCCCATCCCATCCCATCCTCTCTCAACAGTGCGGGCTCTGCCCTGCGGCTCCACCACGGAGTGCGAGTGTGAGCTGCATCTCAAGGAGCGCGGAGCCGCTCGCAGGGTGTGCGGGCGCTGAGCGAGCTGCGGCTCCGCTGGAGCCCCCGCGGCACGGCAGGCAGGCAGCGCAAGGGAGAGACAGATAGCCAGCGGTGAGTCGCACCGACGAGAGCATGCACAGATGTTTAAACAGATTAATCAAGCTAGGATTTGCAAAATCCTTGGTGGAAACGCCAAAGTGCTCTCCGCTGGTATCCCACCACTTGCCTTAATTCTCCTGTCCTTTGGCCCTCTATAATTGAAGCCTCCGCAGAGAGCAAAAACGACTCCTTTAAAACGAAATGCGAACTGAATGCAGTACGTGTTAAACCTATCTGGACTCTCCGAGCTGCCATGTTAAACAAGAGATGCAGAGTCCTCAAACACTCCCCAGAACCACTGCAGAAACTGCCACAACCTGAAGAACCGAACCACTGTGACACGCACGGAGGTGAACGCCTGGAATACCGTGTCCTGCGAGCAAACCCATGGCTGTAGATTCTCACCATTACCGAGTATCCACCTAACATCACACGCATGCAACACTATTTGTGGAGCTTGAAACACTGTGGTTATTTCCTTTCAAATGGTTTTCCATTTTAACTAGGAAAAAAAGGAGTATTTACAATTGGTAATACCCCTATAAAAGAAATACGTTTGAACAAACTTAGTGCCTTCTCTACACATGCCTTTTAGTGGGATGTATCAAATGTACATCTCTCCATGAGGCTTTCTCCCTGCCACTTTAATTAAGCTATCTCTCAGCTGGAACTCAAAATATTACAGAAAGCACCGCCAACTAATAGATTTATGGAAAGAAACAAAAAAACCCCCAACACACCTATTTGGAACAACAAGAAAAACTAGAATAGATGTAAAACACTTACCAAAAACTGGATGTAGCCAAATCACTTGTCCTAAATAAAGGTCATTTTGGTTTCTAACAACCACTGATCATCACAACTTCTGCATTAGATGGTATTCAAAGGGTAATTAACCAACACCATATTGCCATTGACAGCATGTAGAGGCACAGCTTTATTTCTGACTCAGGAGGAAGAGTTCCTCTGAGCAATTAAAATACTCTGTCCTCTCTTGCCTAGTTTTTCTCTAATAATGTCACATGCACTTACCCATTTAACTTACCAGATCAGGAAAGATGACAGCTAGAGGTAGAATGGCAATATATTGGCTTTCATTTTCAGTTCAAGTTTCATTTTCTTAAAAAAGTCAAGTCCACCCTTCATCATTATAGAAAGCATTGAACAGAAAATACTTCACTGCCTACATTTGTTGTGTAAATGTACATTTTGTTTTTCTCTTGTGACCACAAATCCTTGCCATGGGTTGTGCTAACTCCATTTTTTCCACCCATGAGTCAACTGAGCTTTGCATGATTCACCCTTCCATGGACCAAATATCTTGGGAAGTAAGTGTATGCTGATCACCCCTGCCCAGAAATCAAACACTGCTGGAGCACCTGCAAATGTTTCTTTTGCCTTTCTTGGGTCACATCCTCAGCTAGCTGAAGATTTATGTACAGTATTATTTAAACAGTTAAAATCCACATAGTCCTGCTTTATGCCAGCTCACATATGTATGCAGGCACATACACAAGCTGTCTCCGACACCTACAAATCTTTTTCTCCGTTCTTTTATCCCTCTCTCTCTGCCAAGCTCCCACAGTAGGACACAAGTTGGGCCAATTACCAAAAATCAAATACCAAAGAAAAATAGAACAAGAAACAAGACTATTAGCTGGCATTAATTTCTCCAGCATAAATAAAACTCTACTATAACTTGAGGTTTCCTTACTCAGCAATTCTAATAAAATAATTTCCTATACAGAGAAGTGGAAAGAAACTAATTGTAGGATTAAGATGGAAAGATCCTGTTAATGAATCAGGTGGCATAAGAGTGAGCACCACACCTTCCCCTAAAGCATTTTTATTGTCCAAGTACACAAAGAAGATGTAGTCCGTGAAAACAGGCTTGGTTAAGTGGTGGCATTTGAAGTAAAGCTGCTTCTAAGATTTTTTTTCTTGATGTGATTACTGAAATGCACATTTAATATAGATTCCATCAGGTAAGAACTTGAGGTGCTAACCTTCATAGAAACCAGGAAAATTGGCCTTCTTCAGAGTTCCATCCCCACAGACACACCCAAAGAGGAGTATACAAGTGAGAGGTCAGCTTTAAAGAAAATTACAAAAGAATTATTATTTCAATACAAAACCAATTCAAAAGTTCCTAGTCCCTGCCTGATATGGCAGCCAGCAGATTTGGAGGTGAGATGGACAATGTAAAGATCAGACACAAGGGTATCTCACACTGGCCTGCATCAGTGCTTGTGGACTTCCTCTAAGCTCATGATGACAGACTGGACAAATGATCCAATATATATTCAGCCTTAGGCCTCCCTATGGTGGAGATACAAATTTTCTATCCCATGCAATGGTACAAGAAGAAAAATTGTTCTCCAGTTGCTCTGCTAACAATTGTGATGAGGGCCATATAAAGCACCAAGTCAGATTCCTGAAAAACTGCTATTTAAAGTTATAAAGTGTCCAAAAATGACTTCTAGGGTACATACTGTGAACATTCTGCATGTCCATTCTGCATGTCAGGAATGTTTTGTTCTGTGCACAATATAGCAGCCCTTCCCTTTTATCCAGCCTTATAAAGAGTATAGTGGGCACAACAACTTCTTCAAAATCCAGTATAGGACCTGCATCCATCTTCAGAGCAGAAATCACCTGAATAGGCTGTGCAGGAGAACATTTCCCTGCTTCCAAAAGGAGGAGTGCCTGTCATGCTGTATGGAACGATGGGGCTAGAAAGCAATGGGATGAAAGCAGACCAGAGTGTGCAAAAACTCTGCACTGAACTATTTTTATAACTTACAACATTATTTGTAAGGCTCTTTTAAGCAGTCTCAGTACTTCCAAAATGATGTAGGGTTTCCATTGGGCCTACTGCACAGGCTGTCTAATTACAGTAGATTATGCTCACACTATTTTGGCAGTAATGCCTTCTACTCTAAAAGAAAAGGGTAAATTATTCAAAAGTGGAAAAGAAATGTATTTTATCCCAGAAATAGTACTAATGTTCACAATACAAATGCAATTCCTTCCAGGGCCAGCTCAGAGGAACAGTGCCAGAGCTCTGTATTACTTTGCTGAAAGGTATTTTTTTCCCCACAGATTTTATGTTTTGCACCTCCGCCAACAAACAGAGAAGGCTTCCCATAAGAAACTCCACTTTCTTGCACTGAAGACTATGGGATTTTTTTTTTCCACTGGTTCAAACAAATGACCATTCCAGCCTAAAGCAACAGCCTGAGCAGTCCTGAGCACGCTAAAGAATCACTGTGCATGAGCACCATAATACTCCTAACAACTCCTGTCATTTCTTACAAGAGTGCATTGTTGGTCCACATGCAGTATAATACCAGTACTGGGTATTTTTTGGTATTGCATGACTACAATGTAATTTTTTTTTAAATGAAATATTGATGATAAATTTTTCTCATATTTCAGGACTTCTGTGGTAACAATTGTTCTGCAAGTTATTATTAATTCTTTTGGACTACGTATCATCTAGAACCGTATCATCATCTGCACTTCTTATTATAAAAAATACCTGTTTGAACCTATGAATACAGATTTATAAAAATGTTCTTTATTTGACTTTACTTGGTTGCTCAATTTTAATTGAAATTAAAGCAATTTATAATCCCATCTAACACTACTCAAAGTGTGGTCAGGAAATTGCAGACATTTCAAAATTACCAGCTAGCTAGAACACAGGAGGTTTTCTCAAGATAAAAAAAAACAAAACTGGGATGGATGGGAAGCAGAAGACTGATGATCAGGATTTCTAGGTGATTTCATTTCTTGAAATCTGGAACAGTTACATACACACAGGAACTTTTGAAATTTTACACAGTGAAAAAGATTGATTTTCAAAGTCAAGTTGGGAAACTTAGCTATATTTTTCACATTCAAATTAAAAGAAGTGGTTTCTTGACCTTGAAATTTCAGTCATTAGCTTTTATATTTACATTTAAATGTTGTCAAGCAACTACAAGATGTTAGAATGGGAAATTATAAGATTATCAAGGTAGTTGTAAGGCCCACTAAAGCATATTAAGGACTAGTATTGGTAAATGACAGAAAATACTAATTTTAAGGGGAAAAAAAGGAAAGAATGAAATAATTGACAGCTGGGTAGGAAAGCAGCTAGTAAGGAGAACAAATGGTCATTAGACAGAGAGGAGAAGGAAGTACATGAAATTGATGGCCTTCAAGTAGGGTCTGGTTTTCTAGACTGCAGAAGCCTCTAGAGAGTAACCTGGCTGTCTGAAAGTGTGATTTTATTCAAATCTCACTGGATATCCAAGCTGTCAGCTTGTGCTCTGTGACTCAATGGGTGGTGGCAGAAGTGCTTTTTTTAATTCCAGCTGCAGTAATGGAAGAAGTCACCTCTTTTTATCCCTGTAAACAGGTGATTGATGTTTGATTACTATGCAGCATTGCATGAATCCATGCACAATTTTTAGGTACAACAGCGAACAACTGCTTGAACGCTCTAAAAAACAAGATAAGCATTTGTCCCAGGTTAAAATATAAATGCAGCTATGCTTATCAGACTTTAGAAGAACTTTTGGCACTTTTCATTATGCCATCATCATCATGGATACCTGGCCAGGGAGGAACACCTTTGCAGAATTTAAATAAAAAAGTATTGTCTGGAAAAATTTGGTGGCTCTGCCGTAAAAGTTTAAGGGAAAGACATAAACTTAACAAAAAGTGTTGCACAGTTTCTATTTTAAATAAAAAATAATTGAGTCTATTTAGATTGGTTATGTACTGATACAAGGAAATTTACGCTCAGCATTATTCCATAGCTTCTGCCAATTAAAAAAAAAAGATAAAAAAGCAAAATTGTTGCTGTTAATACTAGTCTAAAATAATCAGTTAAACAAAAGTCATGAACTTACAATGTCTACAAGGAGATGTGCAATGAAAAGTGAAATTTTAAACCAATCAGGCTACATTGGTGAAAATAATCATGCAAACTCTTGAGTGTATCTTAGATACTTGCCACAGCTTACACAACAAAAATTGAGAGCTTACTACCATTCTAATCTTCCATCATAGTTCTAAAAAATGCTCAAGAATATGGAGTTTGTAGCTTGCTCTTAACTAAGAACCACACCGAATTTTGGATTTAGGGCAAGCACAAAGAGACTATTTTGGAATGGAGGGATTCTTCAAAGAATAAATGTTTGCAAGTTGCTGAGGAAGACCTGACAGTGACTAGAATTACAAGATGCTGACATTTGGAAACCTCAGTGGACCTAATTAGCAAACAATGAAAGCTACACAAAGTGAAAATAAGAAGGCAATGCAGAAAAACATATTTAGCTAGGACAACCAATTCCAAGTATAAAATTAATAAACCGAGTTCAAAAAAGAGAAACAAATTAATGTTGGAGTGCGCTGTAAGACCAGGCTCCTTCCTTGTCCTTTGGAATTTAAAGATTCAAAACTTCTAAATATGCTTTGTCAACACAGAAAATTATTGACAAATTCAAGGAAGCCAGCAATTTGGAGTTCTGACAGATTTTGGAGGATTTGCAATAACCACTAATGAGATAAAATAGTCTAAAAATACATCATCTTAGGTATCAGCTGCGAGGAAGATGATTAGATTAATTTGTTAGAATAGTCAGGTACTGTGATGTTGGCCTGATATATAATGTCAACATTTCATCTTCAACAATGACTCTTTCTATACTGAAGGGCTACACTGCTTAGTAAGTGTATCTGGTTACAATCTTTGTGGTGTTCCTCTGGCTTTTTTTCCCTTAATTATTTCTCTCCAAAATGAAGAAAAACACAACTCACACAGCAAACAGCCTCTGTTTCAACTGCAGCAACTTTATTTTGTGTGATCTTAAAATCTGTCCCACAGCTTGCAGTTCTCCTATTGCCTCCTGTTAAGATGACTGGTAATTGTGTTTAGTTGAATACTGATTTTGTGGTCAATTCAAAAAGGGCACTAAGTTGAAACAGCTTCCACATGTAGCAATGCTTGATTTCAACGCTATTTTCCACAACTGTATGGTCACAGACTACAGAAAAAAACAGAGTTATCTCAGCACCACCTAAACATGGTGTTTGATTTTTTGCAAACTGTCCTCTAATAAAAAATTGGTTCCAATAGACTGCTCAAAAGAACCCTCTTTATTAAAAAAAAAATTGTCAAAACACCAAAAGCAAATGCTACACAAACCCTAATTGAATTGGCTACCTCGTCAGTGTTAAAAATGTATATTTCATTAAGGTGCCATCTTGACTAATCCCTCTGCTAGGACATCCAAAAACTCGTTTTGTGAGACTTTAATAAAACATTACAGAAATTCTGAAAATGTTTGGAGGTGCTTTTTGCTGGAGAGATATTAAAGGTATCCTGAAAATGTTCCTGAGTACTGTATAAATTAAATCTCCTTCCGTGTCACAGATCTAGGCTTGCACACAACAGTTATTCAAATAGCTTTAATTTTAAAATGGTTGTGTGGCTTTCACTGTGAACTCCAAGACTGCTGAAAATAATTCCAAATACTTGTACCAATATGTAATGGGTGGCTGCCTGAATATGTGCTCTCCAAAGCTTCCTCAGCTGCAGTGGAACCTTGGTGGAACAGAAGCAGAAAAATAGGTGAAGTGACAGGAAGCAAAGTCAAGAGCATTATTTGATTTAGAGGATAAAACAGTAAGGTAGTAGGCTTTGAATTGACATAATATAAGAAATGTTCATTATGTTTGCAGTTTCTAAAAAAATTGGAAGCTTTAGAAGCTGAAAAAAAAGTTATACTGTTATTTTAACTACTCCTCCAACATGCAATATGAACAGTTTATTTACATCTCCACTTTTAATTCTCCCATCTTTGCCTAAACATGCAGACAAGCAAAATAAAACAATAAACAACTTTAAAATCTTTATTCACTGGTTCTACATGTCCTGAAGGAATTATTTATATTCCCTTAACAGAAATGGTTAAGAGTTCAGTTATTTTATAATGCCATCAATGTGTAAACTAGTTTATAAGAGTTTCATCTCCAGAACTCCAGGCGACCATGAATGACCAAGCTAAGCTCCTAACATACATGAGAAGAGGAGAAGGAAGGAAAGAAGGAAGGAAAGGAAGAAAGAAGAGAAAGAAGAGACAGTTTTATCTGAAAGTAATGTATCACAAGAAATAAGTATTCCAGATCAGGTTTAATATCCTCTTTGATTTAGGGGAGAGTAAGAGATAAATGGAGAAAGACCACCTTCAGCTTGAACTTCAAATGGCAATAGCTTTACACTGAGGGGAAAACAGGTAGGTTTCAGAGTAGGTTACATCACTGGCTAAGAAAGCTTCAACTGTTATTCATAACTCACCTTTTTTTAAAGCACAGTGGAATTTTTAAGTCTTTATTTAATATTTGCTTTTATACTATGTGAAGAGAAACTATTAATTTTTAATTAGAATAAAGAAAATCAAATAAACAAAATAAAAAGAGAATGGAGAACTCATGCCAATTACACATATAGCAAGCTCATGTAATTGCATCATCTCATTCTTCGACATTATCCTTCTTTCCTGTCCCCTTCTCCTCAGCTTTTTGTACTGTTTTCATAAATCAGAAAAAAACAGGAGTTGTGATGAACTGAGGTCTTGACCCTGATAAAATATAATAATACTTTAATGAGGTAATATTTCAAATTGGTAAAAACTGAATAAATGCCTGACCCAGTGTTGCACAAGAACCAAAATGTAAAGAGAACAGAAGCCCCACTTCCCATTTTGTTCCCTGATTGCCTTTTCAGATGTCCTCGATGTCCCATTTACCTGCGTTTCCATGAGACAGTCTGAGTCTTGTGACTTCAGAAGAAGATTGGGTGAGTGAAAGCAAGATGAACATTTCAGACCTGATTCCTTAACAATTAAATCCCTGAAGAAGTCTCTATCTAATTCCTTCGTTTCTTCTAGACTTCCAGAGTAAAACAAAGCCATGCTCTTTACAAAAAGGCACGAGTGACAGTGCTCATAAAATAAAACACAGCATGATCCAACTTGACATGAAAACTCCTTTTCACACTGTGAGCTGTCAGGCACTGGACCATCTTTCTTTAGTCTGAAGGGTTCTTCTCTTCCATCAAAGGAACACAAAAGGCTCAAATCTTGCTCAGCTCCCTCTGTATCAATGCAATGCAAAAGGCTTGATAATTTTGTTACTTAACTGAGTAACTGTTGGACATCGTTCCTCTTCAGTCTCATAGGAGAGTCTGACTTTAACAATATCATCTGCTGCCATCTCCTGAAGAAACACAGCTTGAACTTTGGAGAAAGGCAGGGAAATGGAGATATCCACATTCTGAGCTTTCTACTGGTCAGTGCTGCCTGTCAGTCCCAAAGAAAAAGCGTAGCCTGAAAGTTCCAGGCTGGTAGATCCTGAGATTGTAGAAAATGATAATATGAGTATGATTGACATCCCTCTGATTCCATTTCTCTCCCATTTGAATTCGTGGTGTTTGTGGCAATTGCTGCCATGCACAACAGGGGCTGCTGGTTCCCCTGCAGCCCGAGGAATGAACTCCTACCAGCACGAGCACAACCACAGAGCAGAGGAAATACAGAGCACACAGGCTGCACAAAGAGCACCTGATTCAATAAGGTGTGTGGCTGGTGTTCTAACATGAACTGGTGCCCAGAGGATGGACTGACAGATTTCACATTGTGAACATCTGTGTTTAGCTCTACACTACTGCTGGTTTTGCAGCCCAGTGGATGTCTAGAAGCAAAAGACATCAATGAGTTGAAGAAGGAAGAAACTAGGGAGGAAATTCTCTCAAAATAAAATAGGTTGACAGAAGAAGAATGCTACGGGGTGGGGGGGAGGGGGGGCAGGGAAAAAAAAAAAAAAGGAAAAAAATAAATAAAGAAAGAATGCATAACAAAACCTAAACAAACCCTGCTTGGCCCAGTGACCCAAAGACATGCCAGTAAGATGATCCTGACCATAGCCTGAAATGACTCCATATCTATACTTACATAAATCTTCCTTTTTGTGCTGGTGTATCAGCTTCAGTTTACCAGAAATAGAACTACAAAAATAGATCTATAACCATATATAAACAATTTCTTCTTGTGTGCTCCTCCAGTTTTTAAAAAATCATTTAAAAATCATACAGCTATTTTTAAACTAGATTTTTGCAGCTTAACTGGCCCAGCATATCAAAACAATGTAGTCATCAAGAGAGTTACAAAGATAGAGGAACAAGCACTGCATGAAAGAATGGCAGATGGTATTATTGTCAAAATGGAAGTGAGCTGGTGGTCAAGTCTAATAATTCATTGAAAGCGACATCATGCCTGAACTTTCACACACGAAGAACACAAGGTTTAAATGTCTTAATTTATTTTTAAATTATTCTACTGATGAATAACAAGCAGAACACACAGATGCTCCCCAGTGCAGGGGAAATCCACATGCTTTCCTGGGGAAATAAACATATGCATTTGCCAAGAGCAAAACTGTTTCTAGAGAAGCTATGGAATCTGACAAGACCTCACACAAGAATTATACCGATGTAGGTCAATTGCTTTTACCAAATTACTCCCAACTTACATTATTACAAACGAGATCACGATGCCATTTAGTCGTCAATGGAAGTAAAATCTAACCCATAAAGATGCATCTGCACTTCAGTATTCAGCAGAAAGGAAGTGATGAATCACACTCTTGCCCTAAGAGTGACACAAAGGAGCAATCAGCTTGAGCTGATGTTCTGGCACCAGTTAAGAACACACTCGTGACTCCCCGTGTTCCATGTTCCTGAGTCCTTGAGATGAAGCTCCCATAGTTTGCAGCAGCATAAAATACAGTCACTGATGATATTCAGAGTGCTTTGCATCAAAAAAAAAACTTCAGAGCAGACAAAAAGTGTTTAAAAATAATTTTACTAGTCACAATTGACATTTGAGCTAAAGCTTCATTTTGAATTAACACCGCACCGTACTTTGAAATTGGAATTGAAAAATGCTGTATGAAATGATTTACTATTGTAAGAATTTGGTCAAAATATGAATATGAAAAGGTTCACTGAGACATAGACTGACCATTAATTGTTGAGCTACCAGTTGTATGTGACAATTACAGAGAGGTTGCACACCAGGCAGCACAGTGAAACCCAAACCATGGTTTTGTTAGCTCAGTACTTCTTCCAGGAGAAGAATGGAATCTGCTGGCCAGCTTTAGTACATCTGCTGTCACCCTAATTTCTTCTTGAAGTCCCATTGGATTAGTAACTACAAGTGATTTTGCAAGAGCTCAATAGCTGGTACAAAGGCAAGTAGGACAACTAAAAGCTGGGCTACACTGGAGTGAGGAAGCAAATTGCCATGTTTACACAGAATTTTAACTCTTTAAAGCATTGCAATATATTGACTAATTAACTCTTAGAGCATCCATGAAGACAGAAAATAAGATCTTGTTCTTTATGTTTGGATGACTAAATCCCAGGGATCTTGGAAACTTCGTAGCAAAATGACACTTGTGGAGGCAAGATGCAACGTGTTTTCAAGTAAAGAGGGAAGTCAGGTCAATCCTGTGCTAGGAAATTAAAAGGTGAGCAGGTGGCTGCCTTGCAGTATTCCTGGATGTTAACATTCCCCTCTCTGTGCATAAATACCTCTGAAAATAAATGTTTAATGGACCCTCTCGAAAAAGTATATTCCTTCAACTCTATAGCTTAAAAAGAGCATTGTGGTTTTTTAAAAGAAAACTTAAGCTCCATGCCAGCTTCCACCTGCTTTTTGTCTTTATCTGCTCAGAGTTCCAGCATACAACAAATATTCTCTTCTTAATAGATCAAACAAGACACTTAGAAGCGCTGGGCCTTTCAAAGACAAAATGAATGGCAGAGTGTGGGGGTCAGGAGTAAGGGGTAAAAGGTAAATCACAATTGGACTCCCAATTAATTTGCTGTTCCCTGCCAGCCATGAGTAAGGGCAGCTACATGACTGAGGCCATCCTTTCCAAGTTGCTGGAGCCAGATGGTGTGATGTGATGTGATGTGATGGAGTTAATATTAATGTTTGCATGCTGCCTTCTCTTGACTAATCAAGAATGCTGCTTCACGCTGGTTTGGGGAAGAAGGCTGCAAAGCCAAGGAGATCTGTCATTCTAACGAAACATGAAGCAGGAATTTGTTCAGACAGGATTTGGTTTCTATAGTCAGTAGCCAAAGTTTTAGGCAGACTTTTATCTTCAAATTTTTTATTTAAGAGAGTTGTCACAGTATTGGGAATACTTGTCTTCGAAATGCATTCAAATTTACATTTTTTATTTCGAGTTGTGGATCATTGCTCTGTGGACACTTCTCTTCCTCCCAAACTGTGCTCTAAGATAATATTTGAAAAGTCAAACCAGTAACTCACAAGTCATTTCTTTACTCTGCCACAATTTAGCACTTTACAAAGAATGTGCAAGAGCTCCTTTCATTGAGCTGAAAAAAACACCACAGTATGTTATACCCTTTTCCTGAGCTTCAGGAGAGAAATTCAGGATATTTCTTTACTCTTTCCATCCCATCAGTGTAGGATTTCTTAAATAAGGAAGCATTTCCAAACAACCCAAATTCGGATACGATTTTGATACTGGAGCATTAACAATTGCCACCACCTTCAAATCACTTGGGCCACATCCTGCTGGACTTCCATTCAGGTAAAATGTTAACCAACCTAAATAGTGACTTCAGATCAATAAGAACTTCATGATTTCACAGACTGTTGCTTTTAATTTTTGATAAGGATGGATTTTCAAGTCCATGTAAGTTTCCCTCACAGGCAATCAAGGTAACTTTCGATCCTAAATAATCCAGTTTTTAATTGTAATCTTCTTCTAGAACACACTTTCATCTTAATATATTGTACTTTGTTGGGGATGGAATCCCCATTTGTCTTCCCTTAGTAAGAAAAATGATTTTTCTAATATCATTTACCTTTGTTTTAATTTGAGAGATCTCATCTCTATGGCTTGTGTTCTGATACTTGGTATATTCTCTTCCTTAATAAACTGTAATTTAACTACCGGCCTTTGCATTCTAAAACTATAAAAAATAGAGAATTTTTTAAAAATAGTTTTCTTTATCATATTTAGTAACACAAAAGACACTCCAAAACCTAGTCTGGAAGAAAATATTTTCAGCTAAATTACATTATCAAATTTCATGCAATTTCTATTAACAATATGAACTAAAATCTGGTTTGGCTTTTCATACTGAAGTGGTACATCTGATCTTCTCAGGCACAAATGCTATTTTTAAATAAAAAACTGCTTCTATAAATATTTCAGCTTTAAACACCCATAATTCAGTTTCTCTCTTTTTTTTTTTTTTTTACATCTAGAATTGCAGTAGGGCCTTGGAGAGGTTAAACAACTACAAAAACCCTAACATCCACTTAATAACTGCTAGTAGCATTTCCTCATGTTCAAAGCAGACTGCCCATAATTCAGAGGACACGACAAGGTCACTAATAAACATCAGTGAACTGCGCCTGCTTTTGCAAGTTTCACATAAAAATAGTGCATCCCTAGGAACACAAAACAGACATAATAGATTGGTTCACATCAGAACACACACAAACACAAGAAGCTAATCATCTTTTGATTGCAAGAGGCTCTGGCTCAATTATTTTGCAACACTAGCAGCAGTCTCCTTTGTGTAGGGTTAAAAGAAAGGAGAAAAGTTGCTTTGTGGCTTTAAGCAGTCAGAACTAATGCCAGGACAAAATTAAGCTCTTTGTAGACAAAAGTAAAAGGCTGCATTTGGCTTGCTACCATCTACACATTTGGCAGAGCTGGACCCAAGAAAACTACAGTGAACATCATGAAGGCATCACCAGCTGAATTATCCTCTCCCACCAGAAAACACCCATGCAGCAGGGTGGGAATGAAGCTGCTTTCCACCACCTTATTTCATCTGAATGTAAAAAGTGACTCCAGGAGTGATCAAGGTACCACTTACCTGCAGCTGTGTGTACCACAGGATATCCAAAAAAGCAAACAGCACGCTGCACTGCCCTCTCCACATAATCTCCCTTCAGCTCTGAACGGGAATACATCCACCAAGTGACCTGAGCCATGTGCTCCCCCATAAAGTGCAGGGAAAAACCACGTGGCAAACCTGAACTCCACGGGTAAAATGTCAGCCTGTGAGAGGCCAGCACGTGGAAGTTACTACAAGTGGTACATAAAGAAGGTGCTCCTGAGTAATTTACTCTCATAATAATGAAATATCCAGGAAAAGAGTGCTGCCACCCTGAATACTAGAGTGACAATGACTACTGAATCCTCACAGAAAGATTTATGACTCCTGAAATACTCAAAACCTTTATTATTAGACACTTGCTGTCATTGAGTTCCAAAGAATAGCTAGAGTACACCTTAAAATACACTATATTTAAATAAGAGATTTACCACTGTCCCGACTTCCCAACATCCCCCCCCAAAAAAAGGAAAACATATCAACATATTTTACTTTTGTTTCTTCCATACTTGATGCTATTTAAGGTAGCAATTCATTGCATCTTCTGCATACTTTCCTTGTGGTTTTTCATTCTTATCCCTACTTCACTTTCTGGGTTCAGATCATATTTAAAATACCAAAAAGAAAGACAATTTCTCCAGTTTCTTTGGTTCTAAGACCTCTCTTGATTTAGCCAAACTGTCGTGTCCTCCACCCTTTACTTCCCAGCCACTACACAGAGTTAGTAAGGATGTTTGTACTGACATCTTCCCATCTGTTCCTTCCTGTGGCACTATGGAAGCTGGTGTACTCCCAGTTAAGGGTGGGAAGCACAGAGTAATTTATTTGTAAGTGCAGAGTAATTTATTATTGAAACTTAAAGAAAAAGGAACACACACTTGACACATCCTTGCTAAATTCTCCATGAGGGAAACAACATCATTTACATACAACGCTGTCAAATATTTTGACTGGCAAACTTGCTAAATACTGGAAATATTTCTGAAAAGATAATTATCATTGTTTTTTCACCAGCAAAAAATTGTCCATACACGATATATTAGGTATCTTCAGAGGTATTTCATTAATATGGGCAAACCTGTGAGTGTAAAGAGGGTAATAACCTCACCAAGGCACACAAGATAGACTACTGGCCAATGCATTAGAAGTAAAAGTTTAAAATTATTGTAAGTGCAGAATGACACTGGTCATTGTAATAAGAATCCAAAGCAAAATATAAACAAATAGAATCAGTATGGATTTTTTAAAAATAGTTCTAAAAGCTACAGGCCTATAGCTAAAACTTTCCTCTTGAAAATTTTTTCTTGAGAGTGTCCATTTAACTTAAACCCAACAGACACTCTTTAAAGAAAGGGCACCAAGAGAGTCCTCTATTAGAAACTATCCATAACTATTTCAGGCTAATCTCTGCTTTGAGAAGCATTTTTCTAGACAAGATATCACAGGTGATCATGGCTTTGCCCTAGCCAGACCAAAATGATGGAAGTGAATATTTAAAGTACTTGATTCAATTACCAGATACCTGGGCAGGATATGCCCAGGCATCACCTACAAAGGAACACGGAGGGGAAAAAAATACATAAATTTTTGCAGCTAAGCAAGGTTTTTGTGACTGTTCAAACAATAAGAGACCTAAAAATTATTTAAGTCGCATGGGCACACTGACCTCAGCCATCCTAAACAAAAGTGAAACTATGAATTATTTCCTTAATCTGCAGTTTCAAAGGTTACCAGGAAGGACTTGGTAAATTATTTCGTCTCTAACCTCAAACCTGTGTTGTTTCTTCACTCACACTGACCAAATGCAGACTCCTCCACCCTATTTTTATTTAAAAATAAAAGATGAGTATAGTATTTCTGTATCTCACTGCAGTATTTCTGAAGTTGTTTGAGACTTTGTAATGAAAGAACTGAAAATCCACATGAACTACAGTGTTACTAAATGATACCCTGACATTTGATTTTCATTTAAAAATAAACCCTCTTTAACACAACATAAGTACAAGGCAACACTACTACAAGACATTCTTTTCAGTTTTTGATAACAAAGTTTTAACTGTTTGGATTGAAATTTCTCAGGGTGGAGGTCGAATTTATTCTGCAAGTTTCTGCAGAAAAAAAAAAATCAGTCATTTTTAAAAGAAGAGTAAGAAGTGCTTTATCCTACAATACTCAAAAATTCACACACTAGAAATTCGCCATGAAAATGGGTAATAAATGCTTCAGAGCCAGGACTTGCAATCTGACAAGCAACATTGCCCAGATTTCAAGGCCTTCTGTCATGTACATGACTTGAATCTTGCCGAGTTAAAGTTCCACAAAAGAATTGTGACTTCCATATGCTCAGTATGGAAAAAGAACAAGCTATAGGGCCAGAACCACCCCAGAACACAAGAGGCACTGAACTTAAAAACTAACTGGAACTTCATCCCTGGATCTCTACACTCTTCTGCAGGTTTGGCCTCTGCTTTCTCCTCAAGGCTTCACTTGTAATCAGTTACTCCCGTTTCCCAAATGGTAAAATAAGGGCTATGAATTGAAATGTTTCAGCTGTTCTAATAAACTGTGCAATAAAACCATTTTGTGTCTTCAAATTTGGGGGTGAGTGAAAGTGTGGGTTTCAGGAGGTACATACCAAGAAAGTGATATCCAAAAGACTGTGTGAGTGATACAAGAATTAAGACTCTGGGAGTAACACCATCACTCTGTTTCCATGGAATTAAAATATTTATGTTATGTTCAAGTACTACTTCCTGAAAGGACCCCTGGAATACCTTACTTCCATGATATTGATTTATCTTCTCTACCTTTGGAACTACAAGACTGAGTAAAGAGCTTGTGTTTGCAGTGAAACCCCTTCCCCCGGAAAAAAGGCAGATCTCCACAGTGAACCACTCTGGTATCACTGTAACTCCCAGCAGGAGTCACAGTCTTTGCTGATGGACAACAGGAAAGAGCAGGCTGAACACAGTTTTCCAAATTATGATTCCATGGCCATTTGGAGACAGCCACCCTGTCATTTGGTACTTCAAATCAGGCTGGAATCCTCCTTCACAGGCAAGAACTTGTTGATGGTTCAATGAAGGTGACTAAGAAAAATTAATTTTCCATCAATTAGAGTGGGACAAAGGCTGTCCTTGCATTTAGTTCTCTAACAAAATGCCTTGATGGCCAAATTCAATGAAAGTCGAAAAAAAGTTAGGAATTTGGGCCTTGGAAGACAGAAGCCGACCTTTACCATCATCTTCAAAATGTGATTTTTCAGCTGCAGATTATCAGCTGTTCTTCTGGGACACTAAATACCTCTATGAGCCCAGACCTTCAATGACCTAATTATTCTGTCTTATTTTTCAGTAATCTGTTGTTTTCCTTGTCCTTTGGTAGGATAAGGAAATGTCCTACTTTTTGACAGTGTCCTCATGAGTGCCCTATCCTTAAAAAGGGGAGAAAGAAAAAAAAAACCCCGACCACGTGGAAAACTTCCAATCATGAACCTGTGCCTATTGATGGTGCACAGTAAGAGCACAGAGAATGCTCTTCCCATTTTATAACCTGTTGCACTTCCATGTTTGTAACATTACAAGGAGTACTTTTTTAATTAAAAGGGTTTTTCTCCAAAGCTTTATACCAGTCGAAACATGCAATAGCTTGTACTATACCACATCCCCATTTAATCTCTGAGAATGTAACATCTAGGTGTCTAGCTGACTCATTTTCCCACATGACAACTTTCTGATGCCCTGGACAGTCATAAACCTCAGTTTTCAAATCATACAAAACATTTCCTCCCCTCGTTTGCTTCCCTTTACTTTGTTTAGAATGATTAACTGAATCAAAATTATTATTTTCATAAGGCATTCCTTTTTCCTCATACAAGAGATGAAATAATGCATTAAAAATCAAATATATGCATAAGAATTGGACATGATCTGAAAACCCCTTTCTAACCTAATTTAACAAAGGTTACTAACTGCTCTGTACATGTACACAAGGACATTCCAAAATCCTAACAGTGTGCTAGGCCTGCATTCCAAAAAGTTATCTTGATGCCTCCTTCTAATCCCTTTCCCTGGAATACCGCTCTCTGATACATGGCTCAAAAGTCCACGTATCAGAGACTGGGCAGCAATTGACTCTGAACAGCACAGTCAGTTCACTTCCCTAGAACAAACAGCAATACCTACTCCTATTAGCCCTTTTACTCTCCTGAGAATCTTTATGTAATGTTGCATTAGCAGCCTTTACTAAATTAGAAAACCAAAAGGGAAGATAAATCAATATGAATGTACGTTTGCTGATATTGATTTTTCCTCTCATAGTCAGCATGGGAATATTGTGGTTCCTATTAATACAAGGAGTGGAAGAGCTTTAAATGGTTCTGTTTGGATAATTACCCAGTAGTTTGGGAAACTTATTCAAACTTCTTTAGTCTGTCATTTTGAACTAGACACTCCACGAAATCAATTCCTTTTCATGAATAATCACATTAATATGTTGATGACGATTTCTTGATGTGGCTTATCAAGAAGATGACTAGGAGAGGCATTCAGCCTGGTATCTGGTATTCATAAAAAAAGGATGAGGGGCTAGGCAATATGAAGGTCAAGGGCAGGAGGCTGCAGCAAACACAGCATTCTGCAGTTCAACATCCTGGAAGAAATTGAGCAAGAGAAATATTGGAGTCACAACTTTGGAATTCAGGCTTTATTTCAGTTTGTTTAGGAATGGGCTGTGGGAGATCCCACAGAGCACTGCCTTGCAGGGCTGAGTGACCCAGCACATGTGGCTGGTCCTCCTGGACCCCCCTTTTTAGCACACAGGAACAGGTCAGTCTGCCAGGCAGGAGGGAAGCCAGCACAGCAGGAAGCCAGCAGGGATGAAGAGGGAACTCCCATCCCAGCTCATGAACATGGAGATGGAAGGCCGATGCCAAAGCTCAATGTAGCTGGAAAAATTGAGAGATTAAAGGGCAGAAGGACTTCTGTACATTGGCAGCAAAGGGAAGGCTGGGAAGGATATGGCCCCACTGCTCAGTCTGGCAGGAAATACAGTGACAAAGGACATGGATAAGGATCAGGTACTCAATGACTGGTTTTCCTTACCTCTTTTTCTGGTTTCAGTTTTTGGGTTTTGGGGGAGTTGTTTTGGGGGTTTTGGGGGGAAGCGGTTTAGCTCCTGGTAAGGTTTGTCTTCAGGCATTCAGCATCTCCAAGCCCAGGGGCAGTCCGTGGGAGTGGTGCACTTAAGCCAGTTGGACATACACAGATCCTTGGAACAGCATGAGCTGTACCTGAAGGTGTGGAGAAAGGTGGCCAATGTCACTATAAAGTTTTCCTCTCATTTTTGAAAGGTCATGACTGTGAGGTGAGGCTTTTGATGAGCAGCAAGACAAACAGCATATCCATCTCCAAGAAGGAGGCACCAGGGAGCTCTTCCTGTAGGGCAGTCAACTTAACTTCAGTTCCTGGAAAGACCATGGAGTAAGTCATCTTAGAAGACATATCCAAGCAGACTAAGGATAAAAAGGAACAGCCAGGTTGGAATTACCAAAGAAAGGCACACAGTGCCACACGCACCTGACTATTCTATGGCAAGATCACTGCCTCTGTGGACAAGGGGAGGGTAATGGGTGCCACTTACATCGACTTTAGCAAGGCTCTGACAGTCTCCCATACAATTTGTAGCTAAGTTGCAAAGTTGTAGATTAGATATGGAAGAAAGATGAAAAATTCCCCGGACTGCCACAAATCACAAATGCCAAACCCTGTACCTGGGATGGAATAATCCCATGCATCTGCAGAGGCTGGGAAGCAGCTTTGCAAAATAGAGCCAGGTGTCCTGGTAGAAAAAATCTAAACATGAGCAAGTAGCGTGCCCTGGCTGTGAAGGAAGCCAACCACATCCTGCACCCACTCACCAAGAATGTTGCCAGCAGGTCACAGGGAAGTCATTCTAGGAGCCCATGACTGGAATGCCCCATCTAGTTTTGGGCTGCTCACTACAAGACACTGCAATAAGAACATGTCCAGAGCCTCTAGGAGAATTAGGGGGCTGAGGCACACACTGAACGAGTACAGGCTGAGAGAAATGGGCTTGCTAAGCTTGAAGAAGAGACAATTAGGATAGACCTTTTTGCTGTCTTCAGGTGTTCAAGAGGAGGGTATAGAGCAGTTGGTGACTGCCTCTTACCAGAGGTACGTAGCAAAAAGATGAGAGGCAGCAGATAAGTCATAAAGGAGGGAATTCCAATTAGACACAAAGAAATACTTTTTTTTTTAATTATGTGGGTAATAAAACACTGGAATAGGTTGCCCAGAAATGCTGTGAAATCTCCATTCCTGTTGCTACTATTTTAGTTTAAGTCAAAGATCTGTTCAGAAACACTTTTACAGAAAAGGCAAATTTGGGATCTTTTTCTTGTTCCTATAGCAGTTGAAGTGCAGTATTCTCATTCACAGAACAAAGATCATATCCCTCAGTACCACAGGACAGCTCAGAATCAATGCAACTACAAAACTAATGTGCTTATCATTCTCTCCTGGTACAGCAAGATGAATTTGCCATGTGAAAGGAAAAACCCATAAGTCAGCCAATCCTATTCAGTTACACTGAATGAAAATGGAGTCATCACTGATGGAGTTAATGCAGATAAGAGGAAATCAAACTTCAGAGAAGCTTTACATCATTTCATTGCTTGAAATTTTTAGTGATAAGTAAAATGAGCCTGTCTCTCCTTCTGGCCTGTAGGTTTTTTGCATACAATCACACATACATATACGACCTAAAGCTCAGACAAAACAGCTTGGTTTATATAATTTTTGCAAACAGCAATATCGAAGATAGAATGTTAAAAATAGTACCCCACGCCTTTTCCTCCCTTTATATCCCAAACCACATTTCAAACCACAGTCTCTATTGACATACTCTTAGGATAAGTATGACTTTTAGGATAAAATGGAACTGCTATTTGTCAGCTGGAGTTAATGATACTTAGACATTTGAAAATGTTAGACCGCATAATCTCTCTTGAAAATGTACAGAGGGCTTCTACATCTTGTGGCAACTGTTGCCAAGTAGTAGGGAAAACAGAGACGCTTTCTAGCAGGCTTTATCATTTCATAAATGCTTCCTCAATCATTACAGCATTTTTCTTGATGGTCAATCAACTTCTCCTACAACTGTTAAGCCTACATCTCTTTCTTGCTCGAGAGAAAATGTCTGTAGGTCTGTATCCCTCAGAAACCCCTCCGAGACAAAGAGACTGAAAATCTGTGCGATGCTGTATCTGCTTCCCAATTTCACAGTGCTGCGTGAGGGGAGAATCTCCATAGGTTCTGTTCTGTAACAGCAGACACTTCCAACTAGGTCACGTCACAACCACCAATTAAAGTGACCTAAAAAATGGTCGTGGCAGGACAGTTCTTGGTAATGACAGCACACTGTTCACCTATCCTTGTGCTCAGCATTTCCTTCCATCAAAACACTCCTCTTACTCTATTTCCAGTTGCATAATCTACCTGAATTTTCCTGCCTCCAGACCCACACAACTCTATCCTCTCCATTTCATTTTGTTCCTAGCAGGTGTCCCATTCTGGTGGCAAACCTCCTTCAGTTTTGCCTGCATGCCAATCCTGCCTTCCCCTCCACCACAGCAAGCCTTGTTCCACCTCAGCCCAGCCTCCTGTAGCCCATCCCAAGCTTCCTGGTCCTTCTGTCCCCTTGTGACACCAGCTTGGATTTGTGCATCCCACCTGCCCAGTGTGGATGTTTCTGTATTGCTCCAACAATGACACAACACTCTCAGGATTTGTCTTCCAATCCTCGCCTCCGCTTTTATAATCATGTTGAACACCTCCAGATACCCCTTCAAACCTGAATCCTGCAATTCTGAGAGCACCATGAAATGCTGTATTAGCTGATCTTTTAACACCAGAACTCCCTCAGAAGCTGTGTAAAACACCTGCAGAAGGATCTTTCCTTAAAGATGAGTAGCAAGCCAAAAGTAAATAACAAAAATCCCCAACAAAAATGTCCTGGACTTGATTTAGTTTTACACAGTCTTGGTAGGTTTACTAGTACTTCAATGACACAGCAATTTCATTGTAGAGAAGAAAGCAAGCTCAGCTCAATATTATACGATTAATTTAGGATGTTAATAAAATAAACAGATTTGGGCAAACCAGCATGAAAAAAACAGTGGGGGGAAAAAAAAAAAAGAAACCCTGTCATGTTACTCTTTATGGAAGCTTTCCTTTGAAAAATCCATGCAGTTCATGTTTCTGTCATGCGAGGTAATATGCCTGTAAATTTAATCTGACAGGAGAAGCAGCACAGCATCAGCAGAAAATGACAAAATCAGATTGTAAGAGAGGGACAGCCAAATGCCTTCACAGCTCTCAGAATCCACCGAGGGAAACAAATTCACACAACTGTAATAAACCCAGACTCAGACACTCACTGGAGGTTTGTGGTGCTAATACCTTCAGTTTCCACTTCAAAATCTCATTCAAAAGTGCTTAAATCTTGTATTGGCTGCCTGATGGAAGGTGCCTTTGCCTAAATCCAACCCTTCTGAAAACCAGGGATAGACTGCATTTATTGTTTCCAAGGGCAACACTTCAAATGTTACCAAGTTCTGTTTTCTGGTTCAGTTACACAAATCTGAACTCCTTTTTCTACCCAGGCCTTTCTTCTCATACCCACAAACTCTAAAGCAACACAAATAATGACCAAAATGCAGGTTTAAAATAAAAATGAAATATTTTCACTCTTTGGGAAGCTGCAAATAATTGCATTTAAAACATACAGGTAATTGTGGATCCTTATTGCAACACACTGCATAACAATAGGAAAAAAAAAGTCAGTTTTCAGCTTAAAAGGAAGCTTACTTATAAACAAATCTTTTCTTCATATTTCCTAACCAAATAAAGCCAGTAACAAATTAAAACGATCAGCTAAGGTGTTGTGCCAAAATCATGCTATTATAGGTTAGGTGATCATACCTTAAAAGGACACTTAGAATAGGTTTTAAGGCTAACTTTAACTACAGAACATGTATTTGTGAGAACCTTCAGCAGCTCTGCCCACCTGGAGGAGCAGAGCTGAAATAGCTATTAGCAGCACAAGAATTTCCCCACAGCAATATCCATGGGCAGCTATCAAAGATACAAAAGCACTGAGGGAATATTTAAGACAGAAATGTCACTTTATTTGCTTGGTTTCTTTAATTTTAAGGATCCTTATATTTTTCTGCTCTCTGAAATTCAATATTGTTGCAACACTCTTCATTCACTTATATCTAAAGCTATGAAATGCTCTATCAGTCTTTAACAAACACCAACATTTTTCATTTAAAAAACAAACACAACAACAAAACCCAAGAGGATACTTCCACCAATTGAGAAGGAAATAATGCAAATTCTCTTAATAAAATAACACTGTAACAGCTAAAAGTATAAAGTTATTCAGACTTTCTCCTTCTACTTCTTCAATTAGCTCAAATAAAAGCTGATGGGAATGTTCAGACCTCATAAAAAGATTATTTTGGCACCACAGGCACAGCTCCCCAGCACTGTGGATTTCTCTGCAGCAGCAACAGTGGCTCTGTGATGGCTCCGTTCCCTTCACAGGGCAAGAGCTGCTCTACCAGGTGAGGTGTAAAAATCAGGTCCTGACTTAATGTAACTACCTAATTAAACTTTCCATACTAGGAATTAATCAAAAAGGGGCATCTTCTCTGTAACTGGTTGGAAAAGACCTCTTTTAGAGCAACAGGTGTTTGATTCTGCCAAATTAAATGGTGATTGCCAGGGAGATGTGGCTGGAAAGGCATTATCTTAGGGAAGATATAATTGCTACTGTACCTTATTAACCTATGGGAAATAGCAGGACTGCCTGATCCTCTTCAATATTTTGGTGGCTTGTCTAGCCAATCAACTGAGTAAAGAATGAAACTGATGGCTCAAAACAGTTTATGTCAGTTTATCAGGACTGCAATAAGGTAATGGCTATCAACAATATTTTATTGAACTTTGGCACAGACAGTTGTGGTAACAAAATCAGAGAAAAAAAAAATCACATACCGGCTCCAAATGGTTGCCTTCTCAGGATAAAAATCTAGTGTTAAATTTTAACTGTAATTAAAGTAGCATGGGGGTGGAAGTAAAGGGATTTGCAAAGTTAAACCTTATGAGAAATGTTACTGCAGTTAGTGAATTCTGCTACATTAAATAAATAAAGAAGGAAGGAAGGAAGGAAAAGCCTTCTGTAAGTTTTGACAGTATTTTTTCTTTGCTGTAGCAGGGAAATCAACAATACATGTTTGGAACATTATCAGCATTAGAGAGAGAGACTGGAGGATGAAATCTAGAATTTTATTAAGAGATCTGACAGAATCAGACTCACAAATGTATAGCTATAGAAGTCAGGCAAATTTGGGGGATAAAAGCAACACAACCAGGAAAAATATTCCACACACAAAATATTCCACACATCTTCTTTAGGTTTATCATAAACTGCTTATCTAAAGACAACACAGTGAAATCATATAGTCACTTAAAACATTGAAAATTTAACATTGATAAAAACAAAAGTTTTTACTGATTAAATGTACACAAGGAAGATATTTTTCTTTTCCTGAATAACACAAGAACTCAATCCAATTATATTGGTATAGACCATCCCTTCCTCCTCCTGAAATAAGTCTTTTCCTGGTGTTAAATTTGTTTTTGCAGCTCAGATTATGTCCTCTGAAAAGTGACTGAAGGTAAATAAAAAATAATTCCTCACAATTATAACATGTACATAGAATGTTAGAAAGGAAAAAATGCAGCTCTACTAAGGATAGTAGGTAACTTTTCTCCAGCTCTCCCCAAGATAAGCCACTGGCAGAAACATGGCTTATAAAGAGGTAAAGCTCAGTTCCTTGCAAATAAATGCATAGCAAAAGAAGAAGTAAAGAGTTGTATTTTGCTAAGTGATTATGATAGTAGGTCAGTCAAAGAAAAAAAAAAAAAAAGCCTTTTGGTAAAAACCCAGGCTCTTACACACAGAAAAATTGCAACCCTCAACTGAAAATCATAGTAAATTGTAGTTAATTATTTCTTATACAGTATGTGTAATATCAGAATTCCAAATCCAACAACGCCAAAGAGCACTATCCCATTTCTGTGGGGACTAACACTGCAGAAAATCTCAAAACAGCCTCACAAACTTCACCAGGGAGCCACATTGCAGACAAACACGTGCCTGCTAAGAACCTAATGTGCTGGGGTTTATCTGGGGGCAGGGGGGAAGCTGGTTGGAATTGGAATGAAAGCAGGCAGATTTAGTTTTAGTGCAGAGAGAATTTTAATAACAGCAACAGATGAAACTATAATAATCTGACCCTATACTCATGAAGGAACCTTCAGCAAGTAATAAATTACTAAAAAAAAAAAACAACTAAAATTGTTTTAACCATTAGCACTGGAGTTAAGAAGTAGTCTCAGAGCACAACTGAGAATTTCAACTTTGGAGCAGGAGGAAAGTATTCCAGTGCAAAGCTACTGAGAGCCTTAATAAATGTGGGCTGAAAAGAGCACATATTTCGAATTATTTGTGCCTGGGAAGGGACGCAACCAGACTCCAGCGCAAAGTGCAGGGCACTGTTTCCCGAAGAGGGAGAGCTACCATGCTGCAGCACCGAAGGCACATGCCCAGGAATATGTGGAGCATAGGTAATCAAGCCTGGCTGGATCATTCTGGCTCCACCAGAGCAACCTGGTGCTCCCAGGAAAGCAGCATGCTGGAAGAGGCCCACACACAAATGCATTTAAGTTGCCCTGGATGAGTAAGAGGAACTTATGAGTGCTGCCTCAGCATTCTCTCCTCTAGCAGGGGCAGCAGTGGTGCCACCAGTCAGCATGAGAAGAAAATTGTGGCAGCCTGGGAGGGAATAAAAGGGAAAAGGCAAATACCATGCAATAACAGCTCCAAAGGGGCTGGAGAAGAGGAAGTGAGGCAAAGGAGGTGCTCAGCACTGCATTGGCTCATGTGATTTGTGCTGTTTATCAGAAAAAGGTGCAGCTCAGAGGAAGGAGTGAGTGTGGGCAGTAGGCAGGCAGCCAGGGGAGGCTGTGAGTTCAGCAGTGCTGTGAACACTTGTTTCTCACACAGTTCATTTCCCCCATCTGTCTGCTTCACACTGACGCCACGCACACACCTGTGCCAGGCCAGAAGGAAGGTGCCAGAAGGGCAGGACTGAATGCCTGGGACCTGGGGCAGGGCTTGCACATGCTCAGCAGTGCCCCCAAATAAATCCACAGAAAATCACACGCTCAGGGCCATTAATCTTCTGTAGGAAGCATGCCTGAATCTTTAAAAGTGTCACAGATTCTTGAATGTGAAGGTTTAATAACTGCTTGAACAACCCTAGTGAACAGGTTTGGCCTAACCATCTCCACATTTGTTACTAAAGGAGACCTTCAAAATCCATGTTGCATGGATTTTGCCTTAAATTGGCCTGAATATTACCCACACAAAATCCTTTTCATGCCATATCAAAAGCAAGATGTGGTTTGGGTTTTTTTAACAAAACAGTATCCAGGTAGCAAGAAGACAAAAAAAGTGACATTCTAATTATATACTTCATGAAATTATGACATTTTGAAAGCATGAAAATTACTTTGTTTCATAAACAAAATTACAGCAAAATCATTCAGACTTGATTTTACAGTTATCATGAACTACTGGATTACTGACTGCAAGAAAAAGAACCATAGTTTAAAGAATCAATGTTTTTAAGCTGTGACATTTTTGCTAAAACATCCTTAAGCTTTTAGACGAAGTGAGAATTCTCAGTATTTCTCTTCTTAACAGCGTCTTGTTTCATTGGAAAATTTTTAGTCTGCTATCAAGTGATCCCATAAAGCAAGGCAGAACAAATGGCTTTATTAAGTATATTTACTTCAGGCTAAATGGAAGGAGCAATTACATTCCACTTATGCAGGAAAACAGCTGGAACCAGCTGAAGGTACCTCAGAGTGTAAAGGAAAATATAAAAAGGCCTGATCAGAAGCTTGACAGGTTCACTGACTCAAAACACAATGTTAGGGACCTGTCTGTCCAGCTGGGTGGGAAAGAAGCACAGGGACTTGGGAGGGAGGTGGTAAAAAACAAGCTACACACAGAAACACACAGCCAAAATATCTGACAGGTCTGCTTCAAGATATTTGAAGGGGGGGAAAAAAAAGCAAGCAGGGTACTTTTGTAAGTATTATTGTTGGAGGCAGGAAAAGCATCTGTAAAGGAAAAGTCAAGGAGGGGGACTCCAAGAGTTCCACTCTTCAAAGCCTCAGTGATAAGTTTGGACTTCATGCAAGCAGGAGAATTGCCAAAGAATAGAAGATGATGGTAAAGAGAAGCCCCAGCACACGAGGAGGAATGTGCTTTAGGGTGTCTGGAAACTCTGAATGGAGAACTATTTCATCAGCAAAAAGAAAGTAATGTGCACCTGTTAACTATTTAAGCAACAGCTTCCTTATCTTTCCTACTTACTACTTTTTCCTCTTTTTTTTTTTTTTTTTGCCTTTCTATTCTGGTCATGTCCAGACCAAGGACAGCAGTTTTCCTTGTCCACCATGAGCCCATGTATCTTCCTTGCTGTTACAGGATCTGTAGGTCAGCCAGAGCTTTGCAGTGGAACTGCTTAGAGCCATTTTCCTACCAAAAGTATCACAAAACAACACTTACAGAATTCTAAACTCTAAAGCTGTATTTCATCACAGCTCCAAATGAAACAAGGTGGCTTTAGACAAGAAGGAAGGGAGAGTGAGACAGACTATAACCAGAGTGTGTTCAGACGTTTCCTCTCCTAATAGATGATTGCAGAGCAAGCTGTAGGTCCTTATTCTTAGTAATACAATTTTTGGTGGCCTTCTGGGATACAATAAAACCTATAGAGTCTCTCCTAAGTCCCAAAAACCAGCCAAACAGCCTTTCTTTCTGTCCTTTTTGACAGCACAGCCACTCCTAACTCCACTCAAGAGACTCACTGTCCCTATATTTAATTCTATGAATTCCCAGCTTGCTGTTTCTTAATTCTCTCCTATCCTCACTTCACATGATGGGAAGCTTTACCTAAGCTTGCCCATGTGCTCTTGGAACAGATGCTACTGCTCACTCTATCCCACAGGCTCCATCTGGCCTGGAGCAAGAAGAAGGGAAGAAAACACAATAGCAGACCTCATCCCCTCTGTCCAGCTACTGTCCTTTTGAAAATGTTGTGTCAGGAACATTGCAAACAATTAAGACAGCATCCACTACCACCACCTTGGTTCTTCCAGGAATCCTGTTCTCTGGAAGTAAATATATCACCCTACTGCTTCCGTACAGGGAAGGTGGTGACTGCCTCCAGAATGGCTACATCAGTCTGAGGTGATGAGGCAAAAATAACCTGCTCTTGCAGGGGGTTCAAGCAGGAGGGTTAAACAAATCTTTTCCATGTAAGTATGTACTGAGCTTATCTGCATAGCTCATAAAGCTCATGTATTTGCTGTAAACTGTCAGTACCAATAGATTAATAATAAATATGTGTGTCTGACAGGAAAACGTGGCAACTGAATCCTTGGTCTTGTCCATCTGTTGCTCGCTATTTGTATAACTCCATATTATAGTACGCTTATTTAGGTTTCAGCTGCATGTCGCATGCATGAGTATATATATATATGTAGATATATTTGTGTGTGTGTATATATGCACATGAGGGTTGTGTGATGGTTTAGCTTGCAATGCTGTTCTCTTTGGCTGGGGGCAGGGGTGTGTGAGGCTGTGCCAGCAGCCTGGAGCCAGGCAGAGCCCCTCATGGATCCCTGAGCCCCTCATGGATCCCTGAGCTTCTCATAGATCCCTGACCCCTGCATGGATCCCTGAGCCCCTCACAGATCCCCGAGCCCCTCACAGATCCCTGAGCCCCTCATGGACCCTGAGCCCCTCATGGATCCTGAGCCCCTCTTGGATCCCTGAGTCCCTCTTGGATCCCTGAGCTCCTCATGGCTCCCCGAGCCCTGCATGGGTCCCTGAGCCCCCCATGGATCCCTGAGCCCCTCTTTGATCACTGTGCCCTGCATGGATTCCTGAGGCCCTCATAGATCCCTGAGACCCTCTTGGATCCCTGAACCCCTCAGATCCCTGAGACCCTCTTGGATCCCTGAGCCCCGCTTGGATCCCTAAGCCCCTCATGGATCCCTGAGACCCTCATGGATCCCTGAGCTTCTCATGGATCCCTGAGCCTCTTATGGATACCTGAGCCCTGCATGGATCCCTGAGCTCTGCATGGATCCCTGAGCCCTGCATGGATCCCTGAGCCCCACCTGGATCCCCGAGCCCCTCTTGGATCCCTGAGCTGGAGGACACACGGGCTGGATGGGCTCAGTCCCACTCTCTGCAGAGCTGCCACACACACTCAGAGTTGTTCAGTTTGAAAGGGACCTCTGGGGATCATCCCGTCTGACCCATGCCCAGGCAGGGCCACCTGGAGCAGGTGGCACAGAACACCTCCAGGTGGGCTTGGAATGTCTCCGGAGAGACCCCATGGCCACCCCGGGCAGCTGTCCCAGCGCCCTGCCACCCTCAGTGTAAAGTTCTTCTACGTGCTGAGGTGGAACTCCCTGTGCTTTAGTTTGTGCCCACCGCTCCTCGTCCTGTCGCTGGGCACCACTGAAATCTGGCGTTTTCCCCTCGGCACCTGCCTTGGCACTATTTACATGTATTGATAAGATCCCCCTTCGCTTTTTCTTTCCTAAAGAGACCCAAAGCTGGACTAAACAGGCGCAGCTCCTGCATGTCCCCTCCTAAGAGATGAGCCGCAGCAGGAGCACCACAGCACTCCCAGGAGGCCAGGGAGGAGCTGAAGCCACCAGGCTCAGCCCAGCTCACGGTGTGGGGATGGTGTGTTTCATTATTATTTCGAATAATTTGAAATATGTGCTCTTTTCAGCCCACATTTATTAAGGCTCTCGGTAGCTTTGCACTGGAATACTTCCCTCATGCTCGAAAGTCGAAATTCTCAGTCGTGCTGTGAGACCACTTCTTAACTCCAGTCCTCATGGTTAAAACCATTTTAGTCTTTTTGCGCTGCTGGGGGCACTCCAACTAAGCGCGGCAGGTCACTCCCGCGTCTCTCTGCCGCCGCCGTCCCAGCCCTGTCCCCGGCCCGCCCCTCGCCACCGCCCGCCATCCTGAGCGGCTGGCGCTCGGCGCTCGATTGCGGCGGCTGCTCCCGGGGCGGCGCGGCTCGGCGCTGGATTGGCGGGGGCTGCGCGGCGGGCGCAAGATGGCGGCGGCGCTGGGCCGGGGGCTGGACATCAGCCTGGCGGCGCTGCGGCAGCACGACCCCTACATCAGCGGCATCGTGGACGTGGCCAGCCAGGTGGCGCTCTACACCTTCGGCCACCGCGCCAGCCAGTGGGTACGTGCGCGCGCCCGCCCCGCCCCCCGTATGCCCCGCCCCCGGTGGGCTCCTCCCTCGGTTGGCTCCTCCCTGGTAGGGTCCGCCCCCGACAGGCTCCGCCCCCGACAGGCTCCGCCCCCCGGAAGGGCCGAGGTGTGAGGGTGGGGGACGGGAGGGGCCGGTCCCCGCCCCCTGCCCATGGCCCTAGGGGGCTCCGGACAGTCGCCCTGGGCACTCTCTGAGGAGCCCCGGGGTGCCCGGGAATGGAGCTTTGGCAGGCTGCAGGATGGAGGAGTTCTGCCACGTGCGGTGGAACCTGAGGTTTCATTTGGGGTAGTGTAGGCTGGGGTTTAGTCTAGGACTGTGGAGGCTGGAGTTTAGCCCGATGCCATGGGAGACTGGGGTTTAACCTGGGGCCGTGGGAGACTGAGGTTTAACTTAGAGCTGTGGAGGCTCGTTTTTATNGGGGTTTAACCCAGGACTGGTTTTTATCCCAAGGCCATGGAAGATCAGGGTTTAACCCAGGGCTGGTTTTTATCCCAAGGCCATGGAAGACTGGGGTTTAACTCAGGGCTGGTTTTTATCCCAAGGCCATGGAAGACTGGGGTTTAACCCAGGGCTGGTTTTTATCCCAAGGCCATGGAAGGTCGGGGTTTAACCCAGGGCTGGTTTTTATCCTGAGGCCATGGAAGACTGGGGTTTAACCCGGGGCTCTGGGCCTCAGGCACTCCTCTGCCCTTCCGACACCTATAACAGAACCCAAATGTGTGCAAAAGAGTGGTGGAGTTACCGGTGCTAAAAGCATTGTTGTCAAATGTACAAACATCATTACCCTGGGGAAGCTTCAGATACTAGAACATTCAGGCTCTTGGCAGGTGGTTCTTGGTTTGCTTTAACAGTGAGACTCAGGACCTGTGTTTGAAGAACCTGCCCTGACTGCCTTTTGTGTTGTTTTCCCCCATTTCTATGCCAAACATCCCCCCTGAGGGCAGGTGCCCTTTGAAAACTCCTGTCTCTGCCTCTTGCCTGTGCATTGTGATCAGATGTAGCCTAGAATTAACGCAGTGCAATGTTTAATGTCATGGTGGTGTGCCTGCAGCAGCAGTTTTCATGTCCTACCTCAAACCCTGGCTCAGCTGCATGCTGACCTGTGCTAGCCTCTCACCACCAGCCCATGGAATTTGGTTTAGTTATTTTTTCCTGGCTTGGGTGAGAGAGGTGTAATTGATGGTACTGGTAAAATAGAGAAAAGGGGGCTCACCGATGGTCAGCAAAATGCTGCCCTGTTTTCAACTTTCTTAATGTTTCTTTTCTTCAGGAGAAGACGGATGTGGAGGGAACACTGTTTGTTTACACAAGGTGAGGACACTACATTTTTACATGTACAGGTGAAATCTGTGGATATGGAAAAGCTGGCTGGGATGGAGCATGGCTGAATGAAATAAAATGCTCACCATTGTTCAAGGGCAAAAAGAAACTGAAACTGCCAGAAGCAAATGTGGGTAAAAAACCACTCTGAAGGAGACACGACCTTGTATTTTGATAAGAATTCCAAATGTGATTTAAATGCCAGTATGGGTAAATTGTAGAAATATTTTGTGTTGGTTTAAATAGGAATTGCAGTTTGAAAGTGTCTGAGAAAAAAAAAGAGTGGAATAAATAATGATATTGCTTAAAGGAAGGGAATGGCAGAGCTTTTGAAATATTGTGGCCCCTACATAGGGAACTTTCATACTACTTGTGTGTGTTCATTTTTCATGCATATTTCATCCAACATTTGGATGGTTTTCATACTTTCCTTGAGCAGCAACTCTAGTTGTGGCTTTCAGAGCATTTTTTGCACCATCTGTTCTGGCTCATGTGTTTGTTCTGTTGTGAAGCCTGACCTGTGCTGGGGTTTCCATCTTGGTGCCCCAGCATTTTTCTGTGACCGCTATTGAAATCCGAAAGTTACACAGTCAGCAGGTCTTGCACTAGCTACTGAGGTGTAACATCAAAGCAGAAAGTTACTTTTTCAGCTTTTGTATCAAAGAGGATCTGGTAGGAGAGCTCAGAAAGCAAGAGATGGTTTAGAGAAGTGGGTGAGGTGGCAGAGAGGCCCAAGAGCCTGTGAGCTTTGTGGGAAGTGGGAATGCTGGTTTCAGTCTCTGCAGCTCTCTTGTACCAGCAGTGGCAATGTCATTAGTAAGTTTTCTAAGCTGCTCTCAGGTAAGTGCAGATGCTGTAAAATTACCACCACAAGAGGAAAGCAGCAGCCCTTTGTTGTGCTGGCACTAGGTGAATGTGGTGACTTGCGTGCTGCAAAACAGAAGCAGTATTTCCTGGTATGTTGGTCACAGGCTCAAGAGCTGACAACATGAAACCTGGTCCTTCTGGTATTTGTTATCTTTCACTGTTGTTTTTGTTGCCTGAGGAAGCTTCTATTTAGGGCACAGGTTGCTGCCTGGCTGCACTTTAGGCAGCAGTATGGAACAGGTTGTGAACTGTAACATCATGCATTGCCCTCATCATCAGTTTTAACTTTAATTTTCTGTGACTTCAAACACATTTATGAAGTCCCGTGGAAAAGACATTGCCAACAGACAGTTTGGAGACCACTGGTGCTGCATTTGTTTTCATTACCTTAGTCACAATGTAAAATGATGTTACCATTTTACTTGGGCTGACTTGTTCACTGCCCAGCTCGTCTTTGTGAATTTGAGGAAGAGTCGAAAAGTCAGACTTCCAACTGGGTGAACACTGGTGGAAGTGGACTGCTTGTTTGTTTTAAGTGAAATACTGACCCTTGCAAACAAGGATTCTTGTCAAGGATTTCCCTTTAGTTTATTTTTTGGTTGACTCCAATCCTGTAATACAGGTTCCTGTATTTTGGTTTCATAGAGAAATCCACATACCAGCAATTAAGCAGAGGTAGCACTTTTCCCAAATGTTTAGCCATCATCTTTTCCTTTATTGCCAAACCTGGATTGAAAGGAGTGTCTCCTGTCAGGATCATGACAAGCTTAAAAGTTTTATCTAAGTGACTTGAAGTGTAATCTCCATGAATGACCATAATAATTTAGAGTCATAGCATGGTTTAGATTCATCATTTATCAGGGATCATTCAGGGATGGATTCACAGCTGCTCTGGGACAACCTATTTCAGTTTCTCACATGGTGGAATAGAAAATTGTCTCTTTGATGACTGTTAGTATCTGCAGTTGTCAACCTGAGTGCTGAAAACTTGGCTTGCTCTGACTTGTTTTGATTGCTGTTTTTTAGTCCAGTGAGGAGCTGCAGGGTAGATGGTGGCATTGGATCACATGATGCTGATGGTCTGTTTATTTCTCATACATGACATAGGGCTTTGCCATGATTAAAAGGATTACTGAAACTCCAAGGCTCAATTGTTATTTCCGTGGCAACAAAACTAGATTTTTGTAGTGTCTCTTAGAAATAAATAAATAATTAATTTGGAGCACTACACAACAAAGAAATTGTTGTGATTTCCTTTTTCCTTGGCTTGTTCCTTTTCAGATCGGCTTCTCCAAGGCATGGTTTCACAATTATGAACAGACTGAGCATGGAAAATCGAACAGAACCTATTACTAAAGACCTTGATTTCCAGCTCCAGGACCCTTTTCTGCTCTACAGAAATGCCAGATGTAAGTACATGACACTTGGGTTAAATAATGGAGTCAGGTTCTCTTCAGTCTGTTCTTGGTTAAGGTAGTCCAGATGCTTAGACTGCAGCATTCAAGGGGTGAAATTGAAGGAATGCATTTTGCTTTTTTGATGTGCTGAAAGAGAAGGATTGCTCAGTGTTCCCTAAAATACCACTCTACTAAAGAAAGTATTAGAATGTGCTTGGGAGTAATCTCTTCATTTAACTGACAAATTGTGGATGTTTGTGGTTGTCTGTGTGTGATGGGCTGAGAGAGACAGAGAAAGTGTGTGTGTGTGTTTCCTGAATACACCCCAGTCACTGCTGGGAAGTCTCAGTGTAGTATTTGTAGTCTTGATACAAATACAGCAATTCAAACCCTGTGTTCTGCTCCAGCTCCAGAATACTGTTCTTAGAGCATGTTGGAAGGCAGGTTGCTTCTCAACTATGAGGTGTAACTCTTGACAACATAATGCTGAGTCTAATTTAAACCCTGCTGAAAGACAAAGTTATTACTTTGGGCTTTCTGTTGATACTGCATGATTATCTTTGCACAAGAATTAGCAAGTGTCAGGCAAGCTCAGAAATGAGTGGAAGACATGGGGAAGCTTATTTGTGCATGCAGACCTGCACACAGACTGTTACAATGTGCAGGGAGCAGTTGTAAATCCAGTTTGTAGCTGTGCTTGGAAGCAGAGCTGTAGTACCTGATCTGAGTTTTGTCCTTTATGCATAAAAGCAGATTGCAGAAATGGTGTTTGTGAACTGTGATGCTCAAGTGTTCCCTCTGGATGAAGTAAAGGCAAAAGCAATCTGTGGCTTGCAAAGCAGCCTGATGTGATAATCTTCTAGACCTTCTTATTTCATAAACTAATTTGGAGTTGGGAAATAGATCAAGAGGGAATCCTGTTGTTCACACACACTATGTGGTAGAAGCATTCTAAAGAACATTCTAAATCGCCTGAATGAAACTGCTATTTTTGAGACTGTTTGCTAGGTTGACAAAGAATTGGAATTCAGGAGACTGAAAAGAGTTGCAGACATCTCCAGGCTAACCTAGACTGGGCCAGACATTAGGATTTTGAGTACTATGACACCTTTTTATTCCATCTGATTTTGATGGCTTTGTCATGTCTAGCTGTAATCTTGTTTAATCTCATTTTGAAACTTCAATAGGAGTTTCCATATGTATATACCCATATCTACCTTTTGAAACCTGACCTACTAATTTTTCATTTTTGTTGACACAAGTGGTATGATGAGTACTTAGAAGTTGTCATAATTCTGTGGTGACTAAGTTTTTAGTCTGATTACTGCACATAAATTGTAATTTATTTTTTTACTAAGAGAAAACTCAAGGGTTGGGTGATGTAAGCTCTTTTTTCACTAAGAGACGTGAAAATTTTAGATTTGCAAGGTCTCAAATATAAGTAGCAGCCTGTGCTTCTGAGCAGCATGCCTGGTCTGTGGATCTGATTTTTACCAGGGTTAGCTGTTTGATCCTACCATGGGTAAATTTTTACCTCTTAGCTGAATTGAGAGCTTGGTTGTCTGAGAGCAGATTCATGTTTGTTTTACTAAAAAGACTATAAATTCTGTCATTATCAGGTGAGTTCTGCTATAAGTTACCTAGCTGTTTATCTTCCTAAAATATTCTTACAAAGGCTTAATTATTATTTCTTCAAGAGAACTGAAGGTTTTGATACTTCAAAGGAAAAGCTGTTGTTTTCTGATATTTTCATGAAGACATCTGTTTCCAGAGCAAATTGGAAGATGATTTTTACTAACTTACTTGGCTTTTCCAAGTTTTCCTTAGGTCCCTACAGATAGTTCATGTGATGATTTCTTCACTGAGTAGCAGATACCTCTTGCCCTTTCTTCCTTATTTTGTATTTCAAAGCCTTTGCAACATAAAACAAAGGGATCTCCTCAACAATAAGTATGGATTTTCACAAGTTCTGAATATCCTCTTGAATTTTCTGTACGAATATTTTCTTGCTTTATTGTCTAACTTGCATTTATAGGTTTTTTTTGCAAAACCAAGGCTTGAGGCTTATTCCTTGTTAAATGAAGTTTTCAAACTGGGGCATTTAGGCCCTTATGTTGTAGTATTATTTTTATCTCCCACTTTCACATACTAACAAGGAGTACTCAGTAATAGCTGGTTACTTGGCAGAACAGTGGACAGTTTGGCAGCAATACTTAACAGTATCTGGAAATAAATGATCTTTTTCTAACATGTTATTTGACTTGGTGACTTCTTAGGCTGCTTTTCATACATGTTAGATCTTGTTATATCTAACAAAACTAACAATTTCCTCTGTGTTTCTAATTGCTAACCCTGCCCATTGTTTTGTTTCTTCCAGTATTCAAAATTCATTTTGTACAGCTGAGTATCTCTGGCTGGTTGTATCACACAGTCTAAAATAAGGGTTTTTTGGCAGCAAGAGGTGGTACTTGTGTACTGGACAAGCCCAACAACATTTTGTCCTGTAATAGCTATCCTTTTGTAAAGCTTGCTTTGTATCCAATATATGATCACAATTGAAAAAAATTTTCCAAAATTATACATAATAAATGTAAATTTTAAAAATGCATAAAATAAAAAGGTATATTTCATCTTTTTACTTTCTTTTTTCATATTTCTTTTATTGTTTCATATGATCCTGGTCATCTTAAGTTGAAATATTGTCTAAACACCATGCTGGAGACACAGTCTAATCCCAGGACTTTTCAGGCTGGGTTTGGGATCCATGCCAGTTAATGTTTGCACTGGTCCACTATTTCACAGCAAAGTTTTGTTTGGGGAATCTGTTAGGGTGGAGCTGGAGTTATTCATTGCAAAGCCAGGAGGGAAGCTCAAATCAGTTTTTAATGCCAGCAGAAATCTTTGTCCACCAAGGAATAGAAGGTTTATGGATCAAACAGACAATTTTCAATGTGACCTTTAAACTTCTCTAGTTAACTGCAATTTTAGGTGCTTGCTTTCTGAGAGCAAGACAGTAGTTCTGGTTTTGTTTAGATGATCTAGCAATTTTAAAGATTTTTTTAAAATTTCATAAGTTATGTATTTGGCTAATCTTAACTACATAATTATTACTTTTTTTCATTAGGTTTTGGTGATAGTTATTGGGAAAACCAATGTTCAGAGCCTGCTGCTTAAGCCTTGCTGCTGATTGATATGAGATAGTTCAGAAGAAATGCATAGCAGTAAATTATTGATTAAATTACCTTAATTTTTTCCCTTTAGCAGCTATATAATAATTACAGCTGTTCCTCACCCTCTGCTGTACCAGGTGTTTACATCTGTGTGCTGGGTCAGGGAATTATTTCTTGCTTTCACTCATTTACCTTTTCATCACTGAATACTGTTTTTGATGCTTGTAGGAAATAGGGAATGTGGGGAATATTAAGTTGCTTATCTCAGAACTGGCTTCACCTTGAGCATTTCAGCTGCCAAGAACACAAGATCCTACCTTAAAATAGTATGCTAATTGTGACAATGATCTGATACAGGTTAATTGGGTGCTTTTCTGCTATATTGAGTGAAGAAAGAAATTGTATGACACGTCAACCAGTATTCTCTGACAGTTTCTGTACCTGTTTGGATATAGAAGTTACTTTTCACTTCTGTGCCACACTGTAGCAAGGGCTTTGGTCATGTCATCTCCTAAGCCTGAAATGGAATAAAGACTTCCTAGTGAAAAATGTCTGCTGGATTTGGGCTTTTGCAGAGGTTCAGCAAGTGGTACAAAAGCAGAGCAGACATGCCTGGTTTTGGCAAAGCTGTCCAGACACATGTGGTCTGTATATAACCTCACACTTGTTTCAGTGTTTCACTTTAACCTGCCACCATATGTGTCTCAGAACCCTGAACATTTTGCATTATTTTCCCAGATTCCTACACTACAGAGACTTCTGGTAAATGGGATAGGAAGAAGAGGGAAGTTTGCCAGATGTCTAAAGAAATTTTGTGGGTTTTATCTGTGGTTTGTGGGTTTGGGTTTTTTTTTTGTTTTTTTTTTTGTTCTCCCATAGTTCATAATTATGTATAAAAATTTTTCCAAATATATGCTTTGGGGCAATTGATATTAAAACGTTTAGGAAAAGGTAACAGTGTATATTTTCCTCAAACTATTGTTTTTCATTCTTAGATTGTGTTACAGCATCCATGAGCCCTCTCAAATAGAACAACTCATCTTCTTTTGAGACTGATTGTGGCTCATTTTAGTTCACCCTTCTAAGGAAATGCATCCTGTTAAAAATACAGATGGATTATAGGTGTCCCACTCTGCAGTGACCCTGCAAGTAGCATTTCTCTTGTAAAAAACATCTTAGCTTGAAGATTTAAAAAGTTTACTTCTGAAGGGAAAAGGTAGGAGGCAACAAGAAGAGAATCAGAGTGATATGTAAAAAAGAATATATGATGAAAATCTTCTTTTGGCTACCATAGTGTCTTTTTCCCCTTGAAATGTGTTCATAGTCTACACTACATTATTGTGCAATACAGTACTTTAAACCTCTTCATTCTTCTGATTTTTTTTTTAATTTGAGAATGAAACCAGCATTTAGTGATGAAATTTCCTTGTGTATGTATTTAGACTTGGCCTTCTGCATATCGACCAATAAACTGCTGCTTGCTCAGTTGAGACAGGCAAAACAGATATTCCAGCCTTTGTCTTTATGTTGTAAAAGAGTTTCTGTTTGATGTTTTGGGTTTGGGTAAAGATGCCAGTTTAGAAAGGAGAACCTTATTTATCAGCCTCCTTCCTGCCAAAATACAGTATCAGGTCCAATATCAAAACCCCAACAGGATGAATGCAGAAAACTGAAATGTGTATTCAATTGATTATTCCCCAAATGCTCATTCATCTTTCAGAATTTTGAAACAAATACCTGTAAATGTGTTTAACTTAGTCCAGTTTGTATTATTTTTTTCTCTAAAAGTCTCCAAATCACTGGTCTACTGATTCAGAAATACTTCATGGCTTTCTGTTGCTGCGTCATTACACAAAATGCAGTGTTTTTGTCACAACTGAATGACTTAAAACCAGTTTTTTTGAGCTTAAGTTTGTTTGCAGAACTATTATTCTGGCCTACTACAACCTGCATGTTTTGTTTAGGAAAGTATTTCTGTAGTTTAAAACTCTCTGAAAAGTGTTTGTCAATTTGAAACAAAAGTGCAAACTCAAACTGTAGAAATGTGAAGTAATTTTGGCAGAAAGGCTTTGCCCTTTTTAGGGTTGTATTCTTCTCAGCCTGGTTTTCTGCTAAACAGTTTTGGGCAAAGCTATTTTTAAAAAGTCCCTGGACTGACTACTGATATTTGTTCAGAATACAAATGATTGTGGTTTACCTGGGGTTCTGTCTTTGGAGACATTTTTGTCTCAGACATACAAACAAATCTCTCCTCCTTTCCATTCCAGTTTCTCTCATCTGATCAGCATTTTAAAAATTCATTGTGTATCCAGCAAGACAGAACAACAGCAGAGGTCAAGATTATCTTCCCTGGATGTTCCTGATCTTAAAGTGAAACCTCAGTTTTGCTGAGAGTATTGGAATGCTAACACTCTTGAGCATAGGCATAATTTTCCTTTTTAAGTTTCCAAAGGGAACATACATGCTGAAATAATTAATGTTTTCTTAAGAGTTAATTCTAAATGCAGAAAATGAAGGATGCAGCATGAGCTTTTTCATGTTGCATGCATTTTTTTGGAAACCTGTTTAAGCTTCTGTCCAACTTAACTGTTTTGTAGTTTGTCATCTGCAAATTTTCTTGAGAGAAGCAAGCAAGTTTCTTACTGCCTCTTATATTTTGGATTCATAGTGATGATAATTTTTTTTTTTCATGCAAGGTGGCCTCTAGCACTCAGTTTATTGACTTCCTTGTACCTATACTCAGAAATTACCTGTTCATAAACCAGTTTATAGAAGCATAGATAAAGGCATTACTAATTTTCTAGTGCACTTCCCATATAGTTCCTGCCTTTTTGGTCTATACTTCAACTAACTAATGATTTTAATGTGCTTAGAAAATGGTAAAAATTACTTCAGAATGTCAAGGAAAATAATAAACTGCCCCTTGGAAATAGTATAGATACCAATTTACATTTTTATCACTAAAACCATAAAATATGTGCATTTATCTATTAGATTTTCATACTTTCTGTCTCATTTTAATTTTCAAGGCTATCTGAAAATCTTTAATGCCTGCCTGCTGAGATATAAAAATATTATTATAATTTGATGGTGTAAGTTAACAGTGCATCAGGGATAGATGGACATGCAGCAGTGCTGGCTCAAGGAAAATGGGTTTTAACACCAGGAATTATGATTTTGCAGTCAAGTTATTTGGCCTGCCTGTTCTAGAGTGCACAAACTACAGGGTTTGAAACCTGTTTGAAGCTTAAATCCATGGAAGGAGGAGTGGATTTTTATCCTAGGGAAGGGAACTGGAAAATTAATTAAAAAGAAATTAACCAAAGAAGTGCCATAGAACATAGTTTTTTATGCAAACTTGTAGTTGATCATGATTTCTTCTTTCCCCAAGTGTCTCTCACACTGAAGCTGCCACTATTCTGAGCAGAAGGCTGGACTAAGTGAACTGCAGAGTCCCCAACCCAACTAAATTATTACTGTGAGTCTAGGAGTAGCAGCTATTAGTTAATTCAGCTTTAGGGTATTTAGGGTTTTTTTTTCCTGTGTATTGTGGAGAGTAAATGTTCTATGATTTAGGTTTTTATGGTTCATATTGAAAAAAAAAAAAAAAGAGGCGCTGCAAAATTCTTTTTTGTTTATTGTTTTTAAAACAAAATTGTTTGTACTAATAAGTATTTCTAAATTTTGTTTCTCCAGGCCCGCCTTATTATTCATATTTTCCTTTAAACTAAATGCAATTTATGTTTTTCAGTGGAATTTGTAGACACCACTTCTGAAGGTCTTAAATTTTAATTTTTGATGCGTAACACCATGTCCCTTGTCATGCCGCCCAGCTCAGCACAGACATTTCTATTCAGACTTTCTAAAAAAGACATTTTAGTTGTTTCTTCCTCAGCTTTCCTCCCCTGAGGATTTGGGGCCAATTGTGGAAGCCTTTGACTGAGCAAAGCAAACAGTTTAGAATTGGTTTTGTTTGTCAAGTGGTTTTTTGCAGCTGTAACTGTGATGACTGCAGCCATCTTTTTGCTCTAATGATGTTTTTCTGTTGTGTGTTGAAGGTGCTTCAAAAAAAGTAAGGAAAAGAAGTGCAGTAATCCGAATGCAGGTTTTCAGTTTCAGCCCAATCTGGAAGTCAGAGTATGCCATGTGAGAAGAAACAGGCTAAGGAGCTAAGACAAAAAAGCTGTGTAATTTTTGGATGGCTGGTAATTATTTTGTGAGTGGTGCAGCTGTATCTCAGTTTGAGCAAACAAATCAGTAGGAAGAGGGTATGGAATAGAGTTAAAACCATGTATCAAACATCCCACCTCTGGGGCTGAGTTTCTTTATGGGATGGCAGGAGAGTAATGCTGCATATATCTGCTGGACACAGTCTTTGTTTCCCATTTATGGATGTCAGCATATAAGCAACAAATTAGCTTGTCTGGAGGTTTACTGTGGCGAGTGTAGTGCCAGTGCTGGGCATTCCTGACGTCTTTTCAAGATAAGATAGGCATATGATGCAGTAATGCTCAAGAGTTGGGCTTGCAGCAGATAATGAACTTTTTTCAGAGGGGTTATTTTCACATGACTACCTGTATATCCTTTGCTTCACACATCCCTCCTTGTACAACATAAAATGGTAGGTGTTTCAGGAGCGGGGGAAATATGTACAAGAGAGCCTACATCTTTCTCCTGCAAACAAGGATATTCCAGAGCTGGCTGCTTTTCACAAATCCCTTGTGTGACCGCCTTTGCAGCTTAATCCCTTCACATACGCACACATGTATTTAGTATTTTCAGCTTTCGTGTGTTTTAAACTTCTTAGCCTCTGTCTACAGAAAAAAACCCGTTTCTTTCTTTTTCCTTATACTTGCATTCCTTTTTTTTAATGATGTCACAGTGGAAGCAGGAAAGCAATGTTCATTAGATGCTCAAAATACAACATATAACCAAGTGAAGCCATCCATCTACCTAACTCCCCAGATTTAAGAATTACCAGAATTATTAAATCCCGTGGTGGTGTGATCACACATTCAGGACTTCCCAGTACATTATCACCAAATACTGCTGTGAGCTCTTAGGGTAGTCTCCTACATGACACGGATTGCTCTATTTAAACAGGAAGGCAACACTCAGGTCAGCTCCCAGTACAGTTTCTGTGCACACAAGTGGGTGATGCTGTCTTACCTCCAGGTTTGATGTAGAAGCAGTTCAGCTGAGTTTCATGCACCAGCTTCCCCTTGTACTTGGCATCAGGTTCCCCCGACTGGTGGCTGGGCAGGGGGTGATACGCTTGCCGAACCAAGGCTTGAAACATTTTAAAATTCCAAGGAGCGTTGAAGCAGCTGAAGCTAAGTGTATTTTCTATAGATAGTAAAAGCACATTCCTTTTGGTTAATTTCCTTGCTTCAGGGTTATGTAATAGCCTTGTACAGAAGTTAAAACCTGAATATTGTTTTAAATTGCTGACAACTGGATCTTCTAATCTACGAACTATTTTCTAGCTCTTTGAAACGTTTTCAAAATCTTTTGCATTCTCCTTCCTTTTCTTGCTGTACACTCCTAATCCTTCGCTTGTCCTCTGTGCCTTATGCTCAGTTGGAGCCTTCTCCTCCCCCTGTCCGTTTTTCAGGAAAAGTTGGATTGAGGAGTGAAGATAATGGGCGCCATCCACCCGTCAGCTCATCACCTCAGCGAGCCATGACGATCTCTGGTTTCTGTATATCGACACGGGCTCCTCTGATAATATCCTCTTGTGCCTGAAAAAAATAGGTTTGCTTAGCAGAGGGTGGACTGCACTCCTGACATAGCCAGAAAACTTCTTTTGGAATGTGAGCTTGCTTACTCACACTCTTTTATATGTGTGTGTATATATATAAAAATGTTTGTAACCTTCTCTCAAAACATGGAAGATAAATATGTGAGCAAGTGTATCCCACAGCACATATACAAGCTGCTCACTTCTGTCTAACTTTGATTTAATACAAGCTCTTGAGTGCCTCATCAGTGCTCTCTTTGTCAAAACAAGCCTTAAATCGGCAGTAAAGAATACTTTTCAATTACAGGAGGGAAGAGGAAAGAAACCCTTCCCAAGTGTAAGATAGCATACCCTTTAAAGGACAAGGAATGTGTTATATACAGAAACACGGTGCAAGTGCTCCAGTGGAATTCCACTCAGGCTGCAAAGGCAGTGTTGCTTTTTTGTCTTAACTGGCATCCAAACCAGTAACAGCACTGGGCTTAATGCCTGCTGCCTGCTCTGCTTTCATGCTCGTGGCTGCAGCCCAGTTGTGGGGTTTGCACAGAGCCTCCTTATATAAAATGTAAAGTCTTCCTATCATAATGTATTGCTTAAAATCAATCTCAGAAAACACCTCGGTGAGTTTTTCCTGCTGGCTTCATTATTTTGGACATGCATATGCCTAGGACTTTTGGAGTCTGTTTTAATAATCCCTTTGCATAACAGATATATTATTTACATGCATAAAACCAACCAGAGAGATTCTGTAGCCAGTGGGGAAAAAAAAGTAAGTAATGTAAGACACAAGCTTCAGGTCAGAAGTCAGTAATAAAGGGACTAAGAAGATTCTCCCTGTGAATCATCTGCTGCTGGCCATTGTCTTAGACAGGATATGAACTTTCTGTTTGAGCTGTACCAATTCTTTTGTCTCTGTCAAACAAACTGCCTCTTTGTAAAATTTTAATATCTTTCCTAAACAACATAGTGTTAAATCCTCTATACAGGCATATGTAGCATCTCTCAATTAACAGGTTCATGAAATTTCATAATAATTAGAAAAAGGAGAGAAATTACATTGTTGTTTTTTTTTTTTTGTGAGTATGATATGTCTTCCTGCAGGGCTTTGCTGCCTTCTGTTTATTGTTACCTGTTGTTTTTATTCTGGTTTCTCTCATGTGAATATTTCTCTCTCTAACACTCTTTAACAGAAAGCAAAGTAGATGTTGAAATTTGCACTGAGAGTTAAAAGCTGAAGGACGGGAGAGACTGAGGAAGCAGATGATGATTACTGTTAAGTTTTATTCCTAAAGGATTATGCATAAGCTAGTAAAACACTGCTGACTTCTGAAGCTGACTTCTGAAAATGAAATAAGCAATTTTACTTTGCACGGAAACAATCCAGTTGCCGCAGTGCAAAATGCAAAAATCCCAAATTTTTATTTAAATAGGGCTGTACCTCTAGTCTGTAATCAGGGAGTCAGAGTTGCAGGGTACCTCCCAGTGCTGCTATTGTGAAATATCTAGCTGGTAATATAAAATGAATTTGATGAATGTGAGGGTTTTTTCTTCTGTTGAATAAGAAACTGTTTACTACTTAAATTACATTTTCTTGGTGACCAACTTGATCTCAGGGGTGCATTTTTTCTCTCCTTTTACATATACACAGAATGTTTTGTATTCTTGCACACAGAATGTCATGTTTGCGAGACTATAGAAAAGTCAGTAAACTTCTGAATAATCTGAACACTAACTTCAATTTTTAAAATAAAATTTTAAAATATATCCAAATATATTAAAATAGAATTACAGTAATCAGAGGAAAAAAGCAACGAGGTGCTTCAAAGGGGTGGTATTTGTATCTTCATGAAAGAAATTACTAAATTGCAATTTCACAAGAAAAATGTAGGTGAAACATTTCTATTATTACTTTAATTATCCTTCAGCTTTCAAGCATGTAAAAATTCAGTGACCATATATGAATGAGAAAGGGTTCAGAGTGAAATTCAGCTTGTGAACACAGTGTGAACCTACCCACAACTGGAGTAAACCTATTACAGTTTGCCTGTCATTCTGTGAGAACAGTGAAAGTCCTTTCTGTGCCTGTGAAATTGTATTATATTGCTAAAAATTGTACTGCAAAGTTTCTGTCTGCAGCTCTACAGACAAGCAGATGTTACTGAAGGCTGTGTAACAGCTGAGTGCAAGAGAAGGAATGGCTGCAGAAGAGTAGAGAACTCTTTAATGGGTGGAGTATAACCTGTTAACAGGCTATGGCAAAGCAATAAAAGGGAATGCATAAGATTTGCTGTAAATATCAGGAGGAGCAGTTGACTTTTGCCCATTTCTATGTGGATTTCTGAAATTCTTTTTCTAACCATTTTAGAATTAGAGATGGTGTAGGAAAAATTAACAATTGCCTATCCAAAATGATGTTGTATATACAGTATACAAACGGAAAAATACAAAAATGGGGGGGTTAAATTCTCTTGATCTTAGGGTATTTCTTACGTGTTTCTTGTTACAAGAACAAGGATATACAAGTAACTCAGACTTTTATTGTTGCAGGCTAAGAACTTAGTCCAGATCTGCAAATCTATTTCCATTACTTAGGATCTGAAGGTATGCAGTGGAGAAGTAAGAGATGAGATCACAACAGTCAGAATTAGAAACATCATCTATAGTTAAGGTTGCTTATTTTCCTCATGAAGCCCTTTCTGAAGCTGTTCATTGTTTTGTGGGAGTTAAACCATTTGGAGTGACAGCTCATCATACTGATTATAGTAAAAAGTCAGGTTTCAGGAAAAAATTACATGATATTGAACACCTATTTGAGGTTAAAATAGTCTTCTCTTTTTCCCCCCCCCTCTTCTAATGTACAGGAAAATGGCATTGTCAGAGTTGGGAAAACAATTTGACCTTGAACTTAACTATAGCTGTGGAATTAGAGGCATACCTTTGGCAGGTACCTCAGAGATGCACTTTAAAAATAATTGGGAACATATTCTTAGATTGGACTAAATTATAAATGAAAACCTTGATGTGAGAACCCTGGTGAGTCCTCTACCAGCTGTGTGTGTTACAGACAGCAGAGCAGCTTTTCCCCGTGGGACTGGAAGCCCAGATACTCCACGAGAAACACACAGAAACTGCTGCTTTTCTTAACATAGTGGAAAGAAAAAGGCTGGAAATTGAGACAATAAAGGTAGCTCTAGTTTCTATTCTTTCCAATAAAAGCAATTTTTTTGTTGTCTCCAGGTTGGAAAAGCTGTGTTGTCCCCTTCTTGATTGAGCAGAGTTCTCTACACTTTTTGTTACTAGGTAGAAGTGAAGTGCACAGAATCAAGAAGTTTATAGTTTAACTTCTTCCACTTGTGTTAGTATAAGCCTTTCTGCTGGTGGAAGGTATGGATTTATATTTAGCCTAGATTTGTGTAAGGTATTGTTGTGTTTTGCTCAGGTGATTTCTGTAGATCAGGGCCTGGCTTAATTTTGGTGTGTTGTAGACATGTTTTATTGTTTGCTTTAGAAAGTTAGCAGACAATATAGAGCACAGGTAAGCTAAAAAAAAAAGTAATGGTTTCAGGAGTTGAGGAGTTGCATTTGTTTTCTAGTAAGCCTTTCTCTGATGGATTTTTATTTCACAGGAATCCTGCTTGTGTTGACTGAGGATATTTGGATGTAGTTTTTAGCTTATGGAGCTCTCGTCTGACGGGGACATTTTGGAAGTCTATTGTGAAATAGTAACAGGAAGCATTTGTTATTTAAGAGGGCCTATTTATAAGAAAAAAAGTTCATTAAGAACAACTTGTTATTTAACAAATTGATAGCCTGGCATGTAGAGCCTTCCTGCCTTAATTTCAGTGTCACACACCATCATGATTTAAAAATTTTTTGGAACTGATGATGCAGTGGCAGGAGGTGTGACTGGAAAACCAGTGGTGTGGGGGGGAAAAAAGTAAATCCTCTAAGCCAGATGGATCATAACATAGATGCTATTCCTGTGTCATGACTAAAAATTTCTTGTAGCATCAACAGAAGGCATATTTAAGGGAAATCTTGCAAATACAGTTTGCATTTGGGCTCTTTTCCAAAAAAAAGTAAAGAACCTGCTGATGGACTCATATCTGCTGAGCTTTATGGAAATAAGTGGATCAATGGGCTTTACATTTTCCTGCAGTACCAACAGAACTTCAGCTTTGAGGCCATTTAGGGGCCTTTCCAGTGACCTACAGTTACACAGTTGATTTTTCTTCATAAAAATTTCTGATAAATTTGGATTAAAAACCTGACTGAAGTCAGTCTTGCACAGTAGAGTCAGACATGATTTATTAAACCATCCACCATGTCTGTGCTGTCCCTTTTTTTTTGCCTCATGAAACCAGAAATATTTCCTGGCTCTATCTGGAAGTCTGCAAATTGGTCCCCCAAGTTTCACAACTGATAGATGATGGTAGGAATATTTCAGGGTTCATTCTATTAACAAAAATTTTGTCTTGATTTTTTAAGGCATAGTTCCAAGCACAATTAAACAGATGGTGGTGAAGAACTTATTCTTGATTTCAGTAATGTTGCCAATCATTGCCCACTCTCACACCATTTGCTTTTGGGAGAAGGGGTCTGGAGGGGCTTTTTCATTTTGCTGGGGGTTTTGTTATTGCATATTTTGTGTTGGTTTGTTGTTTTTTTTTAATAAAATTGCTTAAATAGTTCCCTCCTCAGTTGAGCTGAAAAATGGTCATGTGTAATCATTGCTTTGCATTGACATGTCTCTGAGTAGGATTCTTTTTCCTTTAACAACTGGGGTTTTTCTGGTTTTGGTGGGTTTTTTTGGTTTGTTTTTTTGTTTTTGTTTTTGTTTTTGTTTTTGTTTTTTTTTATTTTTTTTTTTGTTGGTTTTTTTGTTTTTTGTTTTGGTTGGGTTTTTGGTTTTGTTTGTTTGTTGGGGGTTTCTTGGGGTTTTTTTTTTTGGTTTGGTTTGGGGGTTTTTTTTTTGTTTTTGGGGTTTTTTTTGGTTTTTTTTTTGTTTGTTTGTTGGGGGTTTGTTGGGGGTTTCTTGGGGGTTTTTTTTTTGGTTTGGTTTGGGGTTTTTTTTGTTGTTTTTGGGGTTTTTTTTGGTTTTTTGTTTGTTTGTTTGTTGGGGTTTTTTTGGGGTTTTTCGGTTTTTTTTGGTAGCCTGCTTGTTCAGACATAATATTTTAAACAGCTGAGATAATGAAAATACCAAGTCTTCCTTTTCCCTGTCTTTGCTATCAGTTCTCCAAACAAGCAGGAGCTTTAGCAACATATAAATGAAAGAACAAATGTCTGATAATGTAACAGGTAGGGCCTTTTCAGAGCTTTTTAGGAATTTAGATTAAGCTCATAATCAAAATGCACATTTTTGTTGTTTGAAAAACACTTACCTAGCTTCAATTTGTTGACATTTTTATGCCTGAGAAATCATTAAAATTTCAACTAAATTTTTTACTTGAAAGAACTGAAAGCCAGTTGAGAGCTAAAAGAACTTTACTCCTAAACTAGGAAATACCGAAGTTGAGGTTGGTTGTGCAATGTCTCTGTTTATGGAACTTTATATTGTGTGGTTGTCTTCTTTTGCAACATGGACTTTGTTTCAGTTATCAGACAGTTGGAGTGGTGTTCACATGGAGAGGCTACTCAGTATTCTGATTTTTTCCTCATTACTCATGCATGGGTCACTTGCTTTGTTCTATGCTGCTGGAGTTCTGCACTAGAGTCAGAATTATTGGGTTTTCTTGTTGTTTTCTCCTGTAACCATCACTATAATAGCTGATAACTCATGAACAAACGGAAGTGGTTTACTTTGCTTAGATTAGAAATATTATTCTTCCAATTTCACAATTTGGGATCCTAGGGCACGGTAGTTACAATTAGAGACCAATTAAATATGGAGTGTCTGACTTGAATTACTCAAGCCAAATTTTTTCCATTATATTTATTAGTCATATGTTCAAAAACACTTCTTACAGACTTGGTCTGGGATGATTTGTGTTTTTGCAGGCCACGCACTCAAATCTTGCACCCAGGTCTAGGATCTCGACTCAGCCACTGGGAAATGAAGCCCACACAGCCAGTGCAGCCACTTCAGATGACATTTCACAGCTTGTGTGCCATTGCATAACATCTCTGGGATGGAATTCAGCTTTCCAGGATAGTGTGCAGCTGTCTGTGCTGCAGGTTTTTTCATCTTTTTCCCTTGTTGTGCTCCTAAACATAGCGACGTGAAGGTGTCTGCCTGCCTTGCAAGACATGGATACAGAAACTTCTTTTAATAGAGCCAAGTGTGGATTTACATATTCAGGAGCAAGAGTCTAGACTATACATAGATCAAAATACCTTAAGAAGCACGACATCAGGAATAAAACACAAAAATTTAAGAATTGTTTTTTTAATTTTATTTTATTTTTAATACCAGCAAGTATAAAACAGTTCCTAGGTACAGGGGAATCTCTAGTCAGTAGTTATTTCTGTACCCATTTTTAGCAAGCTTAAAGACTTTATGCAGTCTCTGGAGGAATACCTTAAAAATCACATGTTACAGGTACACCGAAACAAAAGCTTTGATAATGGAAATGTCTATCCAGAAGGCAAAAATCCAGTTGCTGGAATAATTAAGGAAAAAAAAAACCTAGAAAATGCCTTTCTTTTTCATAGAATACTTAACACGAATTATTGAAGTTGATAAGAAATTCTGTATTATCATAATAACTAAATTGATGTTTCAAATATTGAGAGGTTAGAAATTGTTATCTATAATTCTGGGAGATAGCAGCTGTCAGCTTCTGCTTATAAATAGTATCAAGTGTTCTAGTGTTTGTGAGGACAGGAGAAATCTGTAGCCAAAAAATGAAAATTGTAAGGCGGAAGCTTTCAAATTGGCTCTGAAGTCGTGATTTAAAACTTAAATAGTGTCCTTCCTGAAATTCAATCACTGAGCTATTAAAGGAGCTTCAGAGATTTTGGTGAAATTTTTCATTTTTGATTTATGAGTAGCCTTTTAGAAATTCTAAAAATTCTGAAGACTGATCCCCTTAATAATTAATAATTTCAGTCAGTTTATTTATTCAGTTCTGTGTGATCTGGTTAACAACATTGCAATTTTGGCACTTCTTTTTTCTTTTAATGTCATCAATTCATTACTTGACTTTGATTTTATTTTTTTCTGTTTTTTACAATCATCTCTTCTTACGTAACTTTATGGTTGAAGCTAGGCCTAAAAGTGCCTTAATATTTCCTCTTCTGTGTGGCAGTAGGAAAATTTGCTTTGTGTCTCTGATGTTTCATGATTCATTTTTAACATGAACATGAAATTACCACTCTACAAATGATACTTAGATCTGGAATTCTATTTTGTCAAACAGCCTGACAGAGTGGGAAGGCAGATGAAAGTAATCTGTTTATGTTTAATCCTGATAAAATAGGCAGTGTTTTCCTGCTGGTAGAAAGCTTGCAGTGAAATTGTATTGTGTGTCTGTGAGTGTGCCAGGTTCCCTGACAGTTACAGGTTGTTATCAGCTTAGGTTCTCATTCTGGTTGTGGGGTTTTATGTGTTGCCACACACATAAGAAGTTTTTTTTTATTTTTTTCTTCATCATTAATCAAGATGGAGGCCATTAACATTCATTCTTACTACTAGTATTTACACTTTTTTCTTTTAAATACAGATTATAGCAGAATATAATACTGTTGTGTGAATTTATGCCATGGTTACTCCATGTAACTCAGATTTCCACAGTTGCTGTGTTCTCACTGGTCCCTCATTCTCACATGCAAGAAAGAGCTCAGGGTATGTTGTCCTGCCACCAGTTCAGGGATTGCTTCTCAGTGTATTTCAAGTGTTCATCTGTTCTGGAGAGATGAGAGCAGGGAAGGAAGAACAGTGGGACTGTCCACTTCTGAAAGATTTCACCACTGACTGGGTGAGCTCTAAGCTCAGAGCATGTTGGGCTTTGGTCTTTGCTTGCTTTCAGCTGTGCTTCCTAATTTGGGTTGAAAATACCATTTAACCAGGGCACAAAAGTAAATGTTGGTCAGTTTGAAGTTCAGCTAAACTCTAGGCTGAAGGTCTCTGGATCAGCAGTATCCTGACTTAAAACTGGAGTAAACTGGGATATGTTGTTGGGTGGTGGTGTGGTTCAGTTTGGTGGCACAGACCCAGTGTCCTCATTCTGTGACCCAAACAGGTTTGTATTTGTTGCAATTGTATTTCAAAATATTAGTTGTAGTTGTGTAAAATCTGAGATGGTCATTTATTCTGGTTATCACTTTACTTGTGTTTGTCACTGAGTTGAGGTGAATCAACAGCAGAAGCAAGCCAGTTTGAGTCTTTCAGCTTCTAATGGCCAGAAGCACTTTGGCATTTCCAAGGGACTGTCAGCTTTCAGATTTATTACATATTCATAAATAGTCTGTGACATGTCTGTTCCATTGGCCAAAGGTGAAGCTGTCCAACCTGTGTTGCATAATTGATGGTGCCACCAGCTGTGGTAGACATAAAAAAAATTTGAGAAGATGGAGCAGATGGCCAAAAGTTCATCAATACTCTTCTCCATTGGAGATTGTTTTATTAAAAAATAAGAATCTTGATTAAAACAAATTTGGTCTGTCTGGGATTCTCAGTCTGCTTGCTGTGCTGTTGCATTGAAGAATATGGAGTTACTTGTGATTTGGACAAGTTTTCAAATGTGTTTCATCAGAAAGATGTGGAATTTTGCATAACAGGTTGGTGTTCTGGAACTTTGAGTTGTTCACACACTCTTCTGCACGTCCACAATTTATTATTGAACACCCATTGGAATATGCTAGAATATTAATGTGTATTTTAAATGCATATTTTAATATTTATGTTAAAAAAACTGAGATTACTTGTGCAGTTCAGCTCTTATGTTGCACATTTGTAGAAACACTGGTGCATATTATTATTATATAGGTGAATATTCAGGTGAATAATAGAAATCATCACACTTTTCAATAATCATAAAAAGGACAGTACATATTTTAAAATCTAATTTTTGTATGTCTACAGGATGTCTGGTTTGTGGGATATTTTAGACTTTTTGCCAATGTGCTGTGTATTAAACAGTTGGGATCATTTTTAGGTCTATAGAAGACAACACAAAGCTTTAAATTTGGGGGGGGAATGGAGAAAATATACTTGTGTCTTGCAAGCAGCTGTACGTTCATTTTCTTTCCAGACATTAACAAAGCCAAGGTACACTTCATATGCCACAGGTTTGGCTCTATGGAATTGAAGGAATTATTGCTTTTGGACTCTCCTAATTTTAGGAAATATTACATCATCTGGGTTAGTGTTGCAATTGTTTTTGAACAGGTGCTCAACCCATTTTCAAATGAAATCCATTTTCAAATGAAATGTAGCCACCACTGTGTTTGAAGACATGGTAGGAACTGCCAATTCTTGGTAAGGTTAAGAGACAACTCTAGGGAGGGAAGGAGGAGGAAACCCAGGATCTCCTGTTGAAAACAATGGGCAGAATTAGAGCAAATCTACGGGGAGGCAGAGCTATGTTCATCCTACTCCACCTACTTTGATGCTCTATAAGATAGACCTGAACATTGTTTGCAAACTAAACAGATTTTCCTCCTTCCATCTGTGTGCAATGCTCCCTGCAGCATGCTGGTAGTGGAGTCAAATGGATATGACAACTGAAATAAAGGACAGACAAAAAGATTTTAAAGAAAAAACCTCAGTGGTTTAGTGTTCTGAAGAAAAGGATCAAATATTTTTTCCTTAATAGAATATTTAAGAGCTTGTAATTTACATGCTTAGAGATGTGCCTTTGATCGTTTTTGATTTTATAGGATCTGAGGTGTCATTTTGTGTTTCTAGATGGGGAAAACATAAAATGGAAATAAATTCTGAAATTCATTTACAGGTCACATTTAAATATCTGCCAGGTAGAATTGCTGTTTGAGAAGATGCTCACAGTTTGTGTTTGATGTGCATTTACAGTGTCCATATATGGGATTTGGTTTTATGATAAAGAAGAATGCCAAAGAATTGCAGAGCTCATGAAAAAGTAAGTGATGGGTAAACAAGACTTCTGTGGTTTTTTTATGTATGTCTTTCTGTACATACAATGCACATTTTATGTTTTTAGAATTATCATATCTTTCTACTTAAAACTAATATTTATAATCATTTTTGCAAGTGTCAAGCCTGCATTTCATAAATAAGTCACTGTATGGCAGTAATTTTTCCTAATTTGTAGTGCAGCTCTCCAGCTACATCAGAGTGTACCAGTTGATATGATTTATTTCTCAATGACTCAGAGATCTGTTTTGAAGAATTGTATTCTTTGGGGGTTTAATATATTTTTCAATTTGGGGAGATGTTATTTTTTAATATTGTTACCTTTTTTCCCCCTTATATCAAGGGAAGTGCAGGATATCATGAGGGCATACTGTACTAATACAAATTCTGTGGGTTTTGTCCTGTTTGCACATCATGGTTGAATTCCTGCTTCCTCATTCCTTAGCAATATATACAAAATTAATTTTGTAAAAGCAAGACTTGAATTAACTTTAAAGTCATTGCTTTCGTGCACATAAAAATGTGTTTTTATACACGTTAAACTTTAATTTTGCAGTCCAGCCAGAGGTGAAGATTTCACACAGAACTGTGTTCTCAGCTGTATTTTAACCTAAGAATGTCATATGGGTAGTTTTTTTCAGTATCTCTCTTTTCTTCTTGTGTCCAGGATGGATGGGGCTCATTCTTCTGCTCTGTTTACAGGGACCCTTTTCTTAGGTCTGTGTCATGCAGGTTTTCATGTTTGCTTGGAGGAGGAAGGAGCTGAAGTCACACAGATTTTATCAACATGCAATCTATATTTTTGAGAGCTGTAATGTGGAGGATGTAGTAAAGGGGCTGGGTAGGAACAGGCAGCGATTGACTATTCCAGCTGCCTGTGGTGTATGAGGTTAGACACACCAGATAGGATTTGTGATAAAATACTGGATGGGAAGGCAGTCATCTTTCCTCTATATATCCTTTTTTTGAAGTAATACCTGCTGCTTTTCATTCTGCAGTGACAAAACTGTGAAATGCAGACTGTGGCAATGGTGGGATTTTGTTCAGTGGGATTTGTTGGTTTCACTGCATATCCTACAGCTCTAAAATGAGTCAGCTGTGACCCAAGAAATAATTGATGGGGATGAATTTACAGAAATAAACAATGAACCCTAGGAAACCCAGGTTTTTGACAGCTCATTTTAGTTAACTAGCTCAAGTTTCGGTTGGTGGTGATTAGGTGCTCTCAAACTGGTAATTTACTACAATAAAACCTAGTTTTCAGAGGATTCATGCAAATGTAAACCATGTGTAGTGGTTATAATAGCAATATTTCATATAGATAAAAAAAATACCCTGTTGCTCAGCCAATTGGCTGTGTGTTTTAATTCTCAGCATTCTACAATAATAATAAAACAGCTGGGGCAGGAAATTGGTCATTTGCTAGTACTTAATGCCTGATTTGTGTGTGTTTGCCATCCTCCACCACCAGCAGAACTGAATAACACTATAAATTCCCTGCTCCTTCTGGGTATAGAAATTGTGACTCAGTTATGGAAATTTTATTCTATGGTCTAGTGTATTCAAGATTGGAGAAAATGAATCTCATGTCAAACTATGATTTTATAGAGATATTTTAATAGTGATATTTTACTGCACATTTTAAAGTAGATGGGGAAAGACAAATATTTGAGTTACAATCAAGTATTGTACAGTAATTGTGGTTAAGTTTTTATATTTTATTTGTACTTTTTTTCTCATATATCCTCCACCTTTCAGCCTGACTCAGCAGGAACAATTCAAAGCACAGCAGGGCACAGGAACAGGGGTGTCCCCCATGATCATGAATTCTGCTAATAACAAAGAAGTGGATATCTTACGGATGCTTACCAAGGCCAAAGATGAGTATACCAAGGTGAGACTTGCTCCCACCTTTACATTATGAAACATAAAAGGTTTGATTTTGGGTTTTGAATAGTTCTACTCAAGGGATTTTGGACAGTGCGCTCTCTCATTTTGTGTAGAAACGGCTGGTAAAAACAGTTTTGACAGAATTTGCTAAAAATTCAAAAGAAATTAATGCTGTCAGTAACAGGTTCTGGAAGATTCATGGATATGATTGATTACTTGTTGAATGGTAAAGAGCAAGTATAAATTGCCTTTCATTCTGACCCTTAGAGCTTCTGTGCCTATTGAGGAGCACCTGCAAGCTCTGCCCTCTTTCTGGGTGGAGTATTTACCTGATGATAGTTTCTGTGGTTTGTACAGAGGACTTGGTTCAGGAGACTTTTGACAGTGAAGTTACTGCTTTTAATTGTGGTTGTTAGCTTCTTTCAGGCACTAATGGAAGGAAATGAAAAGGTTGAAATGTAGTATGATTTCAGCCCGTGTGCTGCTTTGGTCTTCTGAGGCTTCTAAATAAAGAAGTAACTAATGGACTAATAATGTTCTCTATTATTGAGCAATCAAAAACGTTTTACTTTGGGGAATAAAAATCTAATAATTTTAACTATCCATATATAAGCTGCAAATTGTTACAGAGCCTGCAGGTTCCTGCTGCTGTTTCCTGTATTGCTTATGTGCTGTCATGTGAAAATAGAGCTCCTAAGTGTTCCATAAGAGTCTGGAAATGTGCATATATCTTCACTTTTTCTCTCCTTAAATGTATTGAGTTTATTTTTTCTGAAATGTAGCTACTAATAAAATCCTCAGGAAGATGATGGCAAACTACTTGAGCTAGGGTGAAATGGAGCCCTTTTTATTGTGTATAGTTGCTGTTGAAGCTTGGGGCCTTTGTATTTTCTGTAGTAGAGATTTAATGTATTATAGTAGACAAACACTTCCAAAACCTGATATTTTTCCCATATTTTAATACTGAATCAGTATCTAATCTTGGCATCAGAGAATATGATTTGAGACATTCTGAAATGTTTGAGAGGTTCTCATTAGAAAACCTTAAAAATACTGCAGATGGAAAACTGGAAAAAATATTAGGCTGTCTACAGATTTTGTGAAAAGAGAGTGATAAATCTAAAAGGTGTTACCTTCCATTTCTGCATTAGCACACAGAAATCAAGACAAAGGAGATGAAATTCTGTTGTTTAAATAATCGCTTTTAGGACTCTTTTCCCTTTAGAACCTTTTGCAGATTTGCTTCTTACTTTATCTTTAATCTTTCTGCATTTAAGGGATTGCCAAGGACATAAAAAATAACATGAAAACTTCCTCCTCATCTTCATCTGGGACTTGAGTGCTAGGAATGCCTGACCTCTTATGAACAGGATGTGTGTGATTTCTTGTATTGCTAGTAATATAAATTTCAAAAGAGTGTGATAAATAAAGACAATGATGACCATTTTTCTATTTATTGTCAATATGTTTCAGAGCAGTCATGCTTTTTGACTGGTTTATGACATCTCCTTTCTTGTCAGTGTATGTTTTATTACTTACAATCTGATGTGCTGAAATTAGTTATGAAATATGTTGTTCTCTTCTTTGAATTCCGTGTTTATTCAGTGAAGAGTGTTTTAAAGTGTTGGAAGCTGTAGAATAAGAGCATCAATTTTCAAAACTTTTGAGTAATTTTGCTCAATTTTTAAGAGTGTAACTAATTTTGAAGGGTATATCTTGTTCCCAGATTATGTTATACATTTGGAGGTTGCATTACATGCAAAATAAAATACATAGCTTCCCCTTCCTTTTTGAGTTAATGGAGCTTTAAGATGCTAAACCACTGAGGTTTTGGGTTTTTTTTAAATGTACTTCTTATACACTTGCCTTCTCTTGCTCTCTGGTTAGAAAATGCTGGCCTCACTGACAGCCAGGGAGAAAACCAGTGGAAGAGCTGCAAGGGTACAGAACAAAGCATGACAAAATGGGTTTCTCCTTAACCATTGTGCCTTGTCTTGCACTGCAGGACAAGCTCTGGGTTTTTAACTCTGTGCTGCACAGTTCTCCCAGCCTTTAGCATTTTCAGCTTCATATTGTACAGTTGGAGTATGAATCTCACAATGCAGAGCAGTCAAATATCTCTGCTCTACCAAACTTGCCAAAACTCCCTCAGTGATTTTCTTGCTCTCTTTGATCCACATTGACCATATGTGTCTAGTTTTGTTCCAGTGTTGCTGAGCCTTTCTTTGACTTGATCTTAGAACCTTTTGATTACTTAGGCACCTTTGTAGCAGCAGAGCTTTGAATAGGACACTAAATAAAGGACAGACCTGTGAAGCAAGGCATAGTAATTGCCAAATGTTGTTAGCTGGTGAGGACTCTCAAGTTCCATCACTAAAGAGCACGGTGGCATTTCTTTCATGCTGCTTTTTGCTGTTTGTTGATAATATCATCTAATGTCTTTACCTGTCTACCTGACAGTTGCTTAAAATGCCATGCTAGTGCTCTCAACTTACTCATCAGCAAGGCCATGCTCCCCATCTGCCAAAATGGCTTTATATTCTGAGCTCCAGCAGTTACAGATTCCTCTGATATCATCACAGGCTTCTTTTCTCTTCTGTGCTTCTGTGTTAGATAGCAACCTACTAACCTTGTTATCAAGTCACAGCAATGATACCAAGTCAGGTCAATGTCATTCTTGTGTGTGCTGATGCTCATTTGGCCAAGGAATTTGGTCTAAAATATGCTCGTGTAGTGATTGCTCTGTTAAACACTGCTGCTTCTCACCTCATTTTTATATGCTTAGTTCTGTGATCGTGCAGGGTATGACAGTGGAATCTAAGGTACTTAAGGTTTCTGAAGAATTCAGCCTATTAAAAGATCCTGAGGAAATAAGGGTATTATTTAAATTCTGTAGAACTCTCTGGGAAATATTCAAGAGGATGTTATCAATGGTGTTAAAGAAAATGGTCATGTGCTTTTTGCCCAAAAAGTTATGCTGAAAAATAGCAATGAGAAGATCTCTTGAAGAAAAGGTAGCATCATTAGAAAGAGAACTGTTTGGGAGGAAAAAGATGAAAAAAAATTGCAGTTTTGGTCCATGTTGGATCTGTCCAATCTGACAAACAATTGAAAGTATTCATGACCTACTAAAGTCCCTTAAGTCCCCATGAGAACTGCAGTTCTGGTTTACTGGGCAGCCCTGGAAGCAGCATGTCTCTGTTTATTGTTGCAGTAGATGTGAGAAATGGGTTGAGTGATCAGCTTTGGATATTTGAGAGTGGGGTTAGAATTAATAGGAGAATTAATAGTTAATAGAATTAACTTCTGGTTAAGTAATTATTTTAAAAAATCTCTCAAATTTCTTGGTTTCAACTGTATCAAGTGATAATGACTTCAAATATGTCTTCTCCAATGCTTTTTTAGTTTCATTGACTATATTCTTATATATAGCATCCTATTCACATTTCCCTTTTCCATTTATTATTTCTCTTTCATGGAGCATTTTATGTGGTTTTTGTCTGAATTAAGTCATGCCCTTCTCTCTCCACATGACTTTTTTTGTCCCTGATCTCTTTTAGTTAGCTGTCTCTGACCACCTTTTATGTAAATATTTTTAATAATAGGAATATTTAATAAGAAACCCTACTGATTCTACAAATTGATTAAATCTTTAATTATTTTTCTGTGCATGCATATGCATCCTGCAAGTTCCCACTATATAAAGATTTATGTAAAAGAGTTCGAGTTATAATTCTGCTTTTGACAAAAGCATTTTAAATTATCTTTATGGGCACATTATTCCTTCATGGATCTCAACTACTTCTAGCTGCCTGTTGGATGCAGGAAAAGCATGTCTGTTGCTTGGTTTTTAAGGTGCTTTTAAAAAGTATTTTATGTTTTTGAACTGCAGGAAAGGCAGAAGGCCAAAAAGAGTATTGAGCTTTAAATTAGAGGGAAGTCTCATACAAGGGAAATCTTGGGATCAAATGTTCAATTTCACATATGTCTTGTGGTTTTAGAAAATTAGGTTTCAGTTGCTACAGTTCTTCTAATTGCATAATACATCATCAGTGCTGCAGTTAGTATTTTTGGTTATTGAATACCTGGTTATATCTGTATTTTACTGTGGTTGGGAACTAGGAGAGAAGATACTGTCACACATACTAAGAAATCCTTTTTTTCTGTTTCAGTGTAAGACCTGCTCAGAGCCAAAACAAATAACCAGTTCCTCTGCAATCTATAGCAACCCCAACCTAATCAAACCCATTCCAGTGAAGCCGAGTGAGAATCAGCATCAGCGAATCTCCCAGCAGAGCAAGGTAAAATCTGTGGTGTTTTCTGACTGCTGCATTGAGGAACAGGAACATTGATTTGAGTTGGAAGGTTACTGCAAGAATTTGAGATGGAAGCCCTGTAAGGAATGATTTTAAAGCATAACTAATCTGGTTTGTATAAGCTCCCCAACCCCCACTGTATTATGTGGAAACACCTAAACTACAGATACACTATCCTGATGCAACAGAGAAATACTGGTCTTTCGAATTTTAGGTGCTGTTTTGATCACAAGCTGATCTAGTCAATTGCTGGACCACACTTTTTGTGGGGTTTTGTTTGTTTTGGTTTGGTTTGGTTTGGTTTTTTTAAGGGGAAGTCATTTAAATAAAGAAAAGTCTCTTGGTATATCTTCAAGCCAAATCACACTGCAAAATCGTAGAAACTGAATTCAGCTGTGACCAGCAGATGCACAAGAAGTGCATCTACTTCATACACAGGCAGATTTCTGTCTCTTACTAATATTGTACTGATGGCTGTAAAAGAAGATGCTCTTTCATGTTATTTAAAGCAAAGCCACTGCTATATCTCAGATTCGCTGATTTTCTCCCACATTAGCAGCTTGACAACAGTCTTCTTGCCCTTCCTATGTGACAAAACTATTAAAAATCCTCTTGAGGCAAAAAAGAGCATAGCAGTTTTCTCAGCTTTTCATTGAATTCTGCTGGTTAAATATTGTCACCGCTTAGTGTAACTTCTGCATGAGGGAGCTATGTTTACTCTTTTCCTTTGTCCCCTCACAGGGTGTGGATCCTGAACCCCAGCACTTGTCTTTGACGGCACTGTTTGGCAAACAGGACAAGGCAGATGTCTCGGAAGCACTCAGTAAGCAGCAGCAGGAGAACCTCCCTGTCAGGCAGGGTGTGGTTCGCTCGCTGTCCTATGAGGAGCCCAGCAGGCACTCGCCCTGTGCAGAGAAGCAGCTGTGCCCTGCTATCCAGAAGCTCATGGTGCGTGGCACAGAGCTGCATCCCCTGGCTGAGTTCCCTGAGAGCCGTCTCTGTGAAAATGGCAATGTCTCCTCCGTGGGGGAGACTTTCACAGGGCTCTTCCAGCCTGTGACTTCCCACGGCATCACAACGGCTCACGGAGCTCAGGACACTGCTGGCACTCAGAGCTTGCTGCAGAAGTTGCAAAGTCAGTCAGGGTCGGTGCCTAAACTGGAGCCCAGTGCCACAGGACCTGTGAACTCAACGGTTTCCGTGTTCAGCAGGACTCCTGCTCCTGTTGGAGCACCAGCAGCACCAGTAAATAACATGAGCCAGCCCCCTCTGGTGTATTTCAATGGGTCCCTACCAGGCCAGACTTTAGAGGCTCAGACACTTGGTAAAGAACAATCCAAACTTCCCAGACAGCCACTTCCTCTCTCTGGCAATCAAACAGCCAATTCTGGGGTGATTTCACCTCAAGAATTATTGAAAAAACTCCAGATAGTGCAACAAGAACAGCAGCTCCATGTATCCAGCAGACCAACGTTGGCAGCTAAGTTCCCAGTTGTTACCCAGAACACCAGTACCCTGAAACCACTGGATTCCTGGGTAGAAAAGGCTCCAGGCACAGAAAAACAGAGCGCTCTCTTCCAGGTAAATGGGGAATTTCTTCATCATAAATAAATATAAATCCAGCAGTCTTTTAAACATGATCTTTTCTGAGGTTACTCTTGGCTTCACTGCTGCATGTGCACGTGATTGATTTTGCAGGTGATACTTTCCTAACATCAAGTAAGTTCTGATTTGCCAAGATGTGATATTGTAAATCCTAAAATCATCTCTTACACATCACTGCCGACCAGAAATCCTGCAGTATTGGGTTATCCCAGAGCCCCTTTGAAAAGTCACCTAGTTTTCACTTGCCATACTTGGGCTGTTATGTGTAATTGCTTGCTACTGAGTGTAATATTGTAGGTTTAATCATTATTTTCTGCAAAATTAGTCATAGCTTTCTCTGTTTCGATGTGCATTCTTTTGTATGCCAGTTGCTAAAGATGCTTAAAAGGTCCCTTGTTTTCTAACAGCTGCTTTTTGAAGTATTTGTATATTGATCAGTTAGTTATCTTGTACCTCACCTGCTACTTCTAGAAATTCATTAGCTATTTTTCTTTAATTTGCTGTGTATTATTTTGAAAATAGGTCTTGTGCCTGAATATCAAAAAATTCTGTTTACTTTGATTCTGGAAGTCAGATTGGTGTCTTAAAAAATTCAGGAGATGTTAAGAAACTGTATCTCTCTCATGAGTACATTTTTACATTCTTCAGAAAAGCAACATGTGCAATTACAAAATGTCCCATCCAAAACAACTACTGTCTTTAAACAACTTCATTTTCTGTAGGATTTTCTACATTAAAATGTCTTTAATGTCCTGTCTGGGAATGCATCTCAGCCCTTTTCATCTTCCTTTTTTGTGGATAGGCTGTGTTGTACTGGAGTCTGACTTGTGTGGGAGTCTAGAAGTTACTGATCCCAAGCATTCCCCTTTCCAGTGTAAAGTTGAAAAGCTGCTTTTCTATTGTGACTCTTCCATTCTTGTATTTCTGTTTTATTCTGTTTTTCTCTTTTATTCTATTTTTCTAATTCTGTCAAAACCTGATTGAAAGACTACAGGATATTTCAACATGCTAGAAAGTTCTTCTATAGATGAAGAAGTTGAAAGAGTCAATAATAAAAGAGCCACATCTGTCACTAAGTTTGTGACAGGTCAAGTTTTCCAATTCCATGAGAGAGGTAGGAGGAATATTAATTTGATACAGCAAATAGCCATCATTATTTTTGTTCTTTTAATTAATGCAGTAGGATTTGAATCTCTATGAAAGAGTTTTTTGGGGATTAGTCATTGAAATTATTCAGGATCAGTTGCTTACAGATGGTAACTCTGACTTTCCAGTGGAGAGCTAAAGAATAAAAGGAGGATCCAAAGTAAAAAAAAAATTGATTTGTTTTCACTGGGAATGGAACTTGCCTGCTTTAAATGTAAGAAATTGTGTGATTCACTGGTACATGTACTGATAGCACGAGGGAGGACATAATGGAGATAAAAGGGAAATGAGGCAAGCCCAGGCTATACATTGTAAGTCAGTATGCATGAATAAAGAACAGGAAATATGCTGATATATTTTTCAGATGAAAAGTCCCTTGAAAAGTCCCTACAAATTCTGCTATGGCCAGTGACTTTAATGTGTATATGAAAAAGACAGTGGTGCCAGCATTAGTTGCAATATGGAAAGGCAGCTCCCAAGGTCTGGCCTAATGCAATTGCAACAGTTTGACTGCTTGAGTATGGGTAGAACAGCAGCTTGTGAGAAAAGAAAAGTCTTCTCTGGAACAAGACTCATTCACTGTGATTATTGCTGCAAGTTTGCCCTAAAAAAAAAAAAAAAAGGCAGCAACTGAGATTCTCAGTCTATCTCTTTGCACGGCTGTGAGCAGAAAAAGGAGACTTGAGTCTGTCTAGCAGTGGTTTCACAGGCTGCCACAGCTGCTATCAACACAATATTAGATGCATTAAATTTAGAGATTTAATGCACAGACTAAAAATGATAACAAACGTGTCACTAATTATTGTTTAGGACACCTAAAGCTCTGCAGTCTGGGAGGAATGGCCTCTTTCACGTGCAGCAGATTGCCACAAAAGCAGGGAGGCTAAAAATGAAAGGAGGACTCTGTTCCTTTGGAAGCCGTGAATTAGTCACACAAAACATGCCTGCTTTTGAAAAAGAACCTGGAAGATAAAAAACAACTTTTAAAACCAACATTAATGTTCTTATAGTATTATCCTTGCAGTAGACCAGAGGCTTCAAGTGCTGCCATGCCTGCAGAGTAGATATTTGAGTGAAATTGAATTGGCACAAATATATCTGCACATGCTCATGCAAAATTGATCAAAGCAGATTCTGACAACAAGTGCAGCAAAAGGTTTGTTCTCTGTAATTATTTGTCTTTGAGTATTGCCTCTCCTACTATGCCTCACCATACAGAAAAAGCAAAAGTCTGACAGGAATAGAGAGATATCTGAGCAGTGTCTGTTGTTGGAAAAATCAGATTAAAGGAACACCCTAAATCCATCAGCAGCGCTAAGAAAATGTAAGCAATAGTCCTTTCCACAACTGACACATTACAAGTCCAAGTTTAAATTGGCTTCTGCTGCATCTCCATATGGTATAAGAACTGTGATCTCCCACATGGAAAGGAAGAGACCAGTTACCAAAAAAATGGGGGGGGGGGAAGAGAAGGCAAAAAGCAAAAGCCAAACAATAATACTTGGAAGCATTCAGCCTGGTCTGGTGCCAGCTCTGTTTTGTGAAATATTCCTTATGCAGACAGTGAATAACATGTGCTTAAGATTCAATAAAAAAGCATTAATCTACAGTAGGCTTTTAGGGATATGTTTAGTGTTAGGCATGTGTTGTACTGATTATAGATACATGCATGCTAAAGAGTTTATGTTAATCAGAATTATGGTTTTAAAAGTGCTTACAATAACCCAGACACAAATTTCTTTTCTTCAGAAGGCTGCATATCTTGCAGCTCATATTTTGCATTTCTTGGAGCATTTTTCCATCAAGAATGTGTTCTGTACATAATGTTACATCTTCTGAGTATGTGCATGAAAGTGTCTTTGGTGTGAGTATCTCAGCACTGCTTCTCTGTTGCCCTGACTGCTGTTGCAGCATGCAATTGTGTAATGCAAATAAGTGCATTAAACTTGTTCCAAATAGTAATTTCAGCTTCTGTGGCTAAACATCAATTAGAATATTCTAAATTAAACTTGAAAGATAAAGCAATGTTAGTGTTATAGCCAGCTTTGTTTTAATTAACTGCCTTTAAAGTTCCTGAACCATTCTTAGAATTATGTTCTCAGTTTTAAGCAATGCCTCTGAAAACTGTTTTGGCCCACAGCACCCACTGGGTGCTGATGTTCCAGAGGAGCACTTGATCCACGTGGGATTCTGTTCACACAGGAATAAGCAGAAGGTGCCAGTTTGCATTGCAGTGCACTCCTTGGTCCATGGTGTTACGTGAATTTGCCAGCTATGGTGTCATCCAGCTGCCAACAGCCACACAGAACACCAAGCTCCTATCTTAGTGAGCATTTGGGCTTCAGGGAAAGGATGGTTAGATACTGTACCAGTTATTCTGCACATTTTTCTTGTTCTTACTTCATTGCTGCACAGCTGATGGCAGACTCCTACTCTGTTATTAGTGACTCAGAGACTTAAGTGTTGACCTGACAGCTGGAGAGAATGGATGAACAAGCAGCTCAGGTTCTTGGGTAAGAAGCTGATCAACAGGATTTTGGAAGGGCTGTTATGACTGGTGAGGAGTTACTCAAAGCTAGAAGACTGGTCCAAAGGCTGTTAGTGTCCCTACAGAGCATTTACAGAAACTTCTGCAAAAAGCATAGTGTTACAGGAATTGCACTGGTAATGCCAAGATCAGTGTCCTCTTTTCTGCTGGGTGTCAGTTGTCCCAGTGACTCAAAGTGATCTGAGCTGAATCTCAGATGAAAATTTTACTTTATGTTTGGAACAAACCCCAAACAATCCGTGTTTTTTATGTAGAGGTTTGTTCAATGGCAGAAGCTTTGAGCTTGAGCTGTTAGCAAAAAATATATTAACGTTGAGTACAGACATAAATGCTGTGCATTGAATAAAGACACATATACTCTCTATCCTTCTTCTGACTCAGTATTCGAAGTTCTGCAGTACCCTGCCGATGTTGGCGGTGTCACCAGCAGATGGCAATATTGCTCATTCCATATAGTTTCCATATTCTTGGCATGTCCTACCTAACAGACCTTTCTATCCAGAGAAGACAAAGCATTCTTCATGTGTCTTTTAAACCACAACATGTGTTTGTCAGGAGGAGCTGTCTGTTATTAAGGGCACAAATTGTCTCAGGTTTTGTTTGTTTGCCTTGGGCAAATGAGAAAAACGTCTTTGGATTTCTAAGGCCCTGTTATCTGGGTATGACAGAGGCTGCTGTAGATTCAGCTGTGTTAGTGGACACTTTATCTCCTCCAGATGATCCCAACCTTCCCTCTGCAGGAGGTTTTTGCCCTTGTAGAGCAGTTTTGTATATTCATTCTTGAAATCACATTAGGAAGAATAATCTTGTTTAAACAAACCCTTCCAATTTTGCTGGAGGTAAATCAAAGAGAAGTTGCTGCAGCAGCATGGATGAGTGTCTGGGAGTAGTTGGTGTTCCACAGGCAGGAGAAGATTTGTGCAGAGTCTGAAAGACTCACTCCACAGAGGGATGTCACTTTGGACTCACACTGGTCTTCTAAAATGAATGTTTTTCAAGCATAGGTGTGCAAACCTTCAGTCAGTTTGTACCTCTGCTTAGTCAGAGGCTTGGAACACAGACCTGGTGATTGCTGTTTTGATTTCATGCTGTGGGGTTGGAAGAAAGCTGTAGTCAAGAGTTTTGTAGTACTCTGCATTTTAGAAACAGACACAATGTTTACCTAATTGGGTAAATATTGGGGGGGAGAAAAAAAGAGATATTTTTCTATTAGGTGTATATTGTATGCTTTCTTTCCTGACCCTTAGTCTTTCTGCTTCCTTAAATTTTCCATGAAACAGCATGAGATCTCAGTCCTCTTTGTTTCTATTTCTTTTTGTATCATGGTCTCACAAACACTGTTCTGAAATGTCTTGGGTAGAACAATCACAACTAGGAGAAAGACAAGCTACAAAAACGGGACTGTTCTTTAACGCTAATCTGTGTGGTTTTGCATACCTGAGAAATGAACTCACTTCTATTTTCTTAGCCTTAATTTTTCTTCAAAATTGAAATGTAATCCAGGACACAGAGTAAAGAGATTCAGTAGCCTTTCACCTTAATATGGTAGCAATAAATCATGCTGCAGTCCAAAAGGGAGGAGCTTTGGTGAGCTTGTATCAATTCCTTTGTATGTTCTTTAAAAAGATTAGATACTTGAATAGCAAGGAGATGGCTGATTAGGATTAAGGTTTATTACTGGAACTACCTGGAGAGAGATCTGATGTCTGCAAGCTGAGTGAATTAACTGTCTGTTATGTTGTATATTGCATCTGATAGTATTTGCTAATATTATATCTGATGGTGTTTGCTACTCCTGCATGTTTTACAGTTCACTGCAAAATTTGAAGGTGAAAATTAATTGGCAGATGTGCAGTTTGGTGTGGATAGGATGCTAAGGGAACTGCTGCAGCATCAAAGTTCTTTTTGAGGCCATTTTAATTTTGTCAGTGGTGTGCTGGTTGTGAGTCTCTTCTGTTTCTCACAGTGCCATGAGCTCACTATGCATCTTTAGCTAAATCACTGAATCTATGGCTTTGTTTTCTCTCTCCTTAAGTAAAATGAGAAGGTAAAATACACACACATATATATATTTATAAAGTAATTTGAAATTTATAATTGGAAAATACTTTATAGTATTAGGTACAGGAGTTAGTCTTTCACAATGATATTTGTATGTCTCATGTTCTCAAAGATTAAACTTCCTGACTTGCTGTCCCTGTGTGGAAGACTTTCCAGCTGCATTCTCTAAGTGCTGATATTTAATAGTAGTCCAATTCCTGTAATAAAATTCTCTTGTTATAAGAACATTTGCCTACCAGATTTATCACACTTGAATCCGTGTCTGCAATCTCAGATTGGATGGAAGATGCTTTAATCAGGAAATAGACCCTAGAGGGGGGTCTGTTTGAGCTGGAGTTTTATCTCAATCCATGTCTGCAATCTCAGGTTGGGTGGAAGGCCCTTTAATCTGGGAATAGACCCTAGAGGTGGTGTTGAGCTGGAGTTTTATCTCAATCCATGTCTGCAATCTCAGGTTGGGTGGAAGGCCCTTTAATCTGGGAATAGACCCTAGAGGTGGTGTTGAGCTGGAGCTGTATCTCATAGTACTGATCTCCAGCAGTCTGTGCCCGCTGCCAATCAATCTCTCTGCAGTTCTCACCTTCTCCATGCCCGCAGAATGAAGCAGGTAGCTCCCACTGATGGCTGTGTTTTTACCCGGACAGGTCATGTCCCCCCAGCGCATTCCTGCCACTGTGACCCCCACGCTGCTGATGTCCCCCATGGTGTTCAGCCAGCCCACGCCCGCTGCCCCCAAAGGCGCTGAGAGCGGGCGCTCGGCAGCAGCGAACCCCGAGCCCGCTGCCAGCTCGGCCGGCCTGCTCCTGCCCCTGCCTGCCCCAGAGCCAGCCGTGGCCAGCAGCCCCTCTGTCACCAAACTGCAGCTGCAGGAAACACTTCTGCACCTCATCCAGGTACAGTGCCAAGAGTTCTCCCGCTCCGCTTAAAATCCTGCTGCCCGTTTCGATACAAGCACCCTGTGGTTGTTGTATCTCTCTAAAGGCAGAATGAATAATTAATTCCATGTTGGAAGCTGGGCTACTTGCGCAAGGGTCTCCTTGCACACTGCTGGCTCAATTACATTTTGATTAATGCATCTGATTTGGGGTTCAGGAAAGGTAATGAATTTGGTGGAAAAGAACAAAGATGACTGAAAGCTTTGCAAGGTCAGCCTATGAGCCAGAGAGACATTTATTATATTTTTAGCTAAGGATAAATAATGGGTGATTATCCTAGCTGCCAAATATTTCAGAGATGTGTGTAAGCAGTAAGAGGAATTCAGATGGGAGATTAAAATTGCAGGATGAGTGTGAGCCCCTTTAAAATATGGGCTAGATAACACGAATATATATTAATTAAGTTTAGCATTTGAACTAGAGAATTACGTGAAATAAAATTCCTTTTGCTTCAGTTTTTCAGGTTTAATTGTCACAAAGCATTAACAATGTTATGTATGAGATGATTGTTTACTGCTCTGGCATGATGCATAATTATGATGTTTTTTTCCCTTAACTTGCTGTGTGAGTTATATCTGAAGAGTAGAAGTTGAAGAGAGATTACATAACTAAAGACCTGGCTGCAGAACACAAGGAGCAGAGAAACATGTCCAGTTTGTAGGTCAAAACTATGTGCCTGTAGGGCTTTGGAATAAAATTAAAAGTCATTATTGTAAGCTACTTTAAATGTTATTTAAGTTATAAATTCAGGGAAAAAATAGTATCTTTAACAAGCTGGAGGGCTTTCCCATTTTTCCCTGTATTTTTATTTTGGGATTAAAAAAAAAATCACATTATCTTGTCTTTACATATTTTGAGTGTCTGGATACTATTAAAACCACACATGAAGCTAAAGAGGAAACTAATCAAGGAAGATTGGGGTTTACCCTCTGTAACTTTGTACTTGTAAAATATATGTTTAACCCTGCTATTCTTGGTGGTAGCTAGGATTAGCTGAGTTACCTGAAAATTGTTCACTGCCAATTTGTTAGCTGTCATTTTCCATTATATAAAACTACAATCTTGGATGCTCCTAATTTTACCTTAAATATTATCTTGATTGTAATTATCCTCATATGTTTATGTGAGCTACTTATAACATTCTTTCTTAATGTGGACTGACTCATTCTTGCAAAATGTTGTCCAGAAGGAAAAAGTTAAACATCAGAGCAAAAGGAGCAGCATCCCTTAGGAGCATTAAGCCTAAAACAGCTAAACAGGATGCAAGGATTTTCCCAGGTAGGATTTTAGTGTAGGATCACAATCTAGAATGTTTCATTATTCCTTCAGAAATGCTTGGAATTATCACTGACCTGACAGAGGATACAACTTAAGGAAGTCCCTAGATAAATGAGGGCGAAGAAGAGAAATTGCAGGGTTGTAACTTCAGTATTGTCACTGAATTATTATGCAACAATACTGGACTCAATTTAAAGGCACTGTGAGTTTAGAAAATCTTCTTTGTCTGTACTCATTGCTCCTTACTGAGGTGCAGTCGTGGGAAATCAAACAGATCTTGGGGAAGGAAAGGGCTTTGCCATTGTTCTCTTTTTTAAAAAAGAGTAAAGCTAAAGTATCTGGTCCATAAAATGGAATAACCTTCTAATCTCTTTACTCCAGTTATCCTGTTAACAATTACCTGTTTTGTTTTTCAGAATGATGACAACTTCTTAAACATTATTTATGAAGCATATCTCTTCAGTGTGAGGAAGGCAGCGATGAAAAAGTCTATGTGAAAGATCCTCTTTTAAATCAATTTCCATGGCTTCCTGAACTCCAGGAAGAAGATTTTGAAATTTTCAAGTATGATTATATTTGAAGAAATGGATGGTATTAGGCATTTTGCATACACTTATATTTTCCTTGTTGGCAAATACATGCTGTACTGAGAAAAAAAAGTGAGCAGAAATGGATTGTGCCTTTAGCGAGGGGAGCGTCACGACGCTGAAGAACTAATCACAAAATATCTTAAATTATTTTCCTTACCCTGGTCCATATTAGAGTTGATTTCCCGGCATAAGGACTCAGTTCTCAGGATCCAGTTTCCTTTTTTACTTGCAGCGTGGTTACTCATTGCCGAGGTATTTGTCCCTGGTTTTCCCTGCGCAGCTGTCCCGGGGAACGCGCCCGTCCCTGACCACATGGTGGCAATGTTGGATTGTTCTTAGGAGCGTGAAAATCCTCCTGGAATCTTGGAACGGGAGCCTTCGGGAATGCTCATCGTCGTTCTTGCTTGTCTGCAAAGCAGTTTAGAAGTGGTGTCATGACTTCCCCCCAAAATTTTTTGTAGGAAAATCTTTTTCTATTTTGACAAGAATATTTTTAGCTAGATGTAGAAATGGGATTCTGCAGGTGTTCGAGGAATTGGGGGGGCGGGGGTGGGGGGTTTGTGAATGTCCTTGTTGTCACAGAGCTCTGGGGTGACACTGGATTCATGTTTCTATTATTCCAGGTCCAATCTGCATAATTATAAGCAATGTGAAAATTTGTTAAGGGGAAAGCTACCTTGTGTAATTTTTTTTTTTTAAAGCGTGTTCCTGGAGCACAGTGATTTCATTTATCCATTTCTAAAAAAAAATAAAATTGGATAATCCCTACTATGTGCTGATTTCATTTTATGTCACCATGGGCCATATATTTAGTTTGTATGACTCTAAAATGTTTTTACACTTGGCAGAAGACACATGAGGTTTTAAATCAACTAGAATAAATGATTGAAAGAATTTTTGTGTCTATTTTTATTAGCATCTGCTGCTGAAGTGCCAGTTTGCTACAGTTTAGGAATACACAGTTGTTGCTGAGGAGGCATTTCTTCTGTGGGTGCAGAGAACCCAAACTGTAATCCATGAATTACTCAGTCTTCTTTACTGTAGGCACAACTCAGTAGCCTCATCTGTGAAGGTTCTTCAGTGTCAATTTGGCTGCAGGTATCAATTAGTAGAATTGTAATGAGTCAAACAGTTGATCCTGCCCCATGCACGGGTAAGGGGATGCTCTAAATACATAGGAAGAAAAAAAGAAAGAGCTGCTTTCTTTATTCATATAAGCAAATAACCCCAAGAAACTGCTGGAGTTTCCCTACACTCAGTAACTGGTAGGCAGCAAGTCACACTGGTTGCATTTTATTACTTTATGATTCTTGCAGATTCAGTCAAATGAATGTGTTGAGCAGATACCAGGAAAAACAGACTTTAAAGATGGCAAATTCTCATCCTGTAACCTTCATAATTTATGTAGCCTTTATAATTTATGGGATTCTATTGAGTTAATTGGTATTATTTCAGAATGAACTGGTGTGGAAGAAATTGCAATCTACACAAAAGAGTTTGAAACTAAATGCATGGATAATTGGTGTCTGTGATGTTGGATTGTCTGAGAGTGCAATTTAAAGATGATGGGGACACATAGTTAAGACCTCGTTTGACATGTAGAACTGCTGTAATTGGTAGGTAAAAATAATCCTTAAGCATCTCAAGCTATCTTGGTAATAGATTTTCTAGTTGTGGGGAAAATATTTTATTTACAAAAAGGCAAGTAGAAGTTTTAAAAACATTCTTATTTATTACTTGTCAGAGCACTTCACAGAAATTAAAGGATATTTTTTACAACATCTGTTAACTCCTGGTGCTTACGAAAACTGTAGTATTGGCATTATGCTTGACAAGCTGAGGCTTATCTTAAAGCAGACAAGGATTGAGCTAATTCAGGATTTCTTTCCACTGCTCTCTCTTCTGGTTACATCTATACCAAGTAATGCTGGCAGAATTTGATTTTTCTCACTGTCTTGCACTGTCAGGGATTTCTGGGATTATTCAGAAGGCATAAACTTGTTTTTTGTGGAGTGAAGAAAAGTTGTTGCTAAAGAACCGAGGTGCTGTTTTAAAGTTTATCCTGCTCACCAAGAACAGCAGTGGTAAGAAGACAGAACAAGCTCAGAAAGAAACCCTGACAGCAGAAGAGGAAAAGTAGTGAAAGAAATCTGTTGAGAAATGAAACCAAACTTCTTGTCTAGGTTTTCATCTCAGAGAACAGGATCTGCTTTATCAGGTGCATTTTGAGAATTAGAGGCTGAGCTTGGAGTCATACTGGAGAATAGAACTGAGCCATGTCCCTTTCTACTGCAAACTGAAGTACCTGTCTCAGAAAAAGGCTGTATCCAGAAACACAGTTGGAGGCTTCCAGTGTGCTGGAAACCTGAAGGATTCTCATGGAATTCTGAAAACTTCATCTCTGCCTTTTGGCATTGTGGGTTTTTAGTAATTTTGTATCAGCTGGGAGTATCTCTATGCAGCCAGGTCTGTGCATGATACCGAAAAGGGTGTTTTGGGGTTGGTAGATCACCTCTGAATTTGGTTGTGAACATTTGGGTTCTTCTCTTTTTTTAAGACACTGTTAGAACTATACATTCTTAGGCTATCGAGGCCTTTTGAGAAGAAAAGACTGCAGCAGTTAGAATTGCCTTTCTTTGGGCATGTTTTGTTTTTTCTTTATCTGAGTATGGAAAAAAGAGAGCAAGTAGAAAATCAGAAAGTATAAAAGGATCACATTAACTCTACTTTAGATGATTTCACAGTATGCATGTGTAATTTTTTTTTATTGTTTGTGTACTTCTGTGGTATGGCTCATTTTGAGTTGTGTTTTTTTGGTTTCTTTTTCTTCCAGTAGAATTAAATAACTTGTACATTTGGGACCAGCAGGAATTCCATTATTCCAATAATTCCAATGCATTAATCCGTTTTCAGCCTTGAGTTGATATTAGTTTTCAGTGTAGTTCTGCTTAACCACTGTCCACGTCCTTAAAAAATTCCACACCTATTAAACTAGAGTAAGAAAACAAGGAGTAAAAAGTCAGTGAAACATTGAAGCATCATTTCTGTCTGTGTCTATCATGGAAATCAACAATACTCAGTGAAGGCATCCAAATATTTTCACGCAGAAAATTCCACCTCCTAATTTGATTTTTATTCATTAGCTCTCTGTTCCTGCTTGTTGTAGCTGCAATGGGTATAATTAAAAGTGGTGCAGCAAAATAAAATTTTCCAGGAGCAGGGTGCAGCTGAACAGGCACGATGCTCCACCTCCTCTGACAGCCTATTTCAAACATGTTGAGCTTTGAACTTTAGTCATAAAAGCAGTGGGTGTTGGAGACACCAGTGCCCCTTTAGAACATTAAAATCATAGTTCAATATTTTAACAGACTTGGAAGTCTTTGCTGAGGAAAAGGCAAAATTAAAAGACATTTTTCAGTAAGCATTGGGGACTCTAATGAAAAAAATGTTATGTGAAGGCAGCTTTACCCAGGGGGGTCCATGAAACCTACAGAAAGATGAAGTTCCTGGAGATGAATAATGCACTAAAAATTTAATCCTCAGACAGCCTGCAATAAACTCTACTGCTAATTCTGAGGACTTTTAAGAGACTTTTACAAGTCTCTGCCTTTCCAAACTCCTGTGAATATCTCTAACAAGCTTGTTCTGGCCTTTTGATGTAAATCTGTGCACAGCTCAGTTGGGAATACTGGAGCAGGGAGCTTGGCATATACAAGCTGCAATGGGAAAATGGGGTTCTGCAAGACACTGAGGAAACAAAGGTTGTGGCTTCATAAATACTTTGAGCTGCCTCTGCTGCTGAAGAGGAAGCCCATCCCAGCCACCCACTCCTAGCTGCTCATCCCTGCTCCCACCACACCAGTCTTTTCTGCCTTTTCCCTTTGTTTTTTTTCTTTTGTTGTTGGGGTTTTTTTTTGTTTGTTTGTTTGTTTTAAGATGGCTACACTGTGAAATGTCCTGCAGCAGAATTAATGCAACATGCCAAGGCTGGTTTTGCTGTCGTGGGGCTCAGAGGGGAGCCCAGGCACTGGATCAGATGGATGGGGTGTGGGGAGAGCAGAGAGAGGCAGGAGCTGCAGCTCTGCATTGAACTCATCTGAGGTGCTGGGGGAACTGGGATCCAAAGGATCTGCCTCTTGCCTGACATTAAGACTTGGAAAATGCCACAAATACCAAAAGGTGACTTTGCTGTGTCCCCTGCCTTGGCTGACTCTGGGGATCCAGGGGTGTTTGCAGGTACCCTCCCACTGATCCCGAGCCTAATCTCAGTGCAGAGCTGGCAGAAGGACGGGATCTTGGCGAGGGCAGCACAAACCTCGTTTAGTGTGGGAGATTAAAGTGTCTGGGATAAAGTTAGCCTGGGCAGACACCTTCCCCACCACCAGCACCCTGTGCTGAACCTGCACTGGCACCTGTGTCAGCCCCTGCCTTTCCTCAGAGTGCAGCAGAGGGTGGCGTGAATGTGCCCTTCAGATTTGTGGGGGTTTTTAATTTAATGGAGACCCTCAAACCAGAACACAGTGTTCAGATATAAATCTGCCCAGCATGGAAGTGAATGTGAAATGCAGGAACCACATTGCTTTAAGTATACCTGAAAAAAACTGCTGAAAAAAACAGGAAATAAGTACTGGAAAGGGTAAAGTGGAGAGAGAAAGGAGATTTTTACGTCACTTTAAAGATTTTGGAGAAAATGTGTTTAATGTAGGAATGCCTTTCCTTTATAGCTGTTGTGGAAAGAATTCAGGTTGCAAGTAATCTCCATGCTTCTTCCTTTCAATAGGTGAGCAACAACATAAACCCAATAAATTGATTTAGAATGAACATTTGGTATACACAATAGGCAGTCACTGCACATTTTTTGAGAGCAGCAGCTTCAATCAAACAGGTAGTTAAAAAACCCCACACAGTCTCTTTTAAGCCATTTGGAGCTTATATTAATTAAAATATGTTTTTTCTCTACTTGGACACAAATCCCACAAAAAGCAAGGTGAGCCCTGTAAAGACAGAAGGAAAAACTCTCCATCATGTGATGACTAAAGAAGAGAAAAGAAACAGAAAGCATGACATCTTACCATCAACAAGAGTACCCTGCTTCCATGCCATGAGGGAATTCTGGAAAATGATGGCATTCCTACAGCTGCTACTGTGTGCATAGAGGGATGTTAATCCCATGCTTAGACCCTGCATAAATATTAACATTTCTTTTGCCCAAGTGCTGCTGCCACACATCTCTTTGTGTTACACCCTCTGTCTGCAGGTACAGCCACCTGTCCTGGATTTCTTCATCAAGACCTGAAATCTGCTTCTCAAGCATCCTAGAAGGGAGAGATTGTTATTATGATGTCATTTCAGAACCCTACCCAGCTGTGGGTTTTTCTTCAGCACTTGCCTGTAAATACGAGGTTGAGAGGCAGAGAGGAAAGGACTGTGCAGGCTCTTGGCAGCCCTCCCAGAGCAGGGCTACTCAGGCTGGGAACAAAAGCTCTGTTTTCCTTCAATTTTACTGCTGCTTTGCAGTCTGGCTCACCAACAGCCTCCTGCTTTCTGCCTGGAGCAGTAGCTCCAGACCTACCACTCAGTGAAAGTGCCTGCGTTTCACATCCAGCTCAGCAGGGTTTCTTTGTGCTCCCCTCTTGGATCCTTATCAGGGACGTCCTGCCTCTCCTGGTTTCTGCCATGGATGCAGAGCTGCAGCCAAGAGCTTGAATTAGGGGAGCTGTCAAGTTGCAGGATCGTAACAAAGTTCAGGAATCACCTACTTAATGCTGGGAGTTTGGCAGCAGAGGTGCAATTCCCACCTCTGTGAGAGACGTGTTTGCAAGCAGCATCAGCCACAGTCTCTGCTGTCCTACCCTCTTTCCCTTCTCCTCTTTTTACCCCTAGTGCTTCCAATCAATCTGTGCCCTCCTCCTTACCCCTGCCCCAATTCCTGTAATCACCATCTCCAGTTCCTCCAAAGCAGGGAGATGTTGTAACCCCTGTCTGCCCCATGAGCAAGCACAGACCATCACCACGGGCTCCTTTTCAAGTCCATCACATCTCACAGAAGTGTGCCACAACTTAGGAATGTCTCAGCAGTGTCACAGGTGAGGATGATGAATCCTGTAACAAATAAAAGCATCATTATCTTTGAGAAAAGTTCCTCCAGGGATCATAAAACAGGAGCTTCACTGGGGGAAGAGTGGAGGGAATGAGTAGAAACATAAAGTTGAGGAGTCTCCAGTTAACTCCTTTGTCTGAGAGATATGAAGAAATGATGACTGTGTACTCCAGAAAAAAACAATAAGGACTTTGAAATTAGTAAGAAATTCTAAAGAGATATGAAAACTGAAAATTTTCAGCTCACTTTTAGGGGCAGAAGTGAAGGTGTGGAAATCAGAAGAGGGAGCAGGGCGATAGAAGAGCACAAACAAAACATGTTTTTGTTGAGGAAAACTTTCACTTCCTTGGCTAACAGCAGAAATTCAGAGAGCATTAAATTTCAGGACACTGAGCTAATCCCTCACTGCAGGGGGCTGCTAAATCCAGCAGACAAAGGCTCACCAGTGTCCAGTGCAGTGAGCAGCCACATGCCCAGAAATGAAGACAACAAGCCCTCGTGTCTCTGCTGTGCACACCTTGAGGAAATGGGAAGATCTCAGAAATAAAATATCAGCTTAGGAGGTGACAGGAAGATAGGAGTGGGGCTATTCTCATCACACCATAACAAGCTGCTTAATTACACTGTGCTGAGAGGGCAGGCCTGGACAGACAGAAGGTGGGGAGGGGAACATGGGCAGGTTCAGGGACAGAAGAGAGGGGCACAGACACTCTTCAGGTATCTAACCAAAAGTGCTCTGCTCCTTTTCTGGAAGTGATGATTTCATAATCCCCTGAAACGTCTTTGGAGGAGAACTCTTACATGATTTTAAAGGATTTCTGTTTCTTACATATATTTTTTAAGTCTTGCTCTACAAGTGCATTTATATAAATAACTACATAGGAGTGTCTAAAAGTGCTTTTTATACATGTTACCCTTCTAAAGGAGAGAGAAGGAAATATCCCACTTAAAATGGACATGAAGAGCAGTTCCATAGTGGATGTATGGAGGTCACAGAAGAAGTGAAGAGGCAGAGACTGATGCTCAGTCACACCTCACTGGGGCTTCATTCCCCTCCCAACGCTTCATTTTTGTTTGCAGCCAACTGAGAAATCCCTGAGTCCAGCCCAAACTGCTCTGTTTCCCAGATCCAGCACTTGGTAAGAGATCAGCATGCTGTGTAGGCAGTGAAAACTGGAAAAAGCAAGGAGCAGACAGAGGCAACAGCAGAGCCTAGCAACAAAATTTAGTCCTGACAAATGGGGGATTTCTGATATTCTATTCCTGTCCCTTTGCAGGTGCTGTGTCACCCAGCAGGAATCCCTTCCCCTCTGCCTTGCTCTGCAGCATCCCAGTGGCTGGCACGTGCTCTGAGCCTGCTGCAGGCCAGGCAAATGAACAAAGCCAGCAGGAGTGACCACAACAGCGAGAGTATTTTCATATGCAGCTCCTGCATTGATCAAAAAATAAATTACTGTTGCTCCCAAATAATAATAAATTGCTCTCTCCAGCTGTGTGACAAAGATGATGCTAAGGAGGCCAGTTGGTGCAAGATTCCCATTTTCCTTCCTGTCCCATTAGCTCTGCTCTTCCCTTGCTCTCTGCTCAGAGTCTGATGTGATTTGTGATGTGCTGCTGTCAAAGCTGCTGTTGTGCTTCTTCCTTAGAAATGTTTTCCTCTTGCCTGATGACTGCAGCAGCTTAATGGGAGTCTTAAAGGGGTTCTGATGGTCTGTCCAGAGGTGAGCAATTGCTGCTGTCATTTCAGAAAAGACCAGAATTACAAAAAGTTCGTTTTCACTGGGAGAGGAGAAAGCAAAACCTCCCATGTCAGCTCCTTCCCCACAAACATGACTTTGCCAGAGTAGGGTGGGCTATTGAGCTATTGAGGTCTGCTCTTGGCCATCCCAGTCTTCATGTGCTAGGGAATAGCACTGCTCAGCAATGCTGAAAACATCCCACTGTGGGTGATAAAACATCCTCCTGACTGCTGGGCACAGGATCTGCTCACCTGATCTCCACAAAACCCCTGTCCAGAGACTGAGCTCACTCTGTGCTCTCTGCATTTGTTTCTACACCTTCATGGCCCTGAGCTGCCACAGGCACAACTGGCTATTTTCTGGAGCTAATATCAATTTTCTCCTTGGTTAATATGTTCAGCAGCATACTGAATCCTGCTAATCAGTGTCTTCCCTGCCAAAAACCAGGAAAAGGGTTCCATGGCTATTTTAACCTGTCAGATTTCTCAGCCCTCCCAAGCAATCGATTCTAAGGAGTTCCAGTCACATCAACCTTCTCTGCTTCCATCTCATTCCATACTAGATATGTTACTTCTTTTTTAATCTTTTAGCCTGTGATCAGCATGCTGTGGAATTTGGAAGTTTGCTGGATTCCCCCCAGCATTTTGGGGGGACTGTGAAAGCAGTGAGTTCCTTTCTTTCCTGATCACCCTCAACAGAGGTTTGTGAGATGAGAAAACACCAGCCTGCCCTTTGCTGCTGCAGACCATCCTTGGAGGGAGGGCTTTGGAAGTGAATAACCTTTCCAATTGCTGGTTCTGCCTAGGTAGATGAGAAAAAACAGCAGGTGGTGGATGTGAAGACAGATATTAGGAAAAAATACCAGCAGAGCTCTGGAAAAACCTCTGGAAGGCAAATAGAAAATTATGGCACTTCAAGGGTGGGACAAAGCTGACCAGTAACTGAGGACTGTGACAATAGCACAGCACAGTTTGAAGGTGGCCCAGGAAAGGACTTGTGGAATCCTGGGGACAGTTCCCATCTCCAGGTGGGATGAGGAGGATGAGGAGGATGAGAAGGATGGGGAGGATGAGGAGTGCTGTGTCTCTGGCCCTGTGTGCTTCCCTGACAACCACAGAGAGCCACAGCCAGTCCCAAATGAGGCAGAGCTGGCAAGGGGGAGGCACTGGCTGAGCATTTGCTGGAGCAGGAGAGCAGGTGGAGTGTCCTGGGAGGGGCGGCTCTCCCTAGGTCTGGTGACAGAGCATGCAGAGCCTTAAGGCTGCATGACAACATCTGCTGGAAAACCCAGCTGCTGTGTTTGGCCGTGGTTTCCCTCCAGCCCTGGGCTCCATGTGGGAGGGTGACACTCAGGGGCTGCCATGAAGCAGCTCTGTGGTTGTCAGAGTGTGACACCACACATCTGAGCACAAGAACAGCCCCCTTAGTGCTTTTCCTGTCTAGGGGAGTTATAGGCCTGGCCAGCAGAGTGGGTCTAGGCTTAAGCTGCCCTTGTAAAAGGGAATCACTCCAAACTGAGAACGCCAATTAACTGCAGCATCACTTGAACGAATTGAGCCAAGGTCAGAGCTGCAGCAAACAACCATCACTAATGAGATTTCAGTGCTGCTCTGCCTACTTTATGCACATCAGATTTCCTGGGAAGGAATCCCTCAGGGCACAACTGTTTGGCTTCTGTCTGAAACTTCAGGAGCCTCTGGCTCAGGAAGATGTAAACTTCAGCCTCAATGCTGCACTGAGAGGAAGGCAGGAGCTGGAGTGCAGCTTTGGCAAATGAAAGATGATTTGAGACAGACATCACAAGTTGGAATAGAAATTTCATTTCTTACAACACAAAATTTAGAAATATTTGCTCTATTAAAATTTTATATTTAAATTTTTTATATATAAAATATTGTTTTGCAATCCTACATTCCACTTTTTGTCACGGACAGTGGACACAGTTCTTGGTTTTATCTCCAGCGTGCTGCAGACTGCTCTGTCCCTGACCCAATGGTTTGCTGAGCTTTCCCTGTCTCTCTCCTGCCTGTCCCATGTGCTGTCCAGATGCTGACAACAGCAGGGGGAAGTGGAAGGAGCCAGGCTGCTGGAAACTGATTTTTTCAGACATACACTTTGCACACTGCTACACGTTTTCAGCAGTAAGAGAGAGGTTATTTTCTCTCATAGCATGTGTGCCCAGGCCAGGCTAAATCCTTGGGAACCACTGGAGAGACCTCCCTTCCACCACAGGGGGGGAGTAGCTCCATCACCCCACACCTAGGGGGATTCAAAAACATCAACAAAAAAAAATAGCACTGGATAGAAAGGAACTGGTTCACTTCCTGAGCTCATCTGTGCTTCTTGAAGGAAATCAAAGAAGGCATTTAATGATCCTTCTGGGCACAATGTGATTTGTATCTTCATCCTTTCAGGGCAGGCTCACAGCACAGGAGGCCCTGGGGTGGAAGGGAAATCTGTTTGAAAGGCGCTGGATGCTGTCAGATGTGGAAGGGAGGAAGAATTGAGTGTGTGCTATGGGAGCTGGCAGGTGACTGAGCTAATTAGGAACTCAGAGGCAATTTAGGGTGAAGGGAAGTGACTTGAATTGTAACCAGAGGTTAAAAGAGTTTAAAAGGAGCAGTGCCATGCTTGGATGGGTGAACACCATTCCCTGCCAGCCCGCTGAGTAGCTGGAGGTCAGGGAAACACCTTTCACACTCAGTGCAGGGTAATTTCACAGCAGAGCACAAAACTGTGTTAATTGGATGTGTAAAGCCTTCTGCAGAGCCTTCCACCACCTCTTTCTATTCTTCAGAACTGTCAGGGTATTTTTAATAACAATTGATGGTTGCCTAAAATCACAAAACATGTTTTAATTAATATTCATGAAAGAATGGACTGTTTTTATCTACACCTACATCAATGTGTGGTAAAATGTATCCAAAGCCCAGCTTTTATCTTTAATCACACTGAAACTGATCGCCTTTGATTTTTGTGAGGGGGGAAAAAAGTAGTCTCCTTTTCAAAGGAGAAAAGTATGAAATGCTATAATTTGTGACCTAGAATTTTGGCAAAGCTGCTGCCCTCTTTGAAATCAAAAGGAAGGGGAAAAAAATAATAAGACTTTTAAGATATTTTTTAATTGAGTTCTGATTATTCCAGAAATTCTGATACACATTTCTACAACAAGTCTCGCCTGAACACTCAGTATAAGCAACAAAAAAAAAAAAAAAAAAAATCAGCAGGAAAGATTCAAAGATTTTCAACCTCTGAAAGATGAAAAAAAAAATAAAAATCTTTCTGCCCTTTATTTGTGCCGTGGTAGCATGCTGCAGCTTCCCCAGGGATGAAGCATGAGTGCTGTACGTGCCCACAGATGGAGAGCCCCTGGCCCACAGCTCAGCTGTGCTGATGCCATCTTTCCTGACAGACAGATGTTCCACGCCTGCATCACTCCAGAGAGGGCTGCAGAGTGCTGAGTCCAACTCCAGAGTCTCCCTGATCCTCTCCTATTGCCAGGGAACAGAGAAAAACTCCCTGTGTGATCCCAGTGCAGCAGGGGAGGGCAGGGAAGCAGAGGGCTTTGCTGCTTTGTTCCTGTGTTCACTTGCCAAGCCAGAAGAGGGTCCCTGGCACTGGAGGCTCTGCTGTGTCCCCCTGCAAGAGCTCAGAGAATTACTGTATTTCCAAAACATCCTACAGCCCTAACCTAACAAATCCTTATCAGGATTTCAGCAAGTAGGTGAACCAGGAACATCAGATCATACAGGCAAATAACTCACTCTGTGCCTTCCACACCTGCTGATCCTGAGAGTGGAACAGATGGAGGAGGGACTCGCCTTTTTTGTAGCCCTGCCAGGCTGGAACAACTTTAATTTGGCCCAAATACCTCTGTCCTGATAACCTTGCAAAATCCTGAATCCTCAGTAACACACTGAGCAGAGAGGAGGAGGATCTGCAGCGTGTTCCCTGAACGGGGTCATTGCATCGTGCATTGAATACAAAGGATTGGCAGCCTAGATGGTGTTGCTAGATGTGCACTGAGTCAAGTGTCTTTGCAGCACAGATTGGCAGAGTGACTTCCATCATTTATTCAGCCCTTCAAAATTCCTGGGGCTCCCCACAAAGCAAAGCCTCCTCCCCAAGAAAGCTGTTCTAGTGCAGCCAGTTTATCACAAAAACCTTTAATCTCTTTCAAAATGGGATTTCCCTTTCTCTTAATCAAGTTCCTTCAGGTGGACTTGGCATGTAAGATTAAGTTTAACCCTTTCAGAGTGGAGAGAGAAGGATGAAGTTGGCTTTCACTCTGGGTGCTTTTGTGGCCGCCCACAGGAAAACTGCATTCTGCTCACAATTCTCCCCAAACACAGCATCTGCTTTCAATTACTTTTCCGTTTCTTTTTCCTTTTTTTTTTTAATTCATTATTTTTCTTTTTTTTTTTTAATTAATTCTTTTTCTTGCCATGGCTTCAGAGATGGTGGGAAGATGCTCCAATGCTCTTTGTTTCCTGTGCATTCTGGTCTCCCTTGGTGTCTCCCTCTGTGCCCTGAATTTCCTGCTTCTCAGAGCGCTGTGTCTGATGAGGGTTTAAAATGCTGCTAGCAAAAACAAATTTTTTAAAAAATGCTCATTTCATCTTGGAGTATTTAAACAAGTCTAAAATTAGAGCAGAGCTGTGGAAAAAAAGTAAAAAGGAAAAACAGGCAAAGTAACCAGCTGAAGACATTAATTAATATGACACCTATGTGGCTGCTTCTATAAACTGCAGGGAGAGCATGTGGCTTGCAGATGAATGGGTGTGCAGGCAGAAATGTACAGAGCCCCTGGGTGTGATGTGGGCTCTGGGAGGACACCTGTGCTCCAAGTCACCCTGCTGATGTCTGCAGGCCAGACATTCCCCCATTCTGCACTGTCCCTGAGAGCACCTGAAGGGAAGGAAGGGATGTAATGCCTGTCTCCATGCCAGTCAGGGTACCCCATACCCCTGTGTCACACCAGGGGTGACTCTGTACTGCTCCACAGACTCAGTGAGGTGTCAGGCATGCAGGGATCAGTGCATTCCCACGCTGAGCAGACTTCTCTGTGCCTCCTTTTGTGTGCCCCCTCTTATCAGGGTCTCCTGGTGACCCCTGGCACCCATTAGCCTGGTCTCCAGGGGCAGGAGAACCCTTCCATGCACAGCTGCAGACAGTGTGGAGCATTTCCCCTGCACCCAGATCGTGTTCAAAGTCACTCATTGAACCCAAAACAAACTTGGTGTTGCCTGGAAAGACTGTTCTGGAACAGAGACTAGGCAGAGCAAAAGGAATAAAATAGGTATTTATTGAAAGGATCCACCTTGGGGAGTGCAAGAGCCCGGCTGGGGCTGCACCCAAATAAAATCCAAGCTGGATCCTGATCACGAGTTAAGTTTTGGTTCATCTACATATTGGGGTCAATTGTCCAACCACAGCCCAGGCTATGAAGTCTCAGCCCCTGGCTTGCCTCTTTTCCCTCACCATTGTTTCTGCTTTTTGGTTACCAGTTGTCCTTGACTCTCTAGCTAGAAAGGAATTGTTTTGTCCAACTACCCTGTGAAGAGAACTCACTAACACCTTTCAGAGTTTCAGAGTTACACACTAAGCAGCAGAGATTCTGAAAAATATAAAAGCTAAAACCCAAGGCATCACTGGAAGTGAGGGAGGTGTTTTTCCACCAGGGCTGTGCTGAGGAGGGGGCACTCACTGAGGCTCTGCTCACCCAGCACCACGCAGTGCTGAAAATCTTTCAGGTCTCACCATCCCAAATTTGCCAGGCACTGCCAGTCACGCTGCCAACAGAGTGCTGGAGCAGACAGCATCTCCCTGTTCCATTGCAGCTTCCCAGAGCTCAGCTGGGATTGCACAGGTCCTAATGGCACCAAATGGGTTGGGAGGGCAGCACTCAGCTAGGGACACCTCCCCTGGTCCAGCCACAGCAGCACCACTCGTGCAGGAGCAGCTCCTTCCCATTCCCATCAAACCCACACCTCTGCAAGCTCAGCTTGCACGGAGTGCTGTCTCTCCACAGCACTGAAACTTGATCAGAAGAGATCTGCATGACCAGTCAGTAAAACCATGACTAAAAGTACTTCTCCATCACTCATCACTGCCTCAGGCAAGGATCCCCTCCCCTGGCAGCTGCTGGGTCAGGCAATATAAAAATAATAGTAGTAGTAGTAGGGTTCTGTAGGATTGGCAAAACACTGCCTGCCTGCTCTCCACAGCACCCCAGGAATGGTCACACCTGCTCACACAAGGCACAGACACCATCCTCATGTCTCCCCAACAGCTCAAGCACAGTGTCATAAGCAGAGTATTTCACAAGGGTAGAAAGCAGATTTTGTTCCCAGTTACTCATCTGAGTTGCCCTGTCAAGAGATAATGAGAGGCACAAGTTTCCAATCTCAGATAAATGCATCTGCTGGGAACAAGGCCACATAGTTTATTCCCATCATTACTTGTTTTACATGCATTCTCCTGGTATGTATCCCACTGTGAGACTGCACTTCTTAACCAGTCTTTTGATGATATTTGTTCTTTTCCTGGTCGTAACATTTGCTAGTATCATCCTATAACATGATAATCCAAATTCTGATTTTATTTCAAACCAGAACTAAATACAGCAGGTAAATCTCGCCCCTGCCTGTGTTTACAGCATGAAATCACGCTGGTATTTTTTTTATTGCCTCATGGTTTTGCAAATGCAGCTCTAAATTGCTGTGGACTTGCTCACCTCATATCCCTTGCAGCCTTAAGTTCTCCCTCCTTGTTATGTATTTGTTTTCATTCTTTCTCACAGGTTTCATTTTCTTTTTCCCCAGTCAGCCCCTGCTGTTCTCTGCCCTTGCTCCAACTGTGCTCACACACTGTGGAGGCTGAGCTCTGCAGAAGCAACTGGATGCACACTAATCCCATTAAGGCCCCTCCAGGCACCTGGGGTTTTCAGTGCTATTTTCATTTAATCTTCCAATCTTACTTCCTTGCAATTTTAGATCATTAAGGGGTTAAGTGAGATATATCCAGTAAATGAGATAAATCCAAATAAAGGGATTTGGATCTCCCAGTTCAGCTGTCTCATTGCCTTCTCTATCAATGTTTCAGGGGTTACCAAACACACCCAGACAAGAGCTCTTGCCAGAACCCATCTGGACTAACCTGGGTCCCAGCTGCAAGCAGCATGCAGGGTTACTGAAGAGATCCTGCAAAAATCACTCACAATAACAATTCATATGGCTCCTTGCAAAGTGGAGAGAAAATTTTATCTAAAATGTTGATGTTCCTGCCTTCAGATCTCATTTTGGAATTTTTTTTTTCAGAATGTGAATTTTTATCCTCTTTTCCCTCAAGTATTCCCTCAAGATGTGGAAGCCTGTCAACCCTGAATGCCACCCCTCAGTTTTAATCCTGGTGAGCATAGACAAATGAAGCCTTCATTGTCAGTCTTCCTAGCTCCTCTAAAAACATTTTCTCCTATTTTCCAGCTGCAGGGGCAGGAGGAAGCAGCACATTTTGGCCATTTGAGAGAGATGAATTACACAGGTCCAGATCAGTTCTGCCTGTTGCCTTCCAAAGCTGCTCAGGCAGCTGCTGTGTAGCCATGTGATGTGCTGAATGCATTGTCTCTTGAGTGTTTGTTGGGTAGAAATTGATTATTTTGGTAGATTTCAATGTCAGAAAGATTTCAACTTACCCATGTAAACCTTTCCACAGATTTAAAAACATAAGAGAAATTTATGCCCTCCACGCCCAGAGCTTCTGCTTAAAAAAGACTGTAACTTACAATAAGACAATCAACCTAGAGTAAATATTGTAATAAATGATAAAACCCTCCTACCCTGAGGTGAGTTATTCCTGGAATCACTTAATTCCTTACCACAGAAATGCAAAAGGAACCACAGGAAAGGGAATGAAATCTTGAAAGCAGAGAACAAAGTATAACAAGCACTCTGAAAACGAGATATCCTCAAATAAAACACAATTGGAAAAAAAACCAAAGTATCGGCACATGGAGTAAGTTCAACATAATAGGCTGAGCTGAAATGAGGAGCAGTGAAAAGGACTGAAACTGGCCAAAATTATTCCCACTGACATCCTGAAATCAGGCAAGAAAGTTAAACAAAAAGACAGGAGTACTAACTGAAGAAATGAACTGGTCCGAAATGATGAGAGAAAACTCTGAAAACAAGTGAAAACAAGAAAAGTGAAGGAGATGAACTAAAACGCACAGAAACGGCCAAAACCTTATCCAATTGATCTTCATTGAAATCAGAAGATTTCGTTTCCCTTCTAGAAAGTAAACGAAATCTTGAATGCAGGAAACAAAGTAACCACGATGATCATTCCTGCCTGATCATTCGGGATGTCAGTGGGAACAGTTTTGGCAAGTTTCAGTCCTTTCCACTGCTCCTCATTTCAGTTCAGCCCATTCGGTCGTAGTCACTCCATTGCAGATTTTTTGGGTTTTTTTCCAGTTGCATTTTACTTCATAATATTTCCATTTCTGGGTGATGGTTCTGATTTGTTCTCTGTTTCCTAGATTTCATTCCCTTTCCAGGAAGAATTTCCTTTCAGGAAAGGGAATGAAATCGTGTGATTTCAATGAAGATCAATTGGACAAGGTTTGGGCCATTTCTGAGCATTTTGGATCATCTCCTTCACTTTTCTTGTTTTTCTTCTTTTCGGATTTTTTTCTCAGCAATGGGCATCAGATCATTTCTTCAGTTACTACTCCTGTCTTTTTGTTTACCTTTCTTGCATCTATTCGGGATGTCAGTGGGAACAGTTTTGGCAAGTTTCAGTCCTTTCCACTGCTCCTCATTTCACTTCAGCTCATTCGGTCGTAGTCACTCCATTGCAGATTTTTTGGGCTTTTCTCCAGCTGCATTTGATTTCATAATATTTCCATTTCTTGGTGATGGTTCTGCTTTGTTCTCTCTTTCCTAGATTTCACTTCCTTTCCTGAAAGGAAATCCTTCCTTTCAGGAAAGGAAATGAAATCTTGCGATTTCAATGAAGAGCAATTGGACAAGTTTTGGGCCATTTCTGAGCATCTTAGTTCATCTCCTTCACTTTTCTTGTTTTCACTTGTTTTCATATTTTTCTCTCAACAATGGGCATCATACAATTTCTGAATTTCCTTCTCCTGTCTTTTTGTTTACGTTTCTTGCCTGAATTCGAGATGTCAGTGGGAACAGTTTTGGCAAGTTTCAGTCCTTTTCACTGCTCCTCATTTCAGTTCAGCCCATTTGGTTGTAGCCACTCCATGGCAGATGTTTTGGGCTTATTTCCAGTTGCATTAGATTTCATCATATCTCCTTTTCTGAGGGATTGTTCTGCTTTGTTCTCTCTTTCCTAGACTTCATTTCCTTTCTTGAAACGACAGATTTTATTTCAGGAAAGGCAATGAAATCTTGCAATTTCCATGAAGATTAATTGGATAAGGTTTTGGCCATTTCTGTGCATTTTAGTTCATCTCCTTCACTTTTCTTCTTCTCACTTGTTTTCAGATTTTTCTCTCATCACTTTGCATCAGATCATTTTTTCAGTTACTATTCCTGTCTCTTTGTTTATCTTTCTTGCCTGAATTGGGGTTGTCAGTGGGAACAGTTTTGGCAAGTTTCAGTCCTTTCCACTGCTCCTCATTTCACTTCAGCCCATTTCGTTGCAGTCACTCCATGGCAGATTTTTTGGGTTTTTTTCCAGTTGCATTTGATTTCATCATATCTCCTTTACTGAGTGATTGTTCTGCTCGTTGCACTGTTTCCTAGATTTCATTTCCTTTCCTGAATGGAACTACTTCCTTTCAGGAAAGGAAATGAAATCTTGCGATTTCCATGAAGATCAATTGGACAAGGTTTGGGCCATTTATGAGCATTTTAGTTCATCTCCTTCACTTTTCTTGTTTTCACTTGTTTTTAGATTTCTCTTTCAGCAAAGGGCATCATACAATTTCTGAATTTCCTTCTCCTGTCTTTCTGTTTACCTTCCTTGCCTGAATTTGGGATGTCAGTGGGAACAGTTTTGGCAAGTTTCAGTCCTTTTCACTGCTCCTCATTTCGGTTCAGCCCATTTGGTTGTAGTTACTCCATGGCAGATTTTTTGGGTTTTTTTTCAGTTGCATTTCATTTGTTCATATCTCCTTTTCTGATTGATTGTTCTGCTTTGTTCTCTGTTTCCTAGATTTCAATGAAGATCAGTTGGACGATGTTTCGGCCATTTTCATGGATTTTAGGTCATCTTCTTCAGTTTTCTTGTTTTCACTTGTTTTCAGATTTTTTTTCTCATCACTGTGCACTAGTTCATTTATTCAGTTACTCCTCCTGTCCTTTTTTTACCTTTCTTGCCTTATTTCGGGATGTCAGTGCGAAAAACTTTGGCAAGTTTCAGTCCTTTTCACTCTTCCTTATTTCACTTTAGCCTTTTTGGTTGAAGCCACTCCATGGTAGTTTTCTTGGGATTTTTTCCAGTTGCATTTGATTTTATCGTATCTCCTTTTCTTCGTGCTTGTTCTCCTTTGTTCTCTGCGTTCAAGATTTCATTTCCTTTTCTTTCCTTCTTCATACAATTTCACCTCTATTCAATGTTTTCTGGTTTTATTCCCTTTTCACTATTTCCTCTGTCACTTCTATTATCCCATTTAAAGTGCATCTTGGCTGGTTTTGGCGGGGATACGGTTAATTTCCTTTAGGATTGTCATCCATACTATGGACCTTAATTTTATTTTAGTGCTTTCATAGCCATTTTCCCACTCCATGTCCTTACAGAAATCTAAAGGTCTAGTGTGGCTTTGCATTTTACACTGCATTTTACATTCAACAAGCCATTTGTAAATGTGCAAATGATGATTGGAATGTATAGTAATAAATGGGTCATTTCATAGCCATAGAGTCAAGCTGTTCAACAGGTTGTTGTAATCATTTATGCTCTTTCTGCTGCCATATCTGTAGTTATTTATAATTCATACTTCTCATGATGATAATGAGTTTCTACAGTGTGTCCCTCATGTGAGCATGCAGTTTGCTGCTTCCTGTCGTTTATCAAGCTCAGCAGTTGGGGTCCTTTGGTTCATTGCTCTCCAGACACAGACAAGGGGATGGTAATCTCAAGTGAATGTTGGCCAAACTGCAAGGTCTGGCTATTAATAAATAATCATTCCCATTAGGAGGTGATCAGTTGAAACTGGCAGAGTCCTTTCCTCCGTGTCGCTTTTGCTTCTTGCTGCTCATCTGCCCTCCTCTCCCCTGGCTTGGAGGGAGATTGGCTTGGCAATTGCCTTGGAGCTGTCCCGGATGCTTTTGGCTCTGCCCAGCCTCATCATCCCTGTGCAAACCTCAGCACGGACCCGCTGGTACCTTCAGGGCTCCATCACTGCCAGCCCCCGGCTGCCTTTTGACAGCTGGGACAACCTGCCAGCATCCTGCAGGTCGGGGAGGCCCTGCTAGGCTGAGACCAAAGGTCAGGGAAGGGTTTGAGGGGTGTGGATGTGACCCCCGTAAAGCAAGCACAGCCTGACCTCCGGCTGGAGAAGCCAAGACCCGTCTTCAGAAATCAGAGTAATCCCGGGTGATTTTATCCCACCCCACTTCCCTAAATCTGTGGCTGCTGCTGCTTGGCGGGAGGATTAAGGGCTGACAGGGGATTACGGAGCCGCTGCAGCTCCCAGCGCGGAGCTCCCTCCTGGCGCGGCCGCTCCGGGACTCGGAGCCGCTCCGGTGTTCGGTGCCCCGGGCCGGGCTCGGAGCCGCTCCGGTGTTCCGTGCCCCGGGCCGGGCTCGGAGCCGCTCCGGTGTTCGGTGCCCCGGGCCGGGCTCGGAGCCGCTCCGGTGTTCGGTGCCCCGGGCCGGACTCCCCCGACGGCGCCAGGCGGCCGCAGCGGCGCTCCCGGGGCAGAGGCGGCCGAGGAGCCCCCGGGGCTCGGCCCCGCACGAACTGGGCTCCCAGCCCGGCACCATGGCGAGGGCCACGGGACAGCCCCGCCAGGGCAGCAGGAACCGCGGGGAGCCCCCGCACGCCGCCGGCCGCAGCCCCTGCTGATGGCTGGTGCCCGGAGGATGGGGCCCGGCGCCGTCCCGTGGATGATGATGCTCTGTCTGCTCTGCATCCCGCCCTGTGCCAGGGCCCAGATGAAGATCCCGCTGGAGACGTGAGTGTTTCTCTGTGCTGCTGGCGATGGACAGGCGGGTGGGGATGCTGTGGATGGCACGGCGGGGACAGACTCCTCCGGAGGGACACTTGGCTCCAGGGCGGTGGCATCTCCCTACCTTGGCAGAGGACACAGATATGGGAGGCACCAATTCTGTGCCCGGGTCTAGACTAGGATGCAATCCCTCTTCCTCCTCACTCGTCAAGCGTAGCAATGATACTCATCTCCTTTAGTTAAGTACTTTGACATCTATTAATGCTCTGCTTAGTGCACTGGGCAGCAGAAGGCAAAACAAGTTGTAAAGACATGTTGATCAACCCCCACTGCTGCTGCTGTGACTTGCAGAGACCCCACCGTGGAGGCAGGCATGAGTGGTCCCAGCCTGGCAGCTCCCAGCTGAGCAGAGTGGTTTCAGTAGACACTGCTGGGTTTCAGTGTGCCAGGAAGATGGAAAATCTTCCACATCCCCAGTGTGCCAAGGGATGCACAGCACTGGCCACATTCTGGCTGTGGAGGATGCACACAGGGTATTTGAGTGAAGACACATCTCTTTGCACCCAGATTGTGCAGGGCAAGGTTTGCAGCTCCAAGGCTCTGATCCCTTGCATTGGTCTGCATCACTGCTGGCTGAAAAGGACCTGGACAATTCACACAGCCGTGTTTATTCATGTGTGTGGCTGCCAGAGGATGTCAGTGAGACGAGGCTAAATAGAGGAAAGAGGCCTCAGCATTTCTTGCTCACGTTTGCTCCACCTCTCTACAGAAAGAGAAGTGGCCCTTCCCAGAGCTCTGGAGCGAAGGAATGAGAAGCTGAGCAATACAAACCTACCCAGCCGTGGTTGGTGCACGCACTGCACATGCAGGGACTCTTGATGCATGTTTTGGGGTGTGGGTTTGCAGTGTGCCCACGCCTGTGTGTCACTGGCGAGTGGCTCCGTCACTGCCGGAGAGCTCCCTGCCAGCAGCACAGTCCTGGCAGCCCCCCAGGAGCCCAGCAGCTCTCAGCAACCCCAGTTTATAAAAACTTCACCTTGTTAAGCTGATTTGCACAAGTTAAATCCTATAAGGATTAAAAATGTCAGCACTGCCATTGGTAAAAGTTGTAGTGGGGCAGCTTCTGGATTGTGGGTGCAGGACAGCAGCTTGGTCTGGAGAGGAGACAACACTGCTCAGCCAGTTTCAGAAGGAGATACATCTGAAAAATCAACTCGAGTCAGCTTAAGCCCTTTCCCGTGTTTGGGGAAATGTTTTTTATTCAAAAGTTGCCAATAATGCCCCTACAGATGTGCCACCAATGCCCATCTGGCCAGGAGCTGCACTGACATTATCCAGGAGGGGCTCAGGAAACTTTGGTCCCAATTCTATTCTTGCACCACCAAGCCCTTCCCCAGCAAAAGTGCTTCTGATTTGAGTTTCACAGAAAGGACACAGAGGTTTCATAAGATAAAATCCAACTTCTGCCAACTTCAAATCATGTAAATCAACTTTCCATGTCCAGGATAAATAGTGCATAGGAATACCTTTCAGCATTGAAGCCTGTGGTGTTTAGAAGCCAGCCTGTCCTTTCTGCTGTTCTTGTCACTGAATACAAGAGCAGGGATTAGAGGCAGGCAATCTCTGACCAAATCCTTTTCTGATGTGTTTCGTTATAATGTGATAGCCCTTTACTACTGAAAAAAAAAAAGAGGTTTACGTCACTTTGAACAATTTGGAACTTATTCCTGTATAAGAATGAAGAATAAACAATAGAAAAAGAGCTTTTTTTCCTCTGGTACTAAAACCAGACCAACAGCTGAATTAATCCCTGGTGTTTCAAATCCACTCATGAATTTAACCAAAACGCAGAAGTCCCCTTTTGAAATGAAATTTCAGTAGAGAAATACGTTGGCCAGAGGCCCAGAGGGAGTCAATCAGCAGAAAATGGCTCTGTTTCATGGGTTACATGGGGACATTTTGGGGACACAAAAGCAGAGACCTTCAAGCAGCAGCTGGGTTCAATCAGGGTGAGGTGACACAAGGCTCAGCCTGGCTGTGCTCCTCCCCAAGCTGTGTCTGGCTTTGCTGCATCGTGCTTGGACCACTGCCAGCTTATTCCAGAGCTCACTCAGCTCCAGCTCCAGCAGTGCAAAAATCTGCTCAGTCAGTTCCTAGGGATGCTGCTGGGGTGCAAGTTCAGCACACAAAGCACCTCTTCTTCCCACTGGACACAGCTCTGCTCATCCACCAGCCACGGCATGGGCAGGAGTGCTGGTGAGGAGCTGGGGCTGGCTTCTTGGGGTAATGGAAACACTGGCAAATGCTGCTGGGAGAGGCAAAGATCAGCCTGGTGTGGCCTCTTTAGGCTGCTCCTGTTGCCTTTGTCCATCAGCTCAGGAGCTGGGCAGAGCCAGAGACCTTAGAAGAAATTCCTCTGCAACCAGATGAATTTCAGACTGACTTTTCGTCTCACTTGTTTATGAAAAAAAAATAAGGAAATGTATTTAAGTTCAGCAGGGTGCCCTTAATTTCCCAGTGTTCTAATGTTGCTCATTTCCCTGGCAAATAATTGTCTTTTAAATATGTAAATGCCAGTGTATTTCTGCCTCTTCACTTTCCTACTTCTCAGCTTCCATGGATGCCACCAGATATTTTTAATGACACAAACTTTAGCCCTGTAACACAGAGATTTGAGACCTTTGTGTCTTCTCATTCCTCTGTGCCCTTTAACTTTCCAACCAGTCCTCCAAAGCTGCCAGTCTCTGGCTTTCTCTTTGGTCCCCCTGTCTTTGTGCCTTGTTTCTCCTCTGCTTTGAGATCAGAAGAAATACCAGTCTCTGGGCCAGAGCAGATATCCCAAAACTACACAAACTCCTTTTTTATTCAAGTTCTGCTGTTGCTGGAAGTTTCAAGAACTTTCAAGAAGATGTTCAACTGCACCCACTAGTCAGAAATTAACACCACAGACTCTTCCACCCTGCTGGGTTGAAAAATGTTGAGGGCTGGAAGGAGTAGGGGCACACTACATATATGACACAAAGCAGAGGTGAGGGGAGGGAAATAGGGTAAAAACAAACATCCCTGCTAAAATTACTATCCCTTCATGTTTATGTTTTCTCTTTCTATAGTAAAAGGTGAGGAGACTGGAGGATATTAGTTAAATTCAGTACAAAACATGTTGTACATAAAACTTAAAAAGCCAGCAGAAGCAGATGGGCATCAAGTTAAATGTTGATCCAGAGATCCTCACATCTAAGGGAATGCATTAGTCACTACTACAACAAACAGGAAAGCATCCCATGGGATCCCTATTTCTCTTTTCTTCTTTTATTCCAGGCCTGCTAGAATAACTCTGATACAGCCCAATAAATCCTGGTCTCCTAGAAAATACCTGTATTCTTTTTTCTCTAAGAATAAGATGATGAGATAAAAGCCCTAGCTCTCAAAATAAGATGCAGAGCACAATGCAAAAAAAAAAAAAAAAAAAAAAATTGACTTCAGCTGGTGCTAGTTCACATTGAGTGGTTAAATATGAATGGCCCATTGCCAATTAAGGACTGATTTTAAAAGGCACCCACTCTCTCATGCTTTTTATATAGCACTGGAGAGAGGTGCAGTGCAGAGCTAGAGCTTTGTCTTTGCACCAAATCATCCCCTGTAGCTGCCTGTGTGTTCCTGTGGGCAAGAGGGGGGTCTAAGCAGGCTTTGCTAGGTTGAAGAGAGCTCTTGTGATTATTCCACCGTTGCTGTGCTGGCTTTACTCCCCAGCCCATCTCTGTGCTGGTGTGTTATTTGTGGTGCAATGCACTGGGAAATCAGGCCCTGAGGTTAAAGCCTGCCTGGGACTCAAAGAACTCCACTGGGAGCTGTAGGTAAGACTCCTACACATCACAAATAAGTAGTGTATTCTGGTAAGTAGAGAAGGCCACTTATTGCATTAAATAAATCTCTCTGAAGTGAATCCTTGTTGAGGGAGCTGTATGGAGGTGGAGCTGCCCAACATGTAGCAGCTTTCTGATGAAATGCTCTGTCAATTTTGGGAGCTATCTATTTCAATTTGGTGTTCAGGCTGCTCCCCAACATCCAGATGTTCTCCATGTGGGATCACTGCCATCCATTATTTCCAGGGTGGCACAAGTGTGAGGGGTGCTTTACAATGACAATGTGCATCACCTGTTGTGGCATTTTCAAGCAGCAGCACCACCAGTGAGAGCAGAGAATTCTTCTGGCTCATCAGTCTCTGGCCTGCTCTGCTGGAGGAGCTGAATCAAAGGGGTGAGTCATGGCACCTTCTTAAAGTCCTGACACTTATTTCTCTTCAGCAGATTTGGCACTGCATGTCTAGCCCTCCACCCCAGGGCCTGCCAGGGAAGACAAATAGGTGTCTGCAGAAAGCAATTTATTTCACTTTGCTAGCAACAGAAGGAGCTTGGACGCTGTCTAAGACCAAATCTGTACATCTAAAGTTATGTGGGACAAATTCAACTCCAAGCACAGTGACTGAGACCAGCAGAACTCAGTGTTTCTCCCTGCTGACCAATGTCAAAGAGCAGCACTGTCTCCTGCCTTACTGCCTGTCTGGCTGGAGTCTGGGGACAAAACATTGCTACTGTTGAAAAGTGGCTTCAAGAAATACAGGGATTCATATTCAGGAAAATAGAGTTTCACCCATCTGAAGAAGCAACCACTTCTGCAGACTTGGAATTATTAATATTGGTGTTCCTTCTTTCGGCCTTTTTTAGGGTGAAGTCCTGGGCAGATGCCTTTGGTGGGGAGCTGTACTCCATTGTGACTAAGTATTCAGGATCTCTCCTGCTGCAGAAGGTAGGCAAAACCTGTGAGGGTTCCTTTTGCTTCATATCACCTCCCCAAGTGCCTTCCAATGTTTCCCCCAGGATGGAGGAAAGAATAAGACACTGGTGTGCAGCTGTGTTTTAAAACCATGGAGTGCCATATCCCTAAGCCCAGAGTGCTGCCCTGTGGCCATTCTCCATGAACTGGAGAAGGAGATCCATCAATGCCTTCCCTGCTTTCATTGCTGAACACCACCTTAATTGTACCACTTCTTGTTAAAGATACTGATTAACAGCACTCCTCATCTTTCCCCTCTGATCACTTCCTGCTCTCCCATGCTGACCCTACATTCCTCCTTTGCTAAGTTCCTCTGCTACTCATCACTCATCTGCTCATTGTCACCTCATCATCCCCTCCTGAATCCCTCCAGCTGACACTAATTTTTAATTTTTTTTTTGCTTCCTCATCTGTATTCAGCCAGTTGTTTATCAATTCTTTGCATTTTGCCCTTAAGACTGCTTCAGGCAGGTGCTCTGGAGAGCTTTGCTTGGCCTGTTCACCAAACAAGCACTACTGCAGTAAACTCTCTACCAGCATTCAAGGGTGTAGCTCCAGGACCTTTAAACACATGGTCTCTTTTGCAGGAGGAGCTTCCTTAAGTCAGTGGTGAATGGCTGCTCCTCTTTCAGAGCTGGGGATCTCTGCCCTGCACCTCCCAAGTGCTGCTCTGGGGGACTGGTGGCTGCTGGCTGCATCCAAAGGAATGCAGATTCCACTTTGTGGCCATCCAGTTCTTTTTTCTTTACTCTTTCTCTGATTCTCCAACACAAGCTATGAGTTGCCCCTTGCACCTTTTAGGTGTCTGACTTCTGTCCTCATATTAGCATTTATACCCACATCCCAGTGCAAAACACAGGATTTGGGTCTCACTTTCCTTGACTTGATGCTAAGCCCTGTCTCCCTGTCCCCATAGTTCTGCTTTTTGCCTGGAGTAGGGGATCATATCCTGCAGCACTAACTTTGCAAAGTTTGACCAGGACAGGCTTGCAGCCTCCATCACCAAGGTCTATGCTGATCATCAGCTCTTCTTGGGAGGAAAGAGTGACCCTGCAATAAAAAGCTGTCAGCCCTGATAAAGGCACTTCACGCACTAACCGTGAGGCAGCTGCAGCAGGATGTGGATGCAGGCAAAAGTTAGGCTTTTAGCAGTTTTGATGATGCCTCTGCATTGCCTGTTGTCCCCTGGGGTCCCCAGGCCATAGCCCCCAGAGGCAAAGTGGGCACAGTGTCTGTGACTCAGAAGGAAAATGTCACTTTGAGCAGGGGGTACAGATGAGCTTGATCCGACCTTGCTCTGTCAACACTCCAGCAAAGAATTATCTCCTAAATTCATGTTGTGTTCTCTGTCCTAACTTAACTTGAGCAGTTTAGGCAGCTCAAGTTTGTCCCTCAACCCCGTTCCTTGAGCTTTTTTGTCTCCTGTTTTTTCCCTGGGAAATGAGGAAATAGGGGAGAAGCAGCCAGCACTCACTTCAGTCCTTCTCTCAGCCTCCTTTTCATTAGGTAGGTTTGGCACCCTCTCACAATGCATCATCTCAAAGCAGGGACCATCCCAGAGGGCTCCCACTGCATCCCTGGCACCTCCAGCACTGCAAGTGGATGCAGACAGATCTTTTACTATTAAATATAATTTTCATGCACCCTGGCAGACCCCAAATAACTTTATGTAGATCATCTCATTTGCACAGACTGTGGTCACATTTGGGGAGCCAAACACACCAAAGTCTGGAAATTGAGCACATGGATTTACCTGCTCCACAGGTACCTTTCTCTGTTTTGGGCCATTAACTGCTTTTCACATCAAGTATTTCTCTGCATGCATGGGGGTGCCCAGACCAGCAGAAGGGTGGGGAGCACAGTGCAGAGGTCCAGGTGGTTGTTTTCTCAGTGCTTGTTTAAGTCAACAGGCATTTTGTTGGAAATTTCCATTTTGAGGAAATACAAAAGGTGCTGTTATCTCAGTTTGTATCTTATTTCATGTCTCCCTTGTGCCTAATACTCTTGAAGTAACCATCTTATTTTTGCTGTGAGAGTCAAATTTTTCAGTTACTGAATTGCACATAAACCTTGTCTTTAATCCTTGGTAGAAACTTTCTTTTGTGGCTTTGAGATTGCTTAGTTTTCTTTGGACTTGTTGTTTGTTTCTTCCAGAAGAACCTTAAAATCATGTTGTAAACTGAAATAGTTAACATCCTACCAAGCTATCTCATTCCCAGAGACCTGGTGAGCTAACAGACATCCCTGGAATCCCCAAGGGCAGGCTTTTACCCTGCATCAGAGCTTTGCTCTGCCATTATTAGAAAGCCCAAAGAACAGGCAAACTTGAGGAGTTCAGTCAAGACGTTTTCCTGGGTGAAGATAGAAGGAATGTCTTTCACACTCTTAATTTAGTTCCACTAGCAGTGAGTAATGCAGCACTGTGTACTTCAATAGGCTGAATTTTATGGAGGTGGGAGCAAGACTATATATTTGGTGACATATCTCTGTTCACAGATAAAACTTAGGATACTGAATTCTGGATATTCTACTTTTAAATCACCACCCCCGTCACTGCAGAAGGGGAATCTTAATGAATTGCTCCTGCTGTTTTAAGGGAATGCTAAGTGCTAGATGAATAAGAAAAGGTTTTCTGTTAAAGCTGAGCTAACTTTTTGGCCTCTTTACAACATAAGATCCTTTCAGCCTGTTCTCCCAAGCCTGACTCCTGTTCTGTAACTCATAATGATCTGATAGCCTGAACCCTAAGCACAGGTTGTACAGGGTAATCTTGGCCAATCCATGCACCTGAGCTGACATTCAGCTCTGGTGTCTGGTGACAGTATTGAAATCACAACTGTTGCCCACCATTAGCAAATCTTGAATGAATAGTCATCAATAGCCAGAGATTTCCATGGCAGAAATACAGGCATGCAGTGGTCTGCTGATTCATTTGTAGGAAAAAAGCTCAAATAGGATTTGAGCTCAAACCTGGTGTATTCCTTTGTGAACTGGAACTTTGCAGAAGGTTCTCTTGGTGTTGGAGATTGGGTACTTTTGCTTTTGATTTTTGACTACATCTTACAGCTGAAACATGTGTGCCATTAGCAGAGTGCTTGTGATTTCTCATGATTACTTTTACCCCAGTAACATCTACTTGTGAGTATGTCAATTGAAAAAGTAATAAAAATAACTGAGAGGGGGGAAAGCCCTGTTGGTTTTGAGGCTGTGACCCAAAGGTAACTGGTGGCAGGTTGCTTTGTGAAGCATGTGCTTGCCCGTGCTGGTGTGTCCCCCCTTGGTGAGCTTTCCCAGCAGAGATTACCCTCCTCCCCCCGAGCAGGGCCTGATTAAACCCAGCCTGGCAGAGATCACTTCTCTCCTGGGAGAGCCATGACACGGAGCTGAAGGCACAGACGCCAGCTGGGTGCGTGCTCTGGTCTCATCACCAGCCAGGGACCGTGGTCAGGGCTTGTGGCTGCACATTCCTGTTCTGGCAGCGTGGTTACCCCAGCCTTCCTGCTCAATCCCTCCTCCTCCTCCTGCTGCTGCTTCCCCCCCTGCCTGTCCCAGCCCCAGCGCAGGAGATGCGAGCCTGGCGTTTTTAATCCAGTAAAACCCTTGCTGTTAATCATGCCAGATAGAGAAGCAGCCTCCCTGCCATGCCTGCTGCGGGCTGGATGCTGCTGCTATTTCTGTCTGACCTCCTCAGCCTGCCCCATCCTCAAGGCATTTCTTCCTCTGCCTTCCTCTTCCAGCCAGTCAAGGAGCTTCTTGAACAAAAGGGGCTCCACTGGCTCACCCTAAAGACATGCAAATTCCTTTCCCTGCTGCTTCCCTCTAATTCAAGTGTCACTAGAGCCCCTGCCATCTCCTTGCCCTTTTCACTGCCTCATTTTTTTTTTTCCCAGCACAAGAAGCCCAGCCCTGGCTGAGGTTGCTGCTGTGATGCTAACACAAGGTGAAGATGGAGGGCAGATGTACACACTGCAGACAAAACTGGCAATGAATGACCAGGGAATTGCAATTGGTTGCCTTTGTGCTTCCACATTGCCCAGGAGATAAGGCTCTGTCTTTTCTGAAATAAGTTAATCATCCTGTGTCCTTTCACAGGTTTCTTTACTCTTCCTTTCTTGTTATCTCTCTTAGCTGTGGGATTTTTTTTGGAAACGAGAAATAAAGGTAATTGTATCCAGCCTTAAAAGAGCAGATTTAAGGAGGCAGATTATGGTTACACAGTTTAGATGTACTCTTAGGTTTTTTTCAATTCCTAGGTTATATGAAACATGGTGAGAATAAACTGGTTATCTCTAAAGATGTCAGATTACATTACACATTACAGCACCTCTCCCCATGGAGGCAGCACCAAGTAGCCATGCTCATAATTCCTGGGTTTTGGGAATTGTCTGTGTGATGTGTATGATGCTGTTGTGGATGTCATCACAGTGCACAGTTTAGGTTTTTAAAAGTTGGCCTGTTGGATCCCAGAAATCTGGGTTTTTTTGAGCTTTCTGTGCTTTCTGGCACTGACCCCCAGGAGAACACTGCTTTTGACCTGAGCCCTTGGAGGAGGCTTCCAAATTTGAGTGATGGAGTTAGAATCACAGGTGTGTAGTGAAATAGAAGTGTGTGTTTTCACACCATGAAGGGTTTTAAATTTGAGGGTTTTGTAGTATAGTAATAGGCATGGAACAAGATGGAGGATTTTGGGTGGTGTCTCTTTTGGTGCTCATCTTCCTTCTTCATGATTTCAGGTAGTAGTTTCTAGTTGGACAATTAGTGCTGCACTGAGAGTCATAAAAATTTGTTTATTAGGTTAAAAGTATAAATAATATAGGTGTTATTTCTTGGTTGGACTGTTTAGCTTTAAGAGACCTTGTAGCAGGGATCTGGCTCAATTTTGCTCATTTTTAGCTGGTGGCTAGAAGTCTTGCTGAACTTTCTGTACTTTAGATAAGATTTAATAAACAACTAAGCCCAAACATGAGAAAATCCATTTCCTTGGTGTGTTTTTTAATCCTGGCTCTGAGTGAAGACAGAAGAAACTCCAAACAAATCAGTAATTAAGTGGTGCAAAACACCACCACCATTACATTTGCCTTCTGCTTTTCTCTCTAATTTGTAGGCACTAGTAGCTTCAGGTGCATTGCTGCTTTCAACCAGCACAAGTTTACAAGTGGATCTGTTGTTTCTACTTGGTCAAAGTATTTTGAGTTAATAGCCACTGATCTGCATGCCTTGAATTACAGGGTGGAAAAAGGGGAAAGGCAAAGATGGAAGGTGATAAAATCAGGGCAGTTGTTTCAACACAAAGACAATACCCAGCTAGCAATAATAGATTCATCCCTCTGCTTAAGGACCTCCTGCTCAGCAGGCTTTTCTTTTTTCCCTTGGTTAGAAGTACAAGGATGTGGAGCCAACTCTGAAAATCAAGGAGGTGGATGGCCTGGAGCTGGTGAAGAAATTCTCAGAGCAGATGGAGAGCATGCTCCGCAGGAAGGTGGAAGCTGTTGAGGTATGACCACTGGGCTTTGGGAAGGAATTTGTGTCCTGCCAGCCCCAGAGCAGCAGGCAGAGGCCTCCTGCCTGCTCCAGGAGCGTGTGTGTGGGTGCAGGGGTTGTGTGAGGACTTCCCTGTCCAAGCAAGAGCCTGCTGGTGCAGCTGGCTGCTCGCGCTGAGCTTTAAGCAGACACTGGTGGGAGGGTGTGGGCGTTCAGACAAGGGGATGCTGGCTTCTCCCTCTGCTCAAATTAGAAAAGAAGACAAAAACAAAGTCTAGAAATAAATATGAGGGAGCGAGCACTCTTTTAGGAGACAAGCTGTTTAAAGAAGTAGGGGGAGAAAACCTCTCAAAAGTGAAAAAATCCAGTTCATCCTTCAATAATGCACTCTGGCTGCTGAAGACTGGGGTCTTGTTTCAGCTGTGTGTGTGGCTCAAGGGGAATTTCTGCACCTCCCGAGCACAGGCTGCAGGGAAGGTGCTTGGCTTTCCAGCTGTGTACATGGGGAAGTATGGAGGAGGTGGCAAAGGGGTCTGTGGCTGTTGCAGTGCAGGAGATCAGAGCAGGTAATCGTTCTGGCCCCTCTTGCTTCCTGCATCTAAGGATTTATCATATTCCCATGTATTTACCCACTATGAAAAGCATATTTCTGTAGTCACAGAGCCTTGACTGTTTAAAGCTTCTAATGTGGAAAAGTCATCCAGAAACACATCATTTGAATCTCCAAGTGAAATGTGGGCATATTTAGTCCCAGAGCTTTGGCCCATAGCATTAAATTCTTAGCCAGACTTTTCCAGTGTTTGCATTGCCTTATCCTTTGTGAAGAAGCAAAATGTAGTTTTGCTGAGACTGATGCTGATTGTGCAGCCCTGAAAACATGTACATGTTTAGTTGGATCCCTTCCCAGTCTGTACCAATTGAGAATTAGTGCCCTGAAGCATCATACTGGAGAAAACTGCCTGGTTTTATTGCCTTCCATAAATTGTAAGAGCTTATAAGTGGCCACAGCATTGCTGAGCCGTTTACAAAATCCAGTCATGGTCTTTGTCTCAGTAACAATACCAGACTGAGACTCCCACAAGGCCTTTTCCTTTGATGGGATAGTGACATCAAGCTGGGGCTGAAATGCCTTTCTCATGGCTTTTTGGAAGGGTTCACGGAAAATGAAATTAAATCTGTCTGTTTCTCTAAATGGACCTGTTTCTGTTTGTATATGTCCTGTGATATCTGAAATTGCAGGGGCTCTGGGGTAAGTAGGTGTGACTACGCTTGGCAATAAATAGCTGCAAATAATGTACATTCCAAGCTGTGAAATTGCAGCACAGAAGGACAGGTCAGCAGGAAAGCAGGGAAAGAGGGAAGTCTATAACCCCAGACTTGTGGCGAAGGAGGCAGTTGCTGATACAGCTGGAAGAACTCCTGGAGGAGTTCTTTGCCACAGCATCCACTCACCTTCCTTTGTGTGCTTGCTTTAGAGGCTGGTGGAAGCAGCAGAAGATGCAGATCTGAACCATGAGTACAACTCCTCGCTGGAGGTGAGTTTTTCCATCCAAAACGTGGCACATATCCTCAGAGCAGCCAAAAAATGGGCACAGCCAGGAGCTCAACCCCTCAGGTTCCTGGACAGGTCAGGAATTGCCTCGTCTGCAGGACACCCAGCTCCTCCAGAGACTGCTGCAAGTGAGAGACATCCTTGTTGGCAGATCCCTAACCTAGGAGCACCAAAAGGATTTGTCCCTTTGGTTCTGGGAGGGGAAGGATTTGGAAAGACATTGGACTGCATGATATTATTGGCATTACTTTTACTGCACAGCCAGCACCGGTATGTGACATTTTAGTGCAAATTAGCTGGCACTTTGTGGGTTATTTGACTGGAAAATGAGCGAAAAATTAAGTGTGAATGAACAATGAGGAGGATGCTGTTACAAATACCCACAGCAAACTGTTAATCCAAATGAACTGAGTTTGTCACCATCTTTCTTAACAGCTCCCATCATCTTTTCTGTACCAGACAGACACCCACTCATCAGGACTTCCCTTAAGGTGAAAGTCTGGTGCTGTCCAAGCAATTTGGATAATTGGCTTTCTGTTAATAACTGTTTGTTGTGGCCAAGCTGTGGGATTATTGCTGGTGAAGGGAGCTGGAGTGAAAAGGCTGTGGAAGGAAGTCCTCTGTGCATAGTACAAGCACAGACAGCTTAGCAGAAGGACAGGCTACCCCTGGGAGTGCATATATCAGTGCTGAGAAAAATGAAAACACTCGTTGAAATCAAGCTGGTTACTAATTTCATCTCACTTTTTAAAATTTTTTTTCCTTTTTCTTAAGAGTCCCATGAGTCATGTTAGTTGGGTCAGCTGCACTCACAGTAAGGGTCATGGGTGAGTTGGGGTACACGACTCTGTATTTGTAAACTCCATTTGCATCCTCTGAGTGCTGCTACTGCTTGAACACTAACTCTTACATAACCTGGCTCAGATAAAGCCAGCAAAAAATCTTAAAAACATAGGTTATCCAAGGACAAAGAATGCCCTGGATGTACTAAAGTGACTGTAGGTGGCAAATCCCCAGTGACCTTCATGGGTGAGGGGGACACTGCATTTGTCTTTGAGCACCTTCTGCCTGATCCTTTGCTCTCCATGAGTGCCTGGAGTGACAGAATGAGGGGATAATCCTGGCTGGATGTCCATCAGGAGTTAACTCAGCCAGTGACAGCTGCAGAGACAGGGCAGGGGAGGTCGGCACCGTGTCCTGTGCTAAACCTGGGAGCCAGACCCATTAAAACACCTTTCCAGCTAATCCCCTAAATAAACCTCTGGGGGGCCACAGGAGGCTGCCACCCTGCCACTTTGCTCTTAAGTGGCTCTTAAGCAATGCTCCTTTTGGTCATATGGGCACATGACAACGACAAACTGGCCAGAAACCATCATTTGGGCAGCCTGACACTTGCAGTTGGTAATAGCTTGTTTGTGGCTCATTTTGATCCTCTTTGAAGCCCTGATTCTCCATATGTCCCCTCTTTGTTTTAAAGAGTGTTCCCCTCCTATCCTCTGGCAGTGCTGGTAATAGTCTGTCCTGTTCTCTCTTTCTCTTTTTCAACAGTTTGATTACTACAACTCTCTCCTGATTAATGATAAGGATGAAAATGACAACTATGTAGAGCTTGGGGATGAATTCATTCTGGAGCCAAATGAGCATTTCAATAACCTGCTGGTGAACACAACCTACAGTGATATCCAGCTGCCCACCAATGTCTACAACAAAGGTAATGGTCTCTACTTTCTCACTGCTGGTGGGTTGGTGTGGAAATTATCAGCAGTAATACTGTAAACAAGGATGGGAATACAAAATAGCAACTGACAGGAGGAAAAAAAAAAAGGCAGGACTGGAAAGGTGCTGTCCTAAGGGACAGTCATGTCTGTGCTGTCACCATGACAGGGCTTGGGTACAGTCTGCTCTTGGAAAACCTCTCATGGTGGACAGGCCTGGATCCCAGGCAGGCAGTGTGTTCTCTTATAGCTCCTCTACCCAGCCAAAGATGCTGTGAGATAAACTGAGATGAGACTTTATTGGCAATTGTTACCCTGGATGAAGGGTTGGCTCTATCAGGGCCTTTGGTTGTCAAGAATCTCACTGGTGTCTGTGCTCACAACTGTTATTTAGAGACCCAATAGAGAGGTCTAGCTCTCCCATGATTTTAAATCAGTTCCATCTGCTCTGACAGCCCCAGACCCTAAAATACTGCTGACAGCAGAGTGACCAGCAGAGCTGGCTGTGGGTAGCTACAGCAGAACTGTACAAAGTAGGCTGCTGCCTATTGGAACCCAGAAACCTGGGACTTTTGAGCTTTTTGTGCTTTCTGACACTGATCCCCTGGAAAACACTGCTTTTGACCTGAGGCCTTGGAGGGGGCTTCCAAATTTGAATGATGGAGTTGGGATCACTGTGTGTCATTAAAATAGAAATGTGTGACTTCACAAGAAAATGAAGACAAGCCACTAAATAAATGGTGCATATACCAATACTGCCCAGCCAGCTGGTTTCTTGCCCCTATACCTGGCCATGACCCAAGCAGCTCCTCTGGCTGCAGGATGAGCAGGAGATGGAGGAGAGCTGCCTCTGTGCCCAGGGCTCCTCCAGGGAGCTGTGTCCCCCAGTGCTCACTCCCCCTCTTGCAAACAGCAGCAAGCCTGGCTCTCCACAGCATTTCTGGCTCTGCCTTCCTGCAGGACTTACTTTGGCCTCATCCCTGGGGAGTCACAATTCAGTTTTTCCCTCATTTTTGACCAAAACTGCCTTTAGTAGAGTGACTAAACAGGGAGTGGTAGGTGAAAGCCCCACCTTTTTGGACACTAACACGGTTAATCCTACAATGACCAGTTTGTCATGATTCACTGTTCCTACTGCTGCTTCTCTCTTTGGTCTCCTGAGGCAGTGAGTCAACAGACACCAAATACACACTGCCTCCTAGGAGTTCTTGGAATCTGCAGCTTCCTGTTGATTCTGAGGAGATGGGGACATGGTAGGACAGCCCAGGCTTTGTCAAGGAAAGGGCAGGCAAAGAAGAAAAGATTTGATGAGGAAAAGAGGAAAGAGTGCAACTGTGTAAATCCTAGAGCTCCTCTGCCTTAGGTGATTGCACCTAGCATAAATTTAGACAGTCCTGGTAGAAAGGCTGTCAGTGATCCATCAGGCAGCTGCTTCTCAAGAGCCACATGTCCCCTGTCAGGCAGCTGAGCCCTGCCTGTAGGGTGTGCCAGCTGGGCTCAGCACTGTGATGGCTCCCCTGGGTCTCTGAGAGCATTATTCCAACCAGATGTAAGGCTCAAAGGCAGGCAAGGCTGGAAAGAGAAATGGGGTTAATAGTGTCTGACCAAGCTGAGATCACCTGCAGTGGCCAGTGGTGGCCTGGCCTCCAGGATTCACTTGAATGGGCAGAGAACAGGATGCCTCAATGTAGGAGCTTTGGACAAGGTTGCATTCCTCCTGAAGCTGCCTTTGTTCCCATCCCTCTTCTCCATCAGGGTGGTGAATGTCCTCCCTTCTTTTACACACTTTTCTCCCCCACAGACCCTGCCATCCTCAATGGAGTTTACATGTCAGAAGCCCTGAATCCTATTTTTGTGGACAACTTTGAAAGGGATCCCACACTGACCTGGCAGTACTTTGGCAGCTCCACTGGATTCTTCAGGTTGTACCCAGGTAAAAGAATAGAGATTGGCTTTGCTCTTTCAGTGCAACACAATTTTGCAGGACAGGGTCTGTGCCATGGAAGAATCCAAGAAGAATCCATGGCCACTTGGTCAGATGGCTCAATGTCCTTGTTCTGTGACCTGGCATGTGCTGGGGAAGGTGAAAGCAGAGATGGCTGTGAACAGGCCTGTAGCAGGGAATCTGGGATGCATCCCTGACACTGCTGCTGCTTTTTTATGCTCTCAACCACCTTCTGGGGGAAAAAAAATCTGTTGTTGAGAACTACATCAAAGTGACAGAAAGTTCAAAGTACAAGCAGTTGCTTCCCAAATTCAAACAGACTATGCCTAGGTACATTTTTTTTAAACTTAATAAACAGTTAACTCAGAGCTTTTAAAAAAAAAATTAAGTTTTTTTAAACTTAATAAATAGTTTACTCAGAACTGCCAAAGACTGAGCAGCTCTGCTTGTATTCCTGCAGAAAGGCCACTCCTGTGGCTGGCCAGCCTCGTGTGCTCCCTGGGGTAGCCAGGGAACAGCAGCAGTGCAGGTGCCTGGGGAGCAGGTGCCTGCCTGCCTGTGTGTGCTGACTGCTGCTCTTGCTGCTCTCTTCAGGAATAAAGTGGTTACCAGATGAGAATGGAGTCATCTCCTTTGACTGCAGAAACCGTGGCTGGTAAGTTTTGGCCAAAACACCTTTCATCCTTCCTCTCTCCCTCTCTTCTCCAAGGTGACACCTTGGTGAGTTGCTGAGCAGTAATTAAGGTCTTGTGGTGTTCCTGCAAGAGATGAGGATATATAAAGAAAGGTAATATATATAAGAGCAGATTAGGAAGCCCTGCCAGCAACAGTTTTCCTTGCAGCATCTAACACGTGCCACATGGAAATTGCACTTCTGTGACTGGGAGGTGGAGATATTTAAATTTCAGAACTGTGGTGTGTTTACTCAGTCTGCTCAGCATGGCTAAAGCAGACTTGAACAATTGTCACTTTTAGATGTGTCTGCAGTGGGCTCAGCCCTCCCCAGTGCAGGAAGGGAGGTGCTGGGGCCAGCTGTGGACTGCTGTGCTGGACAGCTGTGCTCATGGTGCCTGTGCTGCTGTGGCTGGCACTGTGTGACAGCAGCATGTCCAGCATCCCTCCTCCCTGGCTCTCACCCTGCTTCCTGTGTTCTTTGTTGTGCAGGTACATCCAAGCTGCCACCTCTCCCAAGGACATTGTCATCATTGTGGATGTCAGTGGCAGCATGAAGGGCCTGAGGATGACCATTGCCAAGCACACCATCGTCACCATTTTGGATACTCTGGGAGAAAATGACTTTGTCAACATCATTGCAGTATGTCTGCCTCCATTCCAGTGCTCAGCTGTGTCCCTGGTGCCTCACATCCTCTCCTCCTTCCCCTCAGCAAATCACAGGACCTATGTGGGGTGGGGAATTAACCCAAATTACCCTTGGGAAGGCAGATTTGTGTGGTCAGCAGGGTGGCTGCCAGGTCATCTCATCTCCTCAGAGGATGTTGGCTGCATCTTCTTGCTTTCTTAGGGATGTGACTGCAACAGATAACAAAGGGCTGCAGAGAGATATCTGAGCTAGCAGGGACCTGAGCTAATAATTCACCTGGCTTGCCATAAAACTGCATTTGGGTCCAGCAGCAGCAGTGTAATCCTCAGGATAATGTTTCCAGGCCAGAAAATGACCACCAAATGCCTTTTTGTGCACTAGCATCCTGCAAGGCTGCCCTAACAGCTCTGAGTTGATCAGCTGGACCCGCATGGAGCTTGGCCAGGAAGGCTCAGTGTTGCTCTCCTCATTTTTGAGCCCTGGCAAGGTGAGGATGGGCTGGTTACCCACAGAGAACCAGCACCACTGACCACAGAAAGCAAAATTTCTTTCCATGACTCATAGCAAGACTGGTGCCATGTTAAAGGCTCCTTGCCTTTTAATTTTCACAGCTAATTCAAATTCCATCTCCTTCCCCAGGCTTCTTTCTATGATAGCTTGCCAGGGCACAGCCACTGAGATATAAATTCTACTTTTTGTTGATAGCTTCTTATGTTAGCTAATTAGAAACTCCAGTGGCAACAATTCTGTCTTTACATGACTGGACAGATGGAAGAGTGAACAGTGTTGGCAGAAAAATTGAGGGGAGTCATTAAGGAGTTTGAAATATCATCTGTTCTTCAAAAACAATCCCAGAAATACCCTGTTTTACATATATATATATTCCTTTACTGCACTCACATCAAGAACCTGCTGGCTCAGAGGCATTATAGCCTGACCTAAGCTCTTATTGATCAGCTGAGCATCAGTGGCCTCTTAGGAATTGCACTCTCATGAACCTTGCAGGAAAAGGTTCACAGGGGCCTTACCAAGCTTTACCTCACATGCAACAGCCTGGAATCATCCACTCCCCTAATTATCCCAGTCCAGTGGATGTGTGCTCACCTGGGTTTTTATTGTTCAGCCATGCACCAGAAGCTTCAAACTTCAGGTTGCAAGGTTCTGCTGGTGGCTGGGGACTCACAAAGTCTCCAGAAGTCAAAATTATGTGAAAAAAGTGCTAGAAGCAAGGCCAGGGACACAAGTTCATAAAGCGGGGATAAAAACTTTGTGGTGTGAGTGGGGAGAAAAAAAAAAGTAACTTTGTATATGTAAATATGCTCAGCTAGAGCTCAGCAAAACACTGTAATTAGTGGGTTATTCAAACAAACAGAAGATTCATCAAAATCCTAGTTTGCCATAGTCACTATAAACATAAATACATGTTTATATTTTAAAATATAAAATGGCATAATGCTCCATGCTGTTTTCTGAACATCCACCTAGGACATGAACCCATTTTGTGAGTTTTCTCCCATGACAACCCCTCTCTTTTCTTTTTCTCTTTGCAGTACAATGATTATGTTCATTTTATTGAACCCTGTTTTAAGGGTATCCTGGTCCAAGCAGACAGAGATAACAGAGAGGTGAGTACCAGGCTCCTCTCAGTGTAACTCAGGTGCTCTTTTCATGTAAGCAGAGCACAGGGTTGAGATGCTGTGAGGTGAAACTCCAGGGATAAGGAACAGGGTTTGCATTTCAGAAGCCAGCATGGTTCAGTGCTGTGTGCTGGCTCTGTGCCTCACCCTGGCTTACCCCAAGCTGCTGTGACACGGGGTCAGCTGGGGGGTGAGCAGCAGCCACAGCTTCCCTGCGTCCCCACTGCTGCACCACGAGCACACCCAGCCCAGAGTGCCTTATTAAAAACTGTGTGCAGAGGGCAAAAGGTCTCCATCTCAGACACACCACATCCTCAGCCCTCAGAAATAGGAATAATCTGTCTTTTCCTGGGGAATATGTTCCCAGCCTGGCCTGACCCTTTATCAGGGTGGACCAGCAAGCCCTCACTGAGGAGGGGTTTTGTTGCTCTGATCCAGGAGGGTTCAGCACCCCTGAGGTGGCCAAGCTGCTCCAGCACCCTCTGGGCTCACTGGTATTTTTAACTTTTCTCCCTGTTTTCTTTTCTCCTTCCTGTTTCAATTATTTTAGTTTGTGTTACTACATCCCTGTATGCCTTCACCAACCAGATTTCTTTCCCAGATTAGCCCTAGGTCACAGAGTATGACTGCAGAGGGTGATGTCTTCTGCAGTGTTTCCCAAAGAATTCCCAAACATCCTAGACACTATCTTGCAGAGAGGGTTTAATTAAAGCAGATCAATGCCACTTAAGTCATAGACAAGTGTTCAAATTGTTTTTCTTTTTCCCCATCCTATTGCTTTTGGGTGCACAGGGTGGTTTTTTCCCCTGAAGGAGCAGATAAGGGAAGTCAGATTTCCAGCAGTTTTGCCCCTTCCATGATCTTACATGGATTGTCAGTGGTTCACAGTCCAGAGACTGAGAAATGCAGAAATGCTGCTGGAGCTGGATGGGCACAGCCTTTTCTGGGCTTCCCTTTCCTGCCCTGGTCAAAGGGAACACCCTGCCTGCTACTCATTCCTGGGTTTTTTTTCTCCTCTCTTCATGCCAGCACTTCAAGCAGCTGGTGGATGAACTGCAGGCAAAAGGAGTGGGGACTGTGAGCAAGGCTTTGACAGAATCCTTCAAAATCCTGAGAGAGGTAAGAGCTGGTGCTGATGCTTGTGTGAGGCACTGCCCACCCCTGTATCCCTCCCCACCAGTGACAACACATCCCTCAGGGTGCTGCAGTGCTCCCATGGATCCCAAATTTGTGACAAGCAGTGTGCAGGGCTCACCCATCCTAGGGGCAGTGTTGGTTTGTGCATGATGTCTATAGCCACCACTCCCTGCCCAGGAAGGATCAAGAGCCAGTAAGGCTGTGGCCTCATGAGTTTTCTTAATGAGGCCCACAACTGGGCATTGCCCAGGCACCCTTACAGATGGTGGCAATAAAATAAAACTGATCAGCTGAGGGCCACAGTTCTGGGTGTAAGTAATGTTATTAGTGAGCAGTGATGATAATGAAGAACGTGAAAGATTATTCTTCAGATTTATTTCAATGTCGCTTTGCTGAGTATCAGTGCTTGGGGAAGAAATCACAGGTACAGCAGAATTAATCCCTCTGATAAGAACCATAAATGATTCATTGCCTCATGTGAATAGGAAATTCAGTAGCCTGGAGGTAAACATACAATTTAATTATGTTTCTTAAGGAATGGTAACAAGAAAAAGGACCAGGACCAGCTGAATACCCCATCCCCTCATGGCGCTGTCTGTAGTGGGATTGTGGGTCAGAATTGTAGAAGGGCTTGGGTTGGAAGGGGCCTTAAAAGCTGAGACAAAATACATCCTCTACTGACATAGCTGAACCAAAGATACTTACAAGGAGAGTGTTGCCCATGCACCCCAGTGGACTAACATGACTCCACTGCAGTAATAAAGAAGAAACTGCTTGGTGGGTAAAGAATGTAGTTTTTCTCTCTATTTAGCATTAAAAAATGCAGTCAACAATTTCAGTAGTCATCACTTATCTTGATTCTTGTTGATTCTTTCTTGCTTAATGAGCTCTAAACAGTTCTGAGATTGCTCTTGGACTGTACAGCACCCAGTGGTGATAAAACCTTCTGCTGTTATTCACTCAAAAGGTGAAGTAAATAACACTTCATGCCTTTTGCTATCACCTTGGATCTGGGGACATGGCTCAGGCATTTGAGCACCTGCAGATGAGGAAAGGTGTCATGCTCTTCCCTGCCTTGGAAATGGCTGTCCATAAAACAGTGGTTCAGATACTTTGGTATCTTCATTACCAAAGAAATGTGTGAAACAGAGTGCCTTAACATCAGCAGCTGGAGCACCCCAGGCTCTGCAAGTACCACAGCTTAAGGTAAAAGGGTGCCCCCTGCCAAGTGCTCTTGTGGTTTAAGGGCTCTCTGAAATCATCTCCTCAAGTTTCTTAGACCTGTAATAGCAAAGGGAAAGGGTTTTCATCAGTGTGCCCCAAAATAAATATGTGCAGCCACAGTCAGCAGAAGGGGGAACTTTGGTGGAATTGATCACCCCCTTCTCATCAGACACAACTCCCACTCCCAGCTGCTCCTCACAGACTCTCCTGTTATTGCTCATGGGAGCGTACGCAAGAGAATGAAAATTGCGACATCACACTGATGAAAGAGGCTTTGCTGATTACAACAGACAGCCAGTAATAATATCTGTAATGAAAGTGGCTGCAAAATTTCTCTGGTAATTTTCCTCAGTCCAATTGCTCACAGCATTAATAGCCCAGCAGAGACCCACTCAACGAGGTATGAGTAGCAAAGAGGGGTTGAAGAAGAGCACAGATCTCTCACTGTCTTTGTTTTCCTCCATTATCCTCTGGGGAAGACAGGGCATATTTTAATCTGTGATGCAATTTTCAGAGCAGTTTCAGGAGAATAGTTAGCCAGAGACCCCTGTGTCCCTCTGCCATGCTCAATAACCCACTTGAACTCTCCATTTCAATTTAGCTACAAACCAAGTGGTTTCAATAAAATATGCATCCCAGGGAAACTGTGGTCTTAAGCACACATTTATAAGTGCTTCAAAATTCTCAGGTGTAAAGTGCCATCTTTTGAGGTCTTTTCTTACATATTTATTTTTAATCTATCTCTCTGCTCTCTTCCTTGTTTCAACAAGCTTGGCCTGCCTTGTTTTCTCCCCTTTTTCCTGCAGGATTTATACCCTTTTGTTCTGCTTCCAGGCTGAAGAAGCATCCTCCCAACAGTGTGTGAGTGCTGCAGCTGAGAGCTATCAGGTGCTAAGCAGAGCAGAATAATTGCCTTCCCTGTTTTACACACCGTGGTCGTCTTAACAGAACATAAGACAACAGCTTCGTTTTTTTTCAGGCACTGTCACATTGTTAATTCCTATCCAGCTGATGTGTCTCTGCAGCATCCCTCCCCAGGCAGTATCCACCCTCCTCTTCTGTGTTCGAGCCACTGCCTCCCCTTTCCAACGTGCATGTGTCCTCCTTTCTCAGGATACACTCAGAGCAAGTATTTTGAAAGCTGTTGCTTTTCCCACCCTGTGGAGGACAAGAAAAGCCAAGTTCTGCTTTCCAAGGCCACCTTGGAATGATGTTTTCTCTTAGCATCAGGCTCATTCAGTCATGTCTTGACTCACTGCCGATCTCAGAAATCACATAAACATTGAAGTTAATTGAGTGGGTCATTCCAGAATGGCTATAGGTGGAAAAAAGATTATAAAACTGGTAACAGACTGGATTTCGGTGAGACATAAAATTGAGTAACTTGAGCAAACTGGTGCCATAAAATGAATGAACCTCTGTGCTGATTTAAGTAAACAAAGGTTTGTGGCCTCTCATGTCTTACTTGTGTGTACTTCATCTACATACTCACAAGATGCATGTGTTACTAATTTTTCTAGCAGCATGCTAGATGTTTAAATCCATTTTCTGTGCTTTTTGTTGATTCCCTCTTCATCCTTTGGGATCTTGTATAATCCCAGTCAGACCTCAGCCCATGAGGCAAGTAGTTCAGCTACACCTTCTGCAATCCTTTCCCTTCATGCTGAGCACAGATTATTCAAATGCTTTCAATTAGTCTTTGTTTTAATCCTACCACTTTGTGACCCTGCCTCTAATTCATTCATTCTTTTCTTAGTTTATCACTTCAGCAGGTACCCAGCCATTACGACATTTTTCTTGTGATGATCAAGGATGGGGGCTCTAAAGCCTCTCTGCCTGACCATCTTCCTCTGTTTTTTATCACCTGCCATCATATTATTTTTACTCCCTTTCTTCCTTCTTCTCTAATCACTTAGAAATTGTTTCTTGATTCCAGTCACATTTTTATGAACCTGGATTCTACAGCATATTTTTCAGGATATGCAAAGCTCAGAATTTCCTATTTACCAGTTCCTACTATTTTGCTTAATGCCTTTTCTTGTTTCTCCTTCACTGGCTTTGTTTTCTTGTCTACTGTTGATTTTCTTCCAATGAGATGCTTTCTACCAAGTTTGAATTTTCAGTAGTTCTGGAGGCCACTCCAGAGGCAGGTCTGCATAATAATGGGGCAGGAGGAGATGGAAAGGGGCTGCTCAGTCCCCTGGTCAGACATGCACATAATCAGCACTCGTGCCTGCACATCTGAGCCATGCTGATGGTTCCTATTGCTTCACTAGGAGCTCTGTGCCAGCCTATAACTGCAGAGCAAAACGCAGTGAGCAAACAAGGGAGTACAAGAGACTGTGACCCTGAATTAATTAGAGCATGCCTGTTAGTCCTGGCAACGTGACTGAAGTTACACAGCCCCGTGCCTCCTTCACTGACCCAGCTCTAGCCTGCATTTCTTCAGACATCTCTTCTCTGGACATGTTATTCCTCATCTCCCCTCTTTTCACGTTCCTGAGACTTCAGTCAGAGCAGGGAATTATGCTCAGAGCTTGCTGTGAATGCTGTCAGATCATTTGCTACAGCTGCAGCCAGTCACAAAAGACCTAAAAACCAGGGATTACCTCTTGTTCGTTTGTTTTCTAAATCTGTCTTTTTAATCTCCATTTCTATGACACTGATGATCTCATTTTCCCTGTTGAAAATATCATCTACTCCTGTAATTGGGAGATTGCTGGTTCTGATACAACATCTAATTTCTCAGTATCTCAGTATTAGGAGTTCTGAAGTAAGCTTCATGAAGAGATCTTAAGTAGTTTGATGAAATGGCGGGTGACCTTAATTAAGTGTTAATTTAATAATAATCTAAACAGACATATTGTAGATTGCAACAGTTTGGCATAAGCTGCTTTTGTAACCACAAGGTTCATATATCTGTGATCTGAGCCTCATTCTGACAGCATCTCCTGCACCCTGTGCCTCCCTGATGGACACTCACACTGCTCTCTCTGCTAATCCGCACCCACTTGATCTCTGTCCTAGAAATAGCTCACTTGGTGCTCTGGTTATTTCCTACCTGCTGGTCTTTGTCAGAATCCCACGTGGCTCTCATCTGCTTTTGCTCCTAAGAGCATCCTCTCTTCGTTCCTGTTGCACACCCTCAGCCTTTACTGCCTGTCTCCCTTCTGAATGTGCTGGAGCGGGGACATGAGAAAGGAGGAGCACATCCAAACACCTCATCTTGACCCAGTGTTTCCCACAGATGTTTCACCTGAGAGCAACTAGTTAGAAATGACCCTATTACAGCACCCTTCTCACTCCTGATCATCTGTCCTGCTTCTGGTCATTGATACAAGCAGGGGCACAGCCAGAGTGGGGTTTGTCCCTGTGGTCATTTAGAAGCTGGTGAATCCATGCTTCCTGCAGTATAGTTACAGGTACTGTGTGAATTTGAAGGAGGCAGGACCGATAACATAGATGGTGGCAGAAGGTGACGTTAGGGTGATATTAGCACTGAACCTGGTAATTTCACAATAAGGGACAATTGCAACATAATTGTAGGAGTGGTGAAATTACTGGGGAAATCTGGGCTTGCAACTGGCTCTGAGGTATTCATGGCCATGATGTTAATCTGCAGTGGAACCACAGGACCAGCCACATTGGTAAAGGCAGTTGTCTGTCATAGCAGAGCATTACCAAACCCGAAAGGAGTTGGGAATTGAACTCTAAAACATCTAAAAACTCCCAGTTCACCGTCTATGCTCTTGTTCTCCCATCCAGGGATTTCATTTTGTGCAATTAATCTTGCCACTTGGATACCTCTTTTCTCATTTGTAAGATACAACTATCCTCTCCAGTTGAAAACTGCTGCTGTTTGATGTAACCTTAGTCACCCTTCAGCTGGTCTCCTGTATACTCTTCATCTTGTGCTACCTCATTTATCTTTGTTAGCAGGAGAGCTGTCATCTCTCCTTCTTCCTGTAATTTTTAAGCTCTGTATCAGTTCCTGTACCCTCCTCTGCTGATCAGGCTTTTCCTTGCTCAGAGCACAGCAGCAGGGAGAGGCAGGACAAGGAGAAGCACAGAGTGCCACCGAGCTGGCAGCTGCAGTGAAGTGGCTGCTCAGTTTTGTCCCTGGGATGGCCTCAGCTGCCTCTGCTGCTGGCTTTAGCACTGTGTTGATGTTGCATAAGGCCCTCAGTTCTCTAGAGCAGGTACCTGGGGGCATGGGAAGCACAGGGAGCAGGAGACAGGCAGAATTCCAAGGCTGGTTCTCCCTGGCTGGACAGGCAGGGTCTGGCTTGCTGGTAGGAGCACATCTGTCCAACACCTCTGCAGGTGCCCTTGGGAGCATGTCAGTGTTTGTACCAGAGTCCTGCTGCACTTCTGCTCTGCCTTAAAAATCCGTTATGCATAGATAACAGGTCAGCTGTCATGTCAGCGTATGGCCTCTCTATCTGGCACATCCATAACCTTTCCCAGCTCTGATGGCAGTAGCCTTTTTTTCTCATATGCTCCTGCCTTTCTTTGCTATTCTTTGGCAGATTGATGGATTCACCCTGAAATAATGAGACTGATTTCCCACTCCTCTCACATTTTCTGCCATAAAAAGTGACAGTTACTGCTGTCAAATCAGAATTACAGTGTTTATGGTCAATCTATATTTGTTTTGCATAAACTAATGTGACTGTGCAAGATGTGAAGCAGCAGGGAATCACACCCTTCCTCTGCTTCTTTTCTCCTCATTATTTTACTTCTGTAAGGCCTCCTGTGTCTGCATGTGCCAGGCAGGGCTGTATAAATAAAAAAATCTATATGCAGCATGCGAACACAATCCTCTTTCTGAGCAGTGTGAGGTTTGCAAATGCAAGTCAGGATCTGGCCCACTGTGAAAAAACGGAGTACAGTTCCTCAAAAACAGCCTGTGCTGGCATAAGCAGTGCTCTCCTTCTCTGTTTGTAGTTCAGAGATGCTGGCCAAGGAGGTTTGTGTAACCAAGCCATCATGCTGATCACTGATGGAGCCGTGGAGGATTATGAAGCTGTGTTTGAAAAATACAACTGGCCTGATCGGAAGGTTTGTCTGGGGAGTGATAAATAGAAAGGGAGGGGAAAGGTGCAATTCTGATGGGGTGGGAATAGAAGAGAATAAGCCAGGATACCAGGCAAAACCAAGCATTCACATAGTCCTAAATATCCTGACTGTAAATGCAAGCAAAGCAGCCAGGCCAGGAGACTTCCAAGGTGAGAGGATTACAAATGCCTATCTCTAGGTCAGGGAAGCTTTTCTTCTTCATCAGCTTTGTTTTATAAAGGTTTGTTCTAAAATGTTCTCCTGATAAGTTTATAAAGGCTGAGTTGATTATTTCAAAATTAAAAAACAACTTTTGCTACAAGTTTTAATTCCATGCAGGACTGTTTATAATTGGTCCTGTTCAGGAAAGGTTTGGCTATTCTCAGTTCTTATGGCAGCCAGGGGAATGATCTAAACAGCCTCTCTAGGTGCCTTCCAGCCCTGTTTACTCTGAAGTCTGTGATTACAGGCTTGCACTAGCAGAGCTGTCTGTGAAAGTGGAACAGATCACTGCTCATCCTAAACCCTCCTGACTTATTTGTTTACCTCATCCCAGCTAGCAGCAATGCACAAGGGGAGAGAAGCAGCTTACTGAGCGACCAGAGCAGGGAGCTGTTAAAATAGTTTATTTTGGAATTGGCTCTTTTGTTGGTGGTTAAACCCAAGAGAAATAGTAAAGCTCTCTAAATGATTCATGTGGCCAGCTGTTCCCCTGGGTAAAGGATTCCTGGGAGCCATAAACCTCTCTGTATGTGGTTGCTGAGTGCCTGGCAGAGCTGCTATCATAAAATCAAACAGAATTTGCACTTTTGCTTTGTTATTCTGATGATCCTGGGTGCTCCTTGGCTTTCTGGGCTTATTGTAATTGGAAATCAAGTTCCAGGCCACAAAACAGGAAATAAATGGTGCAAGAGGCTCCTGTCTCTGTGCGAAGGCAGAGCTATTGCTCCCACCACATTCACATTAGTGGACAAGGGGATGCCAAACTCCAGCCATCTGGATTTGGTAGCACATTACAGCCTAATTCTCCTGTCTTTGCACCCTTCCAGGTCCGAGTGTTCACATACCTCATTGGACGGGAGGTCACTTTTGCCCCGAACGTGAAATGGATCGCCTGCAACAACAAAGGTTCTGTGCAGGAATGGTGCCCAACCTCCCTGCACCCCTTCAAGGCTTACCCACCACTGCTGGGGCCCACAAGCCCTTGCTTGGAAGGCAACCTAAGGAAAAAGCAGACCCTGCTGGTGCACATGAAGTGTGCATGTGTCCAACTAACACAAGTTCTCCGTGCTGAGCCACCGCATTTTCCTGTCACCATGCCAAGGGACGCTATGACCGAGATTCATGCTGGCTGTAGTCCCCCTAAGTCCCCTGTGTTTATTGTGTCCCAGTTGCTGGCTTCTGACAATCTGTCTAAAGCCCTGTCAAAGAGCCTGACATCTTTTGGCTGAGATATAAAACAAACATTGCTGCTTTAAAGATTTTACAGCAATTTTCACAAGGTCTGCAGGTTAACCCCTGTATCCTGGCCAAATTCTTTGTGTGTAAGTGATTTTCACTGAGGTACCAAAATAGCTTGTTAATCCCACCCCAAACCTACTGTTCTCTCTAACTGGTATGAAATTACGTGAATGAGAAAATCCATCCACAGTAGGTGAGTCACCTCTATGCATTTGGGGCCAGGTAAAAAGTCAAGTTAGCACTGTCAGAGTCTGCAAGAGTAAAGGAAGAAAAGGAGGGGAAAAAAAGCCATCCATGTTTGGGGATGACCTGGCCTCTGGAGACAGTGATGCTAGTTATATCAGTCTCCTGTTTAAACAGGGAAAGAAAGGGAAAACTGAAGCTGGGTGTCAGGTACAAACTGTTTTCCAGCCCGAGCAGTGGTTCCAGAAGACATGAAATGCAGGGGAACATTTGCAGATGAAAACAGTTGATAGGAGAGCTGCTGGCCTGCAGAATGTCTGTGAGCTGGAGATGCTCAAGGCTCAAGCATTCATCTAATTAGCACTATGAATTACACATAATATTTTTAGGTTTTGTTAAATGAAGCAAACCCCTGGGTTTCAGATTGTATATTCAGCCAGGAGATCAGTGACACTGAATTCATAGTACTATTGGTTCACTGTAAAATGTCAGAATACGTTCTTCTGAATAACCACGTAACAAAAATGTGCTCTTTGCACTTCCATTCTCATCAGATTTGAGCTGTGCAGAGGGCTTCCTGATTTTGGTTCTTCTGTTTCAATGCACTGTATAACTCTTTTGGCGGTTGTTTTCGAGCACACTAAATCTGTTTCCACATCACAAAGCTTATCAGAATGTGAGCCCTTTCACATGACAGTGTTTTCCTGGTGAAAGAAGTTTTCCATCTATCTGATGTATTCTATCCTGTACCAAATACAGCTAATGCCTGTGGTGAGAACCAGGACACAAAAATCCTCATGACATTACTCTGTGTTAGCACTTCTAACCAGCAGCTAGTTCTGAGCACCTTTATGTAACTTGAGAACATCCTTCCCCTTTACTCCTTGTTGTAGTTTTAGACTGCTGTAGATCTAACTGCAGGGACAAAGCTTTGGAAATAGGTAACTTGCACTTTTTATTCTGCTTCCAATGTGTAGATGGTAGTAGTTGCCATCCTTGGATGCAAAGCTAGGCAGACTGAAGAGTGCTGGAAAAAAATCTGGAAGAGGAGGTGGGAATTTGATCTCAATATAAAATAGGGCAGAGCAAGTGGGTAGCCTGGCGAAAAACTTTCCTTGCATATGTTTGGCCTTTCAGACTAAAGGGAGTCTGATTAGTGGAAGGTTTTTCCTGAGACCTGAAGCAACATTTTACATCTGCTTTGCACAAATCTGGTTATATCAAGACTCGTGTCTTGCACATTGCTTCAGCATTTTTAGAACAGAACCGCTGCTTCAAAACTCTAGATTTCCACAGGTGCTTTTGGATACGAGGCATGTCAAGGCCCATTTTACAAAGGGCAGATTACCCACCTGGGTAGATACAGTCTTTGACATTCACTTTTCTAGCTTTACACTCATTTAGAAACAGGGGAGATGTGTCAGCAGAGTGACTCACGCCTCTGTTTCTCCATGAAGGCTACTACACACAGATCTCCACGCTGGCAGATGTCCAGGAGAATGTCATGGAGTACCTGCACGTGCTCAGCCGGCCCATGGTCATCAACCATGACCACGATATCATCTGGACCGAAGCCTACATGGACAGCGCGGTAAGGACCTCGAGCACGAGTCAAAACCTAAATAAAGACCTGGCATTTAGGTAAAACAAGCCAGAAGTTGGTTGATTGATATAAATTACCGCTCTGGCTCTACTGAGACAGACAATATTTATCTTCTGCTCACTCCTGGAGCTAAGATGATGAACATCATCTTCATGACATGAAGATGATGAATATTCATTTCATTCAGACATGAATCTGCAGTGACTCAGGTGCCCAGGATTAATCACACAGGCACAACTCCACCTAAGATGTGCTTCTGTGCAAGCAGGTTACCTTCTAAAGGATTATTCACACAACGGATTATTCATGGCTCAGGGTAGGGTCACAGAGACTGATTTCCTCCACCCCAGTAGCTAACTGCAAATTGATTGCTACTCAAAGATACAGATTTCAGCTGAGGCAGCAGGCTCACTCCTTTCTTAAACTAGCAAGACCCAACTCACCACAGTGGTCCTGAGCCCAGCCCTGTGGGCAAAGGACACATTGCAAAGGACCAGACAGTCAGCCCTCCCAATGTCCCCTGCTTTGTCTCAGGCCTGCCCTATAGGAAGACATTTGGCTCTGTGAGGGTGACACGGGGGTATCTTCTGCTGGATGAGCCATGCCAAATGAGGGCTGGGACATGGTACTTGAGTGTATTAATCAAAGCCTCCAGAAATGCTGCTAATGACCCAGGAAGTTTATTTTATCAGCAGACTTGCCACCTCTGGCACTGGTGTGTAGGGTCACGCTTCCCAAGGCAGCCATAGGCATTTATTTGCTGCATAGTTTGTTCTGCATCTTGTTTCTTGCCTTTTGTCTTGCCATTCTCTTCCTCTGTCCCAACCTCTCCTGTCTGTGATTCATTCCTCCTTTCATGTATTCATTTGTGTGTTCATCCATGTCTCCTACCAGCTGCCACAGTCTGAGGAGGTAATTGCAGCCTGTGTTTTGTGTGTGTGCTGTTTCCCTTGTGCCAGTCGGTGTGTCAGTGCCAGCCTTCACAGCCACAGCTGGCCTGTACATCTGGAGGGGGTGGGGGCTGCAGCACTCAGAGTCCTCTTGCACCAGCAAGAAGAGGAGAGGAAATGCTGGATGTACTGGTGGGCTGTGCTGTTGGTTCAGAGTAGGTAGGGCTGTCTGTGTTGTGCAGTGGCTTAATTCACCTGATCTTTTTTCCATACGTCCAATAAGTGCAAGAGAAGTTTACTTGCTGTGTGTTAGTGTGAGTGTTGCTGTGAATGGGAAGATTCCACAAAAAATCATCCAGAGAAGTAATTCAAGATACCAAGTCCAAATCTCCATCAAGTGACTGGATTGTTGACTTGCTCCTTTATGGCTCCCAGCATGCTCTGTAAGAGGGACAGGAGGTCATTTCTTGCCTTGGTACTCACTTCACCAAATGAGAGATGGAAGGAGTGATGCTACTGGCAAGAAAGGATTAGAATCTTTTGATAGCTAGGCATGTTTGGGAGACTCCTTTGCATATGGCTTGCCTGTTTTACCTCCTGTTGTGTGCTTTTTGAGCATCTGTCCTCTGTTGAATGGAGAACATCTCTTATTCCATTACACATGCATGTCTTCATAGAGATAGCTCGCTATGGTGTGTCTGTTTGGATCATGACTTTGTCTCTTTTTCCTGAGCTTAGATGGTTCAGTAACAAGTGTACATAAGTAGGCTTTGTGTGTATTTGTGTCATTTAAATATTTGTCTGTGGTGTTTTTCATTTGTGGTTATTCATATGTTTGCAGTATAGATGACACCTTGTTCGTGATTTTGCTCGTATTTGTGTTGCTTTTCTCTGTTCTGTGCTGCTTGTGCTGGTGGTTTTTGCATTGTATTGGTGCTCATGTGTACAGTCATAAAGAGTGGTGGGTATAAATTGTGCCACCACTTCTACAGGTTGCTGTCTCTTCATTAAAACAACTCTTCAATGCATTTCACTGGCTTTCATTCCATCCTCATCACCCCACACGAGCAAGCATCCATCTCATATCCTCATGGACACAGAGTATTTAGACTTGCTGCCACCTGTTTTCTGAGAAGTGTGGGAGGCAAGGAGGTAGCCAGTTGCAGTCCACATCTGGGGTCCTTGGGAACTGGAGCCTTGCCCTGGGGCTCCCTGGGGTGCTGCAGCCCTTGCTAACACACATGCTGTTGTTCTATGCAGCTCTTTGCGTCGCAGGCTCAGAGCCTGCTGCTCATGACGACAGTGGCCATGCCAGTGTTCAGCAAGAAGAACGAGACGGTGAGTGAGGCACAGGGGACAGGAGGCAGCAGAACTTTCTGGGGTTCTAAAGCTAAAAGGCCTCTGAACCAACATCTGGCCATTAGGGAAGGCAGCAGAGCTCTGGCAGGGTGGATGGGTGATAATTTATCTGTCTGATAACGTTAGTCTGTCATTTCTTCAAAATACCCCTTAAATATGACACTTCTCCTTGTTTTATCCCTTCCATTTTCAAGCTGAGCCTAGTTCACAGACCCTGAAATTTCAGGCTGGAAGAGATCATTACCTTGTCTAGTCTGCATTTTATTGCAGGCCTTTACATCTCACATAGATTAGCCAAATACCCTGGTTTTGGCAAAAGTGTCATTGAAAAATGCATCCAGGCCCAAGCTCTCTCCATCATGGTTTCTAAGTCTTTGTGAAAAACTGATATCTGAATTCTGCTTTTAATTTGTCTGACTTCACCTTCCTGTCATAATAGCTTCCTCAGATTAAAAAGCCTGTACCCTTTAGTAAATTCTCATGGGAAGCATCTTCTATACTGCCATAAAATCAAACCTGTCTATCTTGATAAGATTAAAAAGGTTGAATCATTTAGATTATTTGATAAGGGCATTTCCTCTGGGGTTTGAAACCCTTTAGACATTCTTTTCTGTAGCATTTCTAATTTCTCAGCATCCTTTTAAAATGGAGAATGGTACCTTAGCATTGCTGTACAAGGAATAAATTCTTCATCCAGGTCATATAAGTGATTGTCTGCCTTCTCCACCTGGGGCTAGCTGTAACCTGCATTAGCACAGCACTGCAGTGGGAGCCTGTGTGTAATTTATCCATAGTGTTCTCCAGATGCTTATTAAACAACCAGATGCCCATGTCATGGAGAGAGGATTTCCTTTTTTTCTAGGTTAACAGTTTTGTATTTGGCATTTGATTTAGTTGGCCCAATTTATCAACCCATACATGTTGTTTTGCATTATTTTCTTGACCTTATTGGTATTTACACATACTGAATGCAGGGGTTTGCCCTCAAAACTTGTTTTCAGTGATTTTATGTTACTTCTGAATCACAGTAATGAATACTGACTAGTGTTGTGTAGAAATACTCTTCTCCATAAACACTGGAACAACCTCTTTGGACTTTTTGAAGGATGTTAATTGGTTTTGAATAACCGCTTTCACACAAGCCTAGAGGGGATGGGTGAGAGACTACTAGGGAGAGACAATAATGTGTTTTCAGGTAGAAAACTACCCAGGTTTTGCTTCTGAAAATGGATTCTCCTTTGTTTTAAAGCGATCCCATGGCATTCTTCTGGGTGTGGTGGGCTCTGATGTACCACTAAGGGAGTTGTTAAAACTTGCTCCACGGTATAAGGTAAGACTGAGATAATGCAATTGGTTCCTTTGCACAGTAAAGTCACTACTCACACTTCCATGGGCACAACTGAAAAATCACTTCTCTACTCTATAGGAAAAACTATGAGCATAAGGGAAGAGTTGTTGGATGTAGTGGTGTGTGGTTTCTATACAGCACCTATGAAATCATTCATTACTACAAGCTTTTAAGCTGCTTCAGCAACACAAGGACTGGGTGATCCAGTAGGTTGGCAAAAGGTCATGGAACCTTTGCATCCTGATGGTCACCAACCCAGATCCCTCAGAGGTGACAGCCTGTAGTAGAAGAATTAAAGTTTTATATCCAGTTCCCAGTGGACAAGAGTTGCCATGCCAGCTGGCAATGCACTCGTTTCACTGCCAATATTCTTAGCAGAAAAACTGAGGGCTGAATGGATTATGGAGAGCCAACTCTCCTGTCACGCCTAGAGGTTCCTTTCTCCAGATCAGCATGATGGTTTCTTGGCAGGACAGTGTACAGAAAGTTGGCTCTCACTTGCTTTGTGCTGTACCTGGACTTGCTCTCCAGAATTGTTAGTCAAAAAACTTTCCATTAGCTCTATGTTCAATGTATCTTAAAAAAAAAAAACGTTCATCCATAGGAAATTCTCCCAGAGACATACTGTTTGGTTTGGGTTCTGCTGTAAATTCCAGGCAGTGACCCTTTGTTCAGTCAGGCTGCACAGCAGGAGACAATGAGCACATCCAAGGACCATCACGAAATCTGGCAATTTGAGCCAACATTTCAAGTTTTTTGGTTTCTCTTAAATAACTATTAGACAAGTACTACCAGTGAGGCAGTTGTCCAAAATGTGATTGCTGAAGACTCACAGGACTGAAAGTGCTGTCAGAAGCTGTGAATTTCTGTGGTGCTTCCAGGCATGGATGCAGGGCAGACCATTAACAGGCAGCTGTAGGAAATGATCCTGCAGACAGCCCTGGAACTGTGAGTATCAGGGTGCCTGCACTCAGCATGCAAAGCTGCCTGGTTTGGGTCCATTTTTATATGATTAGTTTCTGTATAAGAATAATGCCTTTTCATCTCCTTTTCCCCATGTCACTCAAAGGACAGATACACAATAATTTTCTTCTGGGCTAAGGAGGGTCACTGTTCTTTCCTCCAAGCAGTGCCAGGAAAGGAGGGGGAAAAAGTTTTGGATTTCATTATATCAGTGGCAGGACATATCTTCTCAGAAACTCCTCCAACTCCAGACCAGTTTGGAAACCTAGGATCCTCAATTTGAATTCCCTGGCATATGGGCTCCCAAAGGACCAGTTCCAGCGTTCCAGACCACTGGAGCTTGTATATTAATGATCGTGCTTTTAGAGGGCTGGGAAAATTCAGCTTTAGTAGGCCAAAAAAGAAATTTGCTGATCCAGTGTCTTGGTTTTATTCTTGCCACACTGAGTTAAGCCAAGTGTGTTTTTCAAAAAACTGGTTCAGGTAGAGACGTTCCAAGGTTTTGGTCTGGGATGTGTGAAATAGCGAATTGATTCCCTGAATGCAGAGACAGATTGTAAATTACTTACCTGCTCACTTCCCTACCATTATCCCTCCAGGATTGTCTTATAGGAAAATAGAGTTGCAACCTTTTTTTTTTTTGAAGATGGAAACTTTATCCATTGTTGTTTTCCTTGAGACACCTCTTGTTTTGGCAAGCACAGGCTATCTGCAGGCTTTTAGCAACTCAGGGTGTAGCTGGAATTTGCATTATATATGGGGTTGAGCTGAGTAATTGTCTCAGGTCAGCCAGTGTCTGCTCTTGTTAGATCATGCTATTCCTTAAAAAGCATTTTAAGACTCCAAGCTTGTACAGTTGGCCTGGGCTAGATCTGATCTTGCCAGCACTGAAACATAATGCAGAGCTCCTCTGAAGTCTGACCGGGTTTCTAGGGAAGCCATCTGTGAGATTCATCCCCACTTGTTAATTCACCGCTCTGCAGTGCAGTGATGGGCACATAGAGCTGTCACCACTGTTTCTGTACTGTTTGCAGCATTCCCCATCATTGCCCATTTCCTGTGCAGCTCTGCTGTGGAGAGCTCAGTCTGCCTCTGGGTGCTAATTGTCCACGATGACAATCAGACTGTAGGAGGGCATATTTTTCTGAACGTGTACACAAACCTACTACCTGCACATCCTTTTGTGCATCCAAGCACAGACAGAGCAGACAGATATCTGTTTTGGGATGGATTCTATTTTCTGCTGGTCAACACCTTTAAGAGAAAAATCCTTCTCAATATTGGTGGTGGTATCAGCAGCACCCATTACACAGCAGTATTTGTAGCTAAAGCACTGATTATTCTAATGCCTCTTTCTCAGCTGGGTGTCCATGGCTACGCCTTCCTGAACACCAACAATGGCTACATCCTTTCACACCCAGACCTCCGTCCTTTGGTACGTACAACTGTGCATCTGAGACCCTTTGCTGAATTGAACAGTGACTTTCAGTGCTGCTTCTGATTTCCTTGGGGTTTTTGAGCTGTGAAGGCCACCAGCCTCTGACTGACAGGCACCCAGGAGCAGGAGGGCCAGTTGACCTCATTGCTGAGATGCCAAGGCGTGCGAGGATTTTACATTTCAGACACGTTGGTCAGCATAAATCCACCTGCTCACAGCTATGAGCATTAGTGTGGTCACCACAAGAGAAAGCTGCTGTGAAGCCCCATGGTGGCCCTGTCTTCAAAAAAGCAACTTTGCCCAGGGAGACCACAGGCACCAGGAGTCACTTCAGTGTGTGAAGAGAAGGGACATGCTATGTTTCCAGGGTGGGGCAAGGCAAAGCCAGGCAAAAGGGCACTGCTTTATCCTTCCACCATCAATTGGCCTCTCCCAGTTGCCTTCTCCCTCACCCCGGAGATTAGTGGAGTAGCCCTCCTGCGTCAATTAGCTCTAGGTGAAAAGTCTCAGTCAGTGGAGTCAAAGCCTGACTCCCACCAGGAAAGATCTCCTGCTGGTATTATAATGTTAATGGGATTATACTCTTAGCTGCAAGAAAAAACCTGATTTCCTGCAGGCAAGGGTGTTGTAGTGATCTGTTTAGGAGAAGGAGGCCATAGCCTTTACCTGTAAGTTTAGCTGTGTTTCTGTCTGTCCCTTACTCCTGGAGCTGCCTGTCCCACTGGAACTCCCCTAGCCCCTCACTGCCAATGTAAAGAGATACGTGACGTGAGATGAAGAAGACATTTGCACAAACTCTGCCTTCCTAGTCAGAGAAGAAATGAGACACCCCTATTTTTCAAATTACCCACCAATTCTCAAGGAGTTTGTTTAGGAAGTGATCTGGCTACTTATTTGATTATTCTTCTTTCTTTTTCTTCTTTTTTTTTTTTAATGCCAGTATAAAGAAGGAAAGAAACTGAAGCCAAAGCCGAACTACAACAGCGTAGATCTCTCAGAAGTGGAGTGGGAAGACCAGGATGAAATAGTGAGTGTCAGAAAGTGGATTTTGCTGTTCTTGTAGCACCTTCTCTCTACTACTTTGTGTGCCTGTATGGAAGATGTGGGGGGCACTCCTGTTGTTTTTCTGTGCCTGACTGGCTCTAAGAGACATGGGTAGTTTACAAGAAGACAAAGCATGAAGCTCCCCTACCAAGTGTTTGTCTCCCTTCCCAGCATGAGTTTTCCTTCTCATGGAACTTCTCAAAGAAGTGCTGAGAGGTGGAAGCAAACACTTTGGAGGATGCTCCAGTCTGTGTGTACAAGGCCCTAATGCTGCCCTAATATAAAGCCAGAGTAGTTTAGGAGTGAGGCAGTGTCCTGTGATGTCTCCCACACATGCAGTATGTGACATACAGCTGAAGTCACTCAACAGGATCAGGAACAAGGAAGTACAGTCATTAAGAGACTAAAACTTGCAGTCACTATTAATAATAGACACAGGGAATAAAGGACTTAGACAGTTGGGGAAAAAAAATTCCAGAAACAACCTTATTGCACAGGTGCAGAGGCACTGAAAGCAGTAACTGACCAGAGGGAAAAGATAAAAAATAAAACCAAACCCTTTTCTACTGTCTTTTGAGCAAAATTATTAACAAGTGATAGAGAAGAAACAACATGCACCTTTAACAGCTGCACACTGCTGCTTTGCACATCTAGGACCCCAGATAAAATGAGAATATAAAGAGGCTCCTCTGTGGCTGGTTTTCTTTTACTCAGGACTAGGAGGAAATAGATACTTAGATTACTAAGATAAGAACTGAATTTGGAGTAAAATGGAATAAGCTGTGAGACACATGCTTCTGGATTACAGGGGAGACTGCTGAGACAAACTGATCTGATGCTATAGATATCCACTTAAACAGGTAGGACAAACAGACCAGCAAAGGATCAAAGGAGCTACTGCCACTAGTGTAGGCCAAGTGTAAAGGTGACATCAAAGGAATTTGGGAGGTGGAAGAGTGGCAAATTGAGGAAGGGAACACAGCAGAACTATGTAATGTGGAAAGCAAGACAAAAATAAGAGGTTTTACATGCAGTGGAACCACCAAGATGCAAGTTGCCAGCAGCTTTGTGTAGGTTCACTGATCTCTTATAGGACTTTGCTCCCACTGTAGTTTTCTCTCTCACTGGAGCCACTTTCAGAGCTATTCCTCTCTTCCTAGATTGCTATTTAAAAAATAATCCAGGAAATGAAAGAAATTTGCTTTGCTCTCATATTTATTTGGCTAGTGGGTTCCTGTCTGACCAACTGACACTGATACCTGTATGCAAATACAATACCAATTGTAAGGTTTCTGTCCTTAGGCAATCAGAGTAAAACTATCCAGGATAAAAAAAAATCACAAAACCAGCATGAGAAACAAAAGCCACTTTGTGTTCCTGTACTGCATCTTCCAAGAAAAAAAAAGAAAGGTTGCAGTCACAGAGGGTGCAGAGACATTCAGTGACGTGAGCGATATCTGCAGTGTGACTTCAGCAAGTCTAGAAGCTCTCAAGATACACCCACTGCAGCAGAAAGCTGCCAACATTTCAACACTCATATTTGTAGCTACGGTATTTGATCAATGACAGACTCAACATCAGTTGCAGTATAATCTCAGCAACACTGATAAGCAGCACATTCAGGCTGGAAAGATATGCCCAAGTGCTAATGATGTGTGATACAGCCGGCTGCAAAAAGAAACCCAGGAGAGGGAAGTTGGCATTGTCTGAAAAACACCAACTGATGCATAATGGTGCAACCTGCAGCCAGACAGCAGCAAGGGTTTGGGCTTGCCTGTAAAGCAACACAGAGATATTCACAATGTGAGGGGGAAAAGGGAAAGGGTCAAGGGTCTAGAGGGGAAGCCATAAAAGGGGTGGCTGAGGTCTCTTGGTCTGTTCAGCCTGGAGGAGACTAAGGGGAGACCTCACTGCAGTTACAACTTCCTTGTGAAGGGAAGAGGGGGGCAGGCACTGATCTCTTCTCTGTGGTGACAGCGACAGGACCTGAGGGAATGGCCTGAAGCTGTGCCAGGGCAGGTTTAGGGTGGATATCAGGAAAAGGTTTTTCCCCCAGACAGTGGCTGGGTGCTGGAACAGCTCCCCAGGGCAGCAGTCACAGCACAGCCTGCCAGAGCTCAAGGAGAGTTTGGACAATGCTCCTAGGCACATGGTGTGATTCTTGGGGTGTCCTGTGCAGGACCAGGACCTGCACTGGGTGATCCTTGTTTCCAATTCAGGATATTCTATGATTCTAAACTCAGAATCCATAGCAAATCCTGCAGGCTCTCAGACCAGAACAGAGAGTATGCTGAGGCTCTGGAAGAAGGTCAAACACTCTTAGCCAAAAAGGAGTAATAGTACCAGTCAATGTTCTCATTTCCAAGATGTGGGCCTTGGGAAACATGAGCTTCATATTCTAGGTCTGTAAATAACCCACATCAAACAGCCATAATAAACAAAACCGTGGCCTTGTAAAGCCACTGCAGTTGAGACTGGCTAGCACCTGAATGGAGGCCTGTCTCTGGAAGTAAGGAAACAATTTGTGAATGAGTAAGTTACTTCCCACCTATTTTTTTTCTATCCAGCCTGAAGCAATAGACTTGATATGCTCTGGCAGGCTGAACCTGAAGTCAAAGCCTCTGTACTTTTGGAAAATTTTCCTGGATCTTTCTTGCAAGAGGCTGGGAGTCACTGTGAAAATTACATTTTACCAGTGGAACCTGGGTTGAATAAAGTGGTCTTCTCACTGCCTACCCTGCTCTCATACAGTCTTGCTTTGCTGTGCTAAACAGCTGCTTTGCTGCACCTCAAAAGTGGTGCTGAATACAGACTATAATTTATAAATCAGTTTTTAAAATGTCAAAGAGCTTTGGATTCAGTCTGAGAGAGTTAGTGGGTTTCTCAGTTTTCTCCTCTCCCAGGCTCTCAAAGCACCATGCTAATGAATTTCTGGCTGCCAAACAGTGAAGTCTATAACTGGGGCTGGCAATTTCATAGATTCCAGATCCTTTTTTTTGCTAAAAGACATATCAATAAGCTTTCAGGATAAAGTATTACTGTTCTGTATCACTTATCAGATTGACTGTCCAAGGATTCTGATCACTACAAACAGGATTTCTGTTTAAAGGAAGCAAAACAGAGCTGGGGAGGAGAGGGAGCCTACAGTGATTCTTTCTGCCAGCCCTTGTGTGTTAATGATGAATGGCTCTGTTAATTCCTGCTGGGCCCTGCTTGGAGACACTAACACCAAACTTGTTCACCTCTGCAGCTGAGAAGTGCCATGATCAATGGGGAAACAGGCTACCTCTCTATGGATGTGAAGGTCCCTGTGGACAAAGGGGTAAGAAATTATCCTTCTGTTCAGGTCCTTCTGTTCATCACACGGGGGAGTGGATGGGAAGCGAATGCTGAAAAACCACAAAGGATGTGGTTTTTAATGTTTGGCATTCCTGAGTGTGAGGATTTTAGTGTTTCACCACATATAAAATGCATGTGCTAAAGACATACAATAGAGCATCATTAGAAGTGCTCGTTATGCCTACCTAGATTCTGTTCTCTGAAAGGTACTGGAAATGTCTCTCAGCTCCCTACTTTGTCCAGGCAAAGCTAAAAAGCATGTTGTTCATTGTTTATAGGGCTGTGAAATGAATCAGAGATATTCAAGAGTTAGAATAGGGGAAGACTATGCTGAACTGGCTTAGAAGGAGATTTGGAGATTATTTTGCCACCCTCTTTCCCTACCCAAAACCACTCACGAAAACTTTGTCCCTCACTTCGTCAGAATGTGATTCCCTTTATCCAGGTCCAGGATTAAAATTCTATCCAAATATTTGCAGATGTTTTATGAAAAGTCCTAGTGAAATGGTGACTTTTGAACACTCCCTACCAGCTCTAGGGCAGGGTTATACATCTTCCTTTGGAATCAGTGCAAAATTATCTTGTACATTTATGTTCACTGGTACTTTTTCATTCACGTTTATTTAACCCTCTTGAAGATTTTGGCTTTCATCATTTCCTGTTAGGAAGTATTCCAGAGTCCTGCAAGTTACACTGCCCAAAAGTCTTCTATATTTCAGGAAAATTTTCCATCCTTTATAGTGAGCATTTTTTCAGTGGCTGGCTGAACTGCTCCCATGCTAAGCCACAGTCAGCACCAATTCCAACAAACCAAATGCTCACAGCCATTGCTGAAATGGGGCCATTTCCTAATGAAGACACCCTTCTTTTTCCACTCAATATTTGTCCTGCTAGATCTTGTCACTACATTGTTTCTCTCTATTCTTGGTCTTTGCAACTCTCATGGATCTGTCGATGGCTTTGCTTTTCTTCTCCTGGGCATTGCTAACATCTGCATTTGAAATATTTGCACAATTTTGAGCTATTATGATTGTTCCTGTTGACTGTTCTATCATTTCTGGTGCCCAAGTACCAGGGTCTCACTGAATCATGTGACTGTTTCCCTGTTGCTCTGTATATAGCAACCATTCTGTGCAATAGGGTATTTCTGAACAGGGAGTCCCCAAATCTCCTTTCTGCTGTCCCTTCAATTTTTTTCCCCCTCCCGCAGCCGCACTGGAACTGCCACCCTCACTTCTGTGTTTCTTAGCTATTTTTTCCAGTTGCCATTTTTCCACATGAAACTCACTTCTCCTTTTCATCCAGCCTTTCTAATTTTAAGGGCTGTTGAGACACTTTTTTTTCAGTATGCAGAGAAATGTTCTATTTTGTCTTACAGATAGATCCCTGTACAGAAGGGCTGCTAAGGCAGAATCTGTTCCTCCCATTAGATTTTCTTCCCTCGATGGCCTGTTGTTTACTGTTTCTTTTTGTTTACAGTTCTGCAGCTAGTTCTCTCTCCACTCAAAAGTGATTCATTTAAACCCACTTTAATTGATTCTTTGGAACAAAAGTTCATGAGAAGCTGTTTCAAGTACTTTATATGAACTCAGATATATTGCATGTCCTTTATTTCCTTCATCCATTACTTTAGTTACTCTATCAGAAAATTAATCAAGGTTTTAGAGCAAGATCTATTCTTTGTAGGTCTAGATTGCTTCTTTGCTAGCTTAACCCCTTTGTGCACCCTCAATAACACTTCTGAGTCATCCAATGATATCTTTTAGTTCAGTATTTTAGAGACCTCCTTCTGCTCCCCTACCCAGATGAAAAAGAAGATAACAAAAAGTAGTCTTGGTAAAGAGATATTATTTGTTTCATTCTGCTGCTCTGGAAGCCTTATGAAGCACAATAGGGGACTGAGGCTGAGTCTGTGACAGTTTTACTGTTATCAGAATACACGTGGAGTGGAAACTAGAAATGAAGCTTAGTAATTCCCACTTGTACTCTGCTAGCTGATGAAGCAGAGCAGCATAGAAACAAAGAAAGTGCTGACAGAGCCTTGAAACAAAGAGCACGAGGTGGCCAGACTGTGGAGAGAAGATCTGAGTGAAGGGAGTAGAAATTATTCTGTCAGCTACATAAATGTCGATACCCCACATTGATTTCAGGAAGGTATCAAGAACAGAGTGAGATAGGAAAAAAATAAGGAACAAATACAGGAGGCAGTTTTTAGGGTGTTCTAAGGGCAGAAATGCCTTTGCTTGCAGCTTGACTACAGAAGGGCTGTGACTGTGAAAGCAAAAGAGAGAGGACACGGGTAGAAGTTGTGGCAAACCTCTAGTAATGGCAATAGCCAGGCCTGGATGCCTAGCACAGCATCCTGTCTGGAAATCCACATGTTCCCAGACTGCAGGGGATGGCAGTCAGCCATCCTGTCACTGTGCCAACATGCCCATGCTCTCCTTCCTTGAGCCCCACTATGTAGCAAAGTCCTCCGTGATCATCCTCACCCCTACTTGGCTCAAGGGTGCCTCTGTTTCTTTTCCATTCCATGGATAAGTGGTGGTACCTTTAGCTGTCTTGGGGCTGGCTGAGCAGTCACCAGAAGAGGGGCAGGTCAAGGGGAAAAAGCAGGAACAGAACAAGCCCTGCTAAAGGAAAGGGTCTCAGAGTAGTGACCAGGTCTTTTCCATGCCTCCCTGCCTCCATCATCAGATCAAGACAGGCAAGAAAAGGGAGGCTTAATACCTTTTGTACCACCCACAGCCACCAAAACACCACCAAGTGATATTCTTTAGGTGTATCACAGCCTTTTGGAAGATCTTGCACAGAAAAGAGAAATAACTTCATGGAAAGGGTTATTTAAAAATTGGAATGCACCGCCCAGGGAGGTGGTGGAGTCACCATCCCTGGAGGTGTTCAAGAAATGGCTGGATGTGGCACTGAGTGCTATGGTCTGCTTGACAAGGTGGTGATAGGTCAAAGGATGGGCTCAATGATCTCAGAGGTCTTTCCAACCTCAAGGATTCTGTGATTCTGTGTGGTCTTGGCCCAGCAGAAGACCCTGTTGTTCAGCAGAACAGTTGCCATGCATGGAGAAAGAGAGGAGGAAAGGGGTTAAGCCACCTGCCACCTCCTCACCTAACAATATCCTGAATCCCCATCACACCTAATGATATCCCCCATCCCTGTCAGCACTGTGAGCACAAACTTGGTGTACACTGTGGAACTGGAGCCCTCTGTGCCTCACTCCACTTCCAGGGCTGCTCAGCTGGAGCAGGTTAGAGCAGGCACAACTTTCCCTGGGGAACACTGAGTTTTCTGTGTTCACTCCCCTGTCTCCCACACACATCCTCTCACCTCGTTCTCAGACTGGGTCTAGGATTTTAAACATATTAGGGTTCATATACTGGCATAAGGCTTGGATAGAAACTTTCCAGAAACTTTTCTCTTTTGGAAAAGTGTTCCACTGAAATCAACACTTTCCTACAGGAAAAGGCCAGTCTGGCAAACAGATGAAGTTCTGAAGCAGCTTTCAATAATCTGAAATGTCTTCAGTTGAAATGTCAGTCTGAAAAAAATATTTGCATGTGAATCAAAATGGCTTGGATCTGAAACGGCACTTTTTTCCCAAATTGAAAATGTAAATTTTTTTAAACCAATTTTTTAAACAAAATTGGAATATGCTAATGTTTTGTCCCACTTTGGCATGAAAGTAAATGTCAAGAATATCAGCATTTCCCACAGAAGTGGGGAGACTTGGCCCTGGCTGCCCACCCACACAGAGGATAGCTTTGCTATTCTGCCTTTCCTTCAACTCCACCCCTCCTTCCTATCTGCCCCTGAGCCCCGCTCCTGCTGGAGATGATGATGATGATCATATGCAAAGCTGTCAGGGTTGCTATGCCTAGCAGAAGAGCAGCAGGGCCCCAGCACATGTGCTTAGAGGGAGTGAGAGGGAGGGCAGCTTCCCCCCACCCCTTCCTGCAGCCAGTGCAGGAGTAGAACAAAGAAAGGTTTATCTGAAGCCCTTGTTGGAAAGATAGAGTGGCTGCCTGGATCCTGAAAGTCTCAAGGTGCTGGATATGCTGAATACTGCACATTCATCCCAGCCTCCAGCCAGCCCTAGCAAGGTGTGAGGTGTTGGTTTTGCTCAGCCTTGGGGACGTTATCCCAGGTCCCCTTCACCACTGTGCCCTTGCTCTGTCAGATGGTCTCTCTTATTCATTCTCTTATTTCAGAAACGAGTTCTCTTCCTCACCAATGATTATTTCTTCACGGACATCAGTGGCACACCCTTCAGGTGAGCAAGGACTCATGTGGCACCAATACAGTGTATCAGAAGTCTGATCAGGGACAGCAGATTAGTCCCTCCTCTTCATAAATCTTGCTACAAGTCATGAGTAGAGCAGTAGGAATAACTGATTTCTTTGTTCCTATTGCCATTAACATATTATTTGGGGTCAATTCAAAAGGAATTTTATGATTTACCTGAAATTCAGAGTCCAAAAGCTATACCTTAGGTAAAGCATGTTGTTTAATTTCAGAGAAATTATACAAAAAATTTCAATTTTCATTTCCACTCAATATGGTATATGGTTCTGGTGTATGGCCCTAAAAAAAACCAGCATTCTTATACACTGAAAATTATAAACCAACAAATAACAAATGAAGCAAATTGGGGGCGGTGGAGAGAGGGGAGGGAGGGGGTGTTGGTTTTATTCCCCCAGCTGAAATGGTTTGAAACTGGTAGAGATTTGAGAAATGTTATCATGGACCTGAACCTACAATGTTGGCCAAAAAAATTGTAACCAGCAATGCCTCATGGCTCTACAGACAGGTTCCTTAGACCCCTGTGATGAAATCAGATCTCACTTAATCCTCTTCCGATGATGTTCTTTTCTTTAATAGCTGTGGAGGGAGTTAATGTCTTTAAGAGCTGTAACCGCAGGGAATGACACCTTTCCTTGCTGACAAGCCCTTTGTTTTCCTTCTTGCCTGCAGCCTGGGTGTTGTGTTGTCCAGGGGGCACGGGGAGTACATTCTGCTGGGGAACACTTCAGTGGAAGAAGGTAGGGTAATGTGAAAGGGACAAGGGAGCTGCTCTGAATGTCACCACTTCTCCTTCGGAGCCTGTATGTGTCTGTCTGCTTCCTCACTGAATACTCCATGTACTCTCTGGTTTCAGGTTTGCACGACCTGCTCCAGCCAGACCTGTCTTTAGCAAATGAATGGTAAGTGGAGGAAATCCTGTCAGTGACACAGGACTTTGTCATGATATTTGGGCAAAGTTCCCAGCAATCTGGTTTGAGTTCACCACCCTCTGTGGCCAAGGGAAAAAAGCTGTGCTGTTCAGGTGCTGTACCTGCAAAGACCTGATTGTCTCCAGGCAACTGAGTTTCACCTCTTCCTTTGGGAGATCCCACCAAGACTTGGCACATTCCTCTCCTAAGAAACAGCTGAGATTTATCCTCAGTCTTCTGTGCTCAGACTTACTTTGTTCCTCCTTGTGTTGCTCAGAATTGTCTTAACAAAACCTACACTATGTCAGACCTGTTAGAGAATTTTGTTGCAAGCTTGGTGAGAGATTGAAATGCTTTTTTAAATCCTAGTTTATTTTTGGTTGGCATCCTTCTGAACTGAGCCTAGACCTAACTTATAGTGAACACAGAGGTGATTTATGACCCCTGCTTCAAGAGCAAGCAGAACTTATGGTTTTGCTTGGTTTGGATATGAAACAGGGTGAAGCACGGCACTTTCCATTTATTGCTGTGAGGTTTGGGGTTTTCATGAACCCAACATTCAGTCCCACTCAGTCACATGAACCCAGGCTGTATCAAAGCCAAAATAACTGTATTCAAGCAGCCCTGCACCCCATCTCACCTCTCATTACACTGTCAAGTTTCACAAGCAGCACATTTGAGACACAAACAGCGACTTCTCCTTCTTCTACTCCTGACTTCAGGTGTCAGCTTACCACACTTTACATATTCATTTCTCTAAGACTTTTCTCATAAATCATTCCTTTCAGCCCCTTTATGAGTTTTAATTCTCTCTCATAACCCCTTCCTCTCCCTTGTCCTGACAATGGAACAGTAAAAATTGGAAGTAGGATTAGAAGACTGGTTTCCTTTATAGCACAGAGCATTTCTAATACATTTTTCTGCTTCTCCCCAAACTGTGTCCTGAGACTTCTGCACTTGTGTCCCTGTGGGACAGCTTTTGTTGTCACCACATCACACTGCAAGATCATTCCTCATCTCACACTTTGTTCCTCTGTCTGTTATTTTTTCTGCTCCTAGTCTGGTCTCACATTGCACATGACTCTCTGATTTTCAGGTCCCTCCATCACACTGTTACTGTCTATACAGGCACACGTACACATCTTACACAACATCACACAGGAAACTGCTGGCAGGATTTGGAACAGCTCTGTTGCGCTGTGAGCTTATGCTGGAGAACATAGCAAGCCCACTGAGCACAGCAGTCAGGTTAATTGGTGTTTGGTTTAGTGGTAGGGTTTGACTTACAGCCCCACTGTTAGATTTAGAGTGGGCACAACATGCAGCAATGCTAAAGACTTTGCAGACCAAGGTTTCTTGCTTACTTCCTTTTTGCAGTTACTATCCAGGAGCATTTGTTTGACTGTGGGTTTTTTTGCCCTTTTGGGTTTCTTCTTCCCATCCCACCAGGATTTACTGCATCACTGACATTGATCCCGACCACAGGAAGCTCAGCCAGCTGGAAGCTGTGATCCGTTTCCTCACTGGAGAGGAGCCTGACCTGGAATGTGAGTCCCAGGCACTGAAAGTGCCCTGCTGGGGTTTTCCTTTACCCATCACAAGAGAGAGAGGACTGTGACTAACTGATTGGTGACAGACTGAGCCCCTGTGGCTCTTGCTTACACAGGCAGGACTGAACTCAAGCCCGGGTAAGTTCACAAGTGGAAATGAGCTGAGGATCCATCTCCTTGTCTCCATCAGAGGATTTTTTCCATTTCAAAGCTGACACATAACTCAGCTGCGTTGGAGGTCTCAGCATAGGAAATACTGGAAAGTGGAAGGCTTGACTGGAGCTTGGCAGGGGCTGCACACCAGATTTAAGACAGACTGACTGGCTGGCCTAGAGGGGGCAGTGGCAGGAAAAACCAGGAAAAGTTCTGAGACAATTCAGTTTCCCAGGGACACCAAGCATCATCCTCCAAGGGCTCATGGTGCCCTCTGGAGAGATGGGTTCTTTCAGAACAAGGATTATTAATGTTTTTTTCCAAACACAACAGGTAACTGATCTAGGAGAAACAAATGGTTACATGATTATTATCTTTCCTGCTCCCCCTGCTGCTCATCCCTTGCACCAGGTCCCATTCTCCTGCAGCTATTGCAGCACCACTGAAGAGTGGGATCTCTGTCGGGGGTCAGAGATGGGCAGCTGTGCACTGGAATTCCTTACAGCAATTTGGTTTTAGGATGTCCTTCAGCCCCCTTAGTTGTGCCAAGTACAAGCTTTTGCATGTAATCCTGCACCTCAGAGGCATAAACCTTTGGCACGAGGATGGGAATCTCTTAAAAGTAAAATTAACTGCAATCCAGTAATCCTTCCTCTCTTGCACAATGTGAGCAGACCCCTCTTGACTGTCCTTGGAGTAGGCTGCAAAGAGGAGATGCATGCGTTGAAGAAGCCAGGGAGGAGCTCTCCAGTTTCAGGAGAGCTGACTTGGAGAAATATGCAGGCTTGTAAGTGCTGTGGAGGAAAAAACAAGTATGATTTGAACATATGAATCCTAGATATGGGGGACCTGAAGAGGGAAAGATCTCATGGTGGGCTCTCATCTTGAGGCTTGAATAACAATAAATGGAGAGAAGGATCCTGAGATCTGTGACAAAGAAATTTGGGAGAACTTTGGGAGCTAAAACACTAAGGGACACCTGGAACATCAACCCAGAAAGTTTCAGTGCCAAAAACACTGAAATGGTGAGGTGGCTTCATCTAGAACAGCACTGAAATGGGCATTTCTGCAACATGATAGTCACCATGTTCTCACAGATTAATGCAAGCAGGTCAATACAGAAACAAAGCAGGTCAGAGAAATGGGGTTCTGGGGCATGTCATTTAGTACATGATGACACCTTGAACTTTCCTAATCACTTCTTAGCTCCAGTCCAAAGTGGATTAGACTGGTAGCCTGGACTGGCTTGAGCATCTGGTGAAAACCAGGACAGGAAAATATTTTGTGACTCACAGGAAGGAAGGGGAGGTTAACAGAGAAGCCAGTGAGCAGAGGGACAGAGTAGAGGCCATAAAAAAGTCTCTAGTGGTTTTGAAGGAAGTTACTTGAGTGGAAGGTGTTGGCCTCTCTACAGGATACCCGGAAGAAAGGTCAAGGCAGGGATTTGAGGCAAAGGCCTGATCAATGAAAGAGTCAAGTGATGGTCTAATTCATAACTTCATTTGAAAGCCTCTCACTTGCCCACACTTGCTTGGGCACTACCCTTCCACAGTTTGCAGGGGAAGTGGCCTGATGATTTTGGACATTAGGAAGAAATTCTTCACAGAAAGGGTGATTAGTTATTGCAACAGCTGCCCAGGGAGGTGTTTAAGAAAAGACTGGATGTGGCACTCAGTGCCATGGTTTGGCTGACATGGTGGTGTTGGGTCATAGGTTGGACTTGATGATCTCAGAGGTCTTTTCCAACCTCGTTGATTCTGTAATTCTGTGATCTTGGCTGTAAAATCTGCTCCTGTGTTTTCTACCACCCAGGGTCTTCTCTGCCCTATAATTGCAGGCCTCTTTTTTGTGCCACATTGATCCACTGTCCTGGACAGGCAGATGCTCTTACAAGGGACTCTCTAAAACATCTAGGGAGAAGCATGTCTTTTGCTCCTAATTTTGTTCTTCCTTTTTGTCCTTAGGTGATGAGGAATTGGTCCAGGAAGTGCTGTTTGATGCAGTGGTCACTGCCCCCATGGAGGCCTACTGGACAACACTAGCCCTCAACATGTCCTTGTAAGTGTAGGAGACAAAAATATGGATAGAACACCACTGAAGATGCATCTCCAGATTCTATGGGTTTATCCAGTGCCTGAAATAATCACAAACTTTTGCACAGCATACAAGAAACTGTAGAAATAGCTAAAAAAACTGAGAGAAATAGCTCAATATCTTTAGAAATAGCTTGAAAAGTGTCTCTCAGGAGTGAACTCCAGTAAGCTGGGCCTTCTTGGGAGAGTCTTTAGTTTGGTGAGGGTTTTTCTAGTGGAGAAAAGGGAGTTTGGTCTTGTCTCTGTTGGTGGTACCTCCACATTGAACCTCAGGAAGATAGTGGATAGGCTGGCTTCAGTAAACAACTTTATATTTTATTAATTCCAATGAGGCACCTGTTGCTTGTGGTGTCTTGTATCATGTCACACAGATCTTTCAGCAGACAACATGTTCCTTACAGATATACATGGCCACTGGACTCCTGTCCCTCTTTCACTTCCTTGGATGCCTACACTAACAGAAGCTGAGCCAATGTAAATCCTGCTAGGACATCCAACTATCAGCACAGCTCTAAATAGCTACACCAACACACCCTCTTTGGTCACATTCTGCTACCCTGGCCATTCTCTGCACCCCTGATCCAGCCATTCTCCTTCTGCAGTTCCTGTCCTGCACTTCAGCCTCATGAGAGTAGCCTGGAGCGGAGCTAGCAGGGGCAGAGGAGGTTATGGCCTACTTAAAAAAGAATGAAATAAGCAGACTTCAAAGGTTTAAACCTGAGTACAAGTCTTAAACCTGCTAGTTGTCAGCCAGTAACAACCTGTTTGCATTAGCAGGGAGGAGTCAGTACCATTCCTGGTGTAAATGGGTTATATTGCAAATAGAACCTATATTGGTTATATTGGGACCAGGTCTCTGGATGTGGCTTCATGTCTGAAAGGCCCTCACCCTGGGGCAGGGATCATGGCTCTTCTTGTAAAAACTGTTTGCTTCTGCTTGTGTGTTTCTGTTCCACAGGGACACTGAGGCAGGCATTGAGATGGCGTTTCTGGGCACTCGGGCTGGACTCATGAGGAGTGCCCTGTATGTGGGCTCTGAGAAGATTTCCAACAAGTAAGTCCCTAACCTGCATGCCTCTGAAGGGACAGCAGGAAATCGCCACCAGCCTTAGAAATGCTTTTGGGAAGATAGAATGGAAAGAAGCAACACCTTGATGGCATTAATGCTGATTCACAGAATCAGGGTAGGGGGCTTTTGTCTTCCTCTGGTCCTTTTGAGTTTTTCTTAAAGTACTGTGCCAAAGTGCATTCATTTGAATGAAACCCTTCAACCATCCCTGACTTCAGCGAGCTGATACAGAAAATGCCCACAGTTACTACATCTCCCCAGGACCATTGTGCCGTGCAAAGGCTCTGCACTCCAGTGCCCCAGCGACATTCCAGCTTGGCTGTGTTTGATCTTTGTGTCTCAATTCCTCTTCCAGATTTATGCTGTTCTGCCTCTCACACTGCCCACATCACAGCAGCATCCCAGTGCCTTGCAGTGAGGCGTTAAGCGATGTGACTGACATCTGTCACATCCCATTGACTCTCTTGTCCTCTCCCTCAAGGCAGAAGTGTGTGTGCACTGAAGGGTTTTGACATTGAAAGGGTAGTTTGCATTCTGTTGCATTCTGGATATGCAGGCTGGTGCATGCTGCCATCGGAAAGGACAGGTCACAGAGGCACACCAGCAGATGGAACAGAAAGGGACCATGTGGGTGGTGGTCATTAGCTTCTTGGCAGCTGTTTCACTGTCCCCAAGTTCCCCAAACATGGGCGCTACACTCAAGCTCTGCTCTGCCTGAAAGGTGACACTCTTCATGTGTTTGAAGCAGTCTGAACAATTCAGAGTAGTCAGTCTCTGGCAATAAGGGAGAAATGCTGTGTGCTGCAGGAGGCTAATGTGATGATTCCCGATTCCCCACTGCTCATCAGGAACAGCATTCAATGCTTTAAACAGTCACAGTCACCACACTGCAGAGAGAGACCCCCACATATCCCACAGGAGGAGCATCTGGAATCCCCTGAAAGGAAGGAATCATAAATGAGGAATTATCATTACGTCAAAATATGCAGCAAAACAAGAGCCTGAAAACAAAGGGATTTGCCAGGCAGATTGTATGAACCTCCAGGGAAGCAAATGGCCTGATTTTCATGAGGTCTCTCCTGAGCACCCACTGCCTGTCTTTCTGTGTTCCCAGGACACATCCTCTTGCCTTCAGAAACACCTCTTTGCTCAAGCACTTCAGTTCCTGCCTCTCTAGGAATCACAGAATCATAGAATTTGTTAGGGGGTTGGAATGGACCTTAAAGATCATCTACTCCCAACCCACTCTGCCATGGGGAGAGACACCTCCGACTAGACTAAGTTGCTTAAGGTCTTACCCAACCTGGGCTTGAACACTGCCAGGGTTGGGGCATCCACAACCTCCTTCTGCAACCTGCGCCTCACCAGCCTCACAGTACAAGATTTCTTCCCAGTATCTTACCTAAATTTCCCCTCTTTCAATCTATGCCCATTTCTCCTTGCCCTATCTCTACAGTTCCTAACAGAGTCCCTGTCCAGCTAACCAGTAGCTGGCCAGGGACTTCAGGCACTGGAAGCTTGCTGTGAGCTCTCTGCTCTGAGCATCTCCTGAGAGATGAGGATTTACACACAGTTGCACAACCTTATGTTTGGGGTGGGTCATCCTTTTTTGTAGGAGACTGCCTAATCCCCTTTCCTCACCTGCTCCCCATCCCCTGCAGTATCTAATGGCCACAAGCCAGCCGCACTTGTGCTTCCCTCGCCCACCCTGCACTGCCGCCCTGCCCCCTCGGTGTCATTCCCGGTAACCCCTCGATGCTGCCCGGTAACCTTTCCATGCTGCCCGGTGACCTTTCCATGCTGCCCGGTTACCCCTCGATGCTGCCCGGTAACCTTTCCATGCTGCCCGGTTCCCCCCGCCCTGCCCGGCCCTCAGAGCCCGGGGCCGCCGCGGGCCTGGGCCGGGCCAACAGCGGCACCTGGCGGCGGGCGCGGGAGGCGCGGCGGGCGCGGCCGCCCCTCAGGAGCCGGCGAGGGCCCAGCCCTGCCCCGAGGGGACACCTCGGGACACGGCCACACCGCGGGACACGGCCACGCCGACACCGCCTCTCCTCACCCGTGGAAAAGACCCGGGTGATGAGGTGTCCCCCTGCATTGCGCCGAGGAGGGCTGCCGCTCCTCCGCGCCGTGTTATAACACAACGTGTTGTCTCCCGGCAGGAAATTCCTGACACAGAAGGACAAGGAAAGCATCTTCACCATGGACCACTTCCCTCTGTGGTACCGCAGGGCGGCCGAGCATCCCCCCGGCAGCTTTATCTACAGCATTGTCTCAGAAGACGATTCAGGTAACCCCAGCCTGAACACAGAGCAGACAGAGGGAAAGAGGGAAAAAAGCCTTCCAAACCTTGCATCCTACACTGAGCCCATCCCAATCCCTTTATCACTGCTTCCCGCTGAGTGGGAAGTGCTGAGACCTCGTCTTTTGGCGTTACCTTTGCACCAGTGAGGGGCAGAGAGCTCATGGCCAAGATACTGTTCACAGGTGAAAGATGAAGCTGCAAGGTGTGGAGAATGCAGTCAGGAATGAGTAATGCAGGGCTACAGAGGAGCAGAGGGTGGAAATGGACATGGAAATGGACATGGAATTGGACATGCAGGGCTTGGTAGATGGAAAGGTTTAGGGAAGTGGGAGCTGGGGGAACACAAGGTACTTGTGGGGCTGGAATACACATGAAACATGAGGAGGGAACAGGAAAGGTATTGCAGAAGGAATGAGACACAAAGGTGTGGCCAGGCTTGGGAAGGAACAACATCAGCCCTGCTGGATGACAGTAACAGCTGGCACTGGTGAGGAACCAGCAAACAGTCAGGAAGTCTAAGTTCAGAGGGTGTCAACTTTTCCATCACCACTTTCCATGACAGGAAAGGATGGGTTTGTTATGGAAGGTGGTGGAAGAAAAGGGTGGAGGGGAAGGTTTTTCCATAGCATTGGTGTCCTGCATCCTTGTAATCCTGGTACTAGAATATGGCATCTCTTGCTCAGCAAAGAAGTTCAAACACCAGAGGAAAGCAAGGAGTGGCTTTTCAATATCTCTTGCTTAGAGTGTTGGTTCCTGTGAGCATGCAGGGCCAGCCAGGACCTTCTCAAAGGCTGGAAGAGAGCAGAAGGGCCTAAAAACAAACAAGCAAAACAAAATATTCATGTGAGACTCCTCCACAGAAGGCAGAAATCCCCTCTGTGCTCCTCCCTGGCCTCTAGTTCTCCATCTCTGTCATGGAGCTCAGCACTGTAGCTGTTAAAGCTTTTTGTGGCACAGTGGTGGGAGTCTGGTGGGTGGGAAAGCAAGTAGCAAAGAGAAGAAAACCAGCCTGGGAGGCAAGAGATGAACCAGGATGTAAAGGGAAAGGGATGGAAAGAGAAAATACTCGAAACCTACAAAAGCCTCTCTCTCCCCAACACCCTTACATCTCACTTAAAAGGCAAGTGTGGAGAGAGGAGGAGAGATGGCAGGAGGGACCTTTTACGCCCCTGCAAGCCATGGCATCTGCTCTTTGGAACAGAGTGTGGGTTGGAAAACCAGGCAGTGACACCCTGTGGGACTTCCTAGGAAAGCCATTACCCAGGCCACAGTAGTCACTGCTGGCTAAACATCGGGGTTGTGGCTTGCTGTAGCTTTCTTAGAAGTCAGAGCTGTTTTTGGATAAAGACAGAAGACAAGTAGTTGGCACTGTTCTTTGTTTTACATGGCCATGGGTCAGAAGCCTCAATCAAGTCCAGAACCCCACTCACCTGGAAACCCTGCAGGCACCTTGTAAGAAGCAGCATTTGGCCCTGAAGACCTTGTGCCCTAAAGTGGGAGGGAGATTATTAGTCTTTGGGGATGAGCAGCTGGGCTCAGAGAGACTTTGATCCATGGGATCACACAATATGCCTGGAAAGGGTCAGGAAATAATACCCACTTCTTCTGAGACAGTGGTTCACTGTAAAGCAGAGTCCAGGCCCTTCTATATCATCTGATGAAGCAGGGCTGCCCCACATTTTAGCCAAAATAGGCCACCCAGTTTCTTATTAAATTCTGTCATACACTGAAGTCCCCCTTTCATGTTTTCCACAAGTCCCCTGCTGTGACTGGAGGTTTTCATGGCAGATGGACTTCTAATCATCTAAGAAAGAAAACCCCCAAGAGCTCTCTGTCTGGGAGGAAATGACTGCATGTCACCAGAGTCATTTATGCACAGCACCTCCTTCCAGTGTCCAGAAGTCTCAGAAATAAAAGGGCAGCAGGGAAGCCTCTGCATGTCAAGTAAAACTGTTCTTGCAACCCAGATTTTTCATATGTTGGGTGGGGTTTTTTTTCTAGAGACCCTAAGTGTATTTTGCTTCTTTGTCCCATCCTAGAACAAGAAATTTGAGGTTCACCATAAAGGCAGGATCATGCTTAAGGCATGTGAGCTGAGTATTTATTTCATAAAGGTTTTACTGCTTTTGACACACTTGAGCAGGTTAATCTGGCTTCGATTGAAAAACAAAAACAAAATAGTGACAGCCTGTGGGCTAAACTGTGGTAGGCACTGAATTGTGTTCTGGACACACCTAGAATGATGAAGGCAGACATGGAAAGCAGTAACAAATGCTGGAATTGTGGGGAAGGAAAGAATCCCTGACCCATCTGGATTTCCACAGAGTGTGTGAGGAGGGAACCAGGTGCAGACTACATAGATCAGACTGGCCTTCAAACTGTCCCCTGGCAGTTCCCAAAGAGATGCCCAGCTGAAGCTAATCTAATCACTTAAAAAAAATACAGAAATGGAATCTGCTACGTGGGCAATTGCAGGCTGAAACAACTGCACTGACAAAGAGAGATGGGGTTCAGTTGCTTGAGCCTATCCAGCCATATGATTTTAAATGCCCCATGGGAGCTCAGAGATCTGCACAGGGTTGGCAAATGTGTCACAGGACATACAGGATACTTAAAGCAGCAGCTCAAGGATAACTGGGAGACCCTGGGGCATAAGAGAGTTCAGGCAACAAAGTCTCAGAAGAGTTTGTTTCTGAAATGGAGTGCATTCTGGAAGCACCTGGAAGTGCTGTGTCTGCAGTTTGTAGTGCTGCCCTGGCTTGGATAAGAGTTAGACATAAGCCTGGTGTTATCAGAATTACCTGTCCTGCTTCTCCTCTGTCCACAGTTTAGATTGTACATTGAGCAGAATAGCTCTCTGGCCTAAGAGAAGCTCTACATGCCCAAAATACAGGAGGCCAAACCTTTATATTTTATCACAGAATCATGGAACGTTTTGGGATGAAAGGGACCTTAAAGGNCCCCCATGCAGCCTTGGACACTTCCTTTATGCTAAGGATGCCACTTTTATCATGAGCCATAGAGAAGATAAAAATAAAATCTACTCACAGCCCATTAGGCTGCTTTTGTGTCTTGAAAGATGCAGCCCTCGAAATTCTGGGATGTTTCAGAATTGAGGCATATGTACACACTGTCCTGAATGGGAAAATGTGTGGGCAAGCTGCTCCTGCTGCCTTTTTATTCCTCTCTGGGGGTAAGCTAACCAAGCCTGCTGTATTTGTGTGTTGACAGAGGGGGGTGGCCTGCCAAAAGTGGTGACAGTGAGCACGGCTGTGTCGGTGTCTGTGGACGGGAAGATGGGGATTGCTGCAGGTAGGACATTCTGGTTTCTCTTTTTATCTTGAATGAAATGGCTGCATCTTGCCTTGAGTGTGGGAGCTGAGAGCTGTTAGCTTGTCATTCAAGGGAAGTGACAGGAGCCACAATAGCTTGTGGTATTGAGAACTAGGCTAAACAGAGAATAATGGAACAGGTACTGAATGGCTGACAGGCTTCTGAAAGGGAAATGGGCTGTTTAAATGGAAGCTTCCCATCTCCAGTGCTGGTGAATTTATGGGTTGAGACTTTCTCTGGGGTAGGTTGGGAAGTCCGTGCAGTTTTAAAACTTTGCAGGAAACTCTTTTGGCTTTGGAACAGCATCATGTGTATGTGTCTCCATTGTTATCTCAAATGAAAAATAACTTCTGCTGGTGGAATGGGCATGTTGCTAGAACTCCAGCTCAGACCTACAGATTGCCAAATTTTTTGTTGTATCTGAGCTTTAAACTCCTTTTGACAGACCTTCACAAAACTACATCTTTTGGAAAATTCATGCAGCACATTATTTCCAAAAGCTTTTCCCAAAGCTTTTGTAGATTTACCATTTTCTGTACTAATGGCTTCAGCCTTTATGGAAGTACACTGAGCTCAGAAGTGACACAGAGCAGCCATTTAACAAAGCAAACCAGCATTATCAGTAACCCTGGCACCATATCCAACTTAACCACTCAGAATAGGAATACTGGGGTAAGAGAAGATGTAGCTCCGTGGAAATGGTTTTATACCTGGAAACAGTGACTAAAGAAGAGGCTGATGGAACAGGTAATGGAGTAATTATATGTTGTGATGCAAAGCCTCTTGGGAAAGAATGGTTAGTGCTAATGGAGCCTTGAATGGTGGAAGGAATGGCAGCTGGAATGGGCAGCAAAGAACAACTTCATTACAGGAGCACCCTGTAGAGAGGCCATATAGCTGATACCTTCAGATCACAGTCTGCCATTGCATTTGCCTAGGCTGGGTAGGAGACAGGGAATGTTCTTCAATACTACTAGTCAGTAAAACTATAGCAATTTAACTTCACCTGATGAAGCATTCCTTAATTTCCAGGATTTTGTTAAATTCTAGCAGACAGTGATACTCTTTAATTATCACCTGGGCATTGAGAAAGTGCTTAAAAGCTGAAGGAAGTGTTATGAAATAGAACATTTCACTCTTATGCCCAAAGCCAGAAAATTGTTATGAAGTCTGCCCAAAGACACCTGTGAACAGAGATGGTTTCAGCAAAGTTCACATTAATAGGTGTTTGGATGATAGAAACTGCTCCCAAAACTGATACCAACTGACACTGTTGTACCCAGCAGAAAATAAAAGAGCATTGAAACCACACCAAGGGCCTCTGTACAGCACTGAAACATTTTTCTAAGCATTAATTTGAGAGAAGAACATTTTTTCAAAAAAGAAGGGGTTTTTTTATGATCTTTTTTCTTCCCTTTCCTGACCTGTGGATTAGAGCAGAGGCACACAAGCAGTTCATCTGTGTTGTGTTCAAGCCCAGCTGGAAATTAAACACCACACAGCCATTCACCCAACCTCCCTCTCACCCTTCCATCCTGGTGAATTGGGAGGAGAATCAAACCAAAACTTGCAGTTTGAGATAAGAACAGTTTAATAATTGAAAATTAAGTAAAATACAATAATAATGGTAAATTATGATGATGATAAAAAAATAATTAAAAGGGAAAAACAAGCAATGCAAGGTACAATTGCTCACCACTCACTGACCCATGCCAGACCTCTCTTCCCAAACCCAGACTGGTCCCTCTTCTGGGTAATTCCCCCTAGTTTCTACAGTGGGTATGATGTTCTGTTGTGTAGAATGTCCCTTTGGTTGGTTCAGGTCACCTGTCCAAGTTTCCTTTGTTCATTTCCTCACTGGCAGTGCATGAGACAAAGAAAAAAAGCCCTTGACTTAGCATAAACACTCAGCAAAAAACCAAAACATTCTCATTATGAATTCAAAACACAGCACTCTAACAGCCACTGAGAAGAAATTAACTCTACCCTAGCTGAAACCAGGACAATCTGGCACTCAGCATAAATATAAGGAAGGAAATTTCTCTGTGGAAGCACTAGAGCAAGAACAAGTGGCAGGAGGATCTGGCCCTGACAGAGCCATTTCTCTTCTGTCAGCAGCGCTTTCCACAACCCCTGTGGAGATTTCTACCCACTCACTTTTGCTGAATACTGTCTGTGTGGACGTGCTGTGAAGGGGCAGGATCCTTTGCAGAGGGTGGAGGAAACAGCAGAGGATAGGGAAACAAACCATGTTAAAACAATAACAATAAGGTGAAAAATCTGTCATTTTTGGAAATTATGCAGAACCAGTTTTCTCACTGGAAACCATGGAAGTTGAGACACAGAAATGAATTTTCAATTGCTTTTGTTTCTTAAAAAACATGGTCCCTGTCCCTAGCAGGTACATTAGGTGACCTGACCACAAGCATCTTCTGCTACTCTCACACATGGTGGATGTTCTTCATTCCTGGTTTCTTATGCTTTGATGAAAACAGCCCATCTCTGATCCATGGTATGGGTGGGCTAAATGATAGCATCAGGGCAAACACTCTCACCCAGAGGGTCCAAAGCTCTTTGTGTCCCCAGCTGTACCCTCCACTGACTTCAGCAGGAGCACAACGGTTTGCTGAGGTAGGTTCCACGTGCTGGCTTGGGTGTCAGTTTACACCATGTTTGGGGCGGTTCAGAGAGGGAAAAAAGTGCTCTATTACCATTTGTTTTGTTTCCATTCGTGACAAGGTTCATCATCTGAATCTTTCATAGTAGAAGTCATTTAAAAACAAGGGCAATAACTAGTAGTCACATTACCAATTGAAATACTACTCTTTCTTGAGGATGTCAGCTTAGAGAGTAAGGGTGTAGATCTCACTTCATTTCCTCTCACATTAATGTAATTATCCTGAATGGCTAGATCCTGATTCTAGTGGACTGTGAGGGGCTGTAGCAGAAATGATGCTGGGGAGAGCTGCAACATCCTGGGTACAGGAGAGGGGTGAAGGAAGGGGAGGGAGTGTGGAGGCACACAAGAGGCAATCAGAGCAGAATGAGATCCAGATTGTTATTATTGTTATTCTGATGGCATCAGCCCTTACTGGGACTGATACCATGGTAATTTATTTATGATAATACCAGAAGTTTGGTACCCAGCACTGGTTCCCAGAAAGCCAAATACCTGGGTAGGCTTGTAGTTTCTGAATAAATGCAGCCACAGTTCTGTAAAAGGGGAACAACAGAGACTTTTTAAGTGCCCCTATAAAAGAACCAGTGGTATGAACTGGCATGTCATTCTGCCACTGATCGTTACTGTCACTTGTTTGACTTGATGGTGCTTGAGGGGATTTGTAAGCACTTTGAAATGTTCACTATGCATGCAGTGAAAAATTAAGCTCCAGGGTTTACAGCCATGCTCATGGAGAGGGAGCACCCCCAGTGCCCCTGTGTGGAGAATGCCAATGACAGTGAGCATTGGGCCCCTTTTCTTCTGGCAGATGAATGGCAGTCCCCAGCCAGGGCAGAGTAAGGCAAACTGGTAAAATCAAATGTCCAGGAAGATGACACAGGCCTGCCTGCTGTCAGGGAGTGAGGGAGCAGTCAGATGGGATTAGAGAGTTGCAGTCTGAAGGGCTGAGAGAAGGGATGAAGGGGGAAGCACAAGGGCCTCCTTCCTCCCATTTCAGCCTGTTTTAGCTCAGTGGGAAATCCCAGTAAAGGTTTGAGGGGGAGTCCAAGCTACTCCTCTTGCTATTAAAGATACTACTCCACACTCCAGGTGGACAGCTGGCCAAATTCAGGAGGCAAAGGAAGTGTCCTTTGCCCTGCCCTATCCTCACCCCTTTTCATCCATCCGTCTCCTTCCCCCATGGGCCTGGGAGGGGTGCACAAGGGGTTCAGGGTACACACGGATTTTTTGGAGGACATGGTGGAGGCCCACTTGTGTGAGCTGAGTCAGTGTGGTCTCCTTGGTGGGAAGCCACACAGGCAACCCTGGCTTGACTACATCTGTTTCTTGGAATGAATATTATCTACCTGCTATGTTGTGCTTTGGCACTTCAAAGCGCTATGCAAACATTAAGTAATGCCTGGATGATTAATTATAATTAATTAGAAGGCAGCTATTCTTCTGGGATGTCAGTCCAGTACCTTTCATGCACACTAACTGCGTTGGAAATGAGAAATAAGGAATGGTGATGGCATTCTCCCCAAGCCATGTCCTGCCCCAGATAGCACTGTCATCTGCTCCCTCCTGTGAGTCAGTAGCCTGGGGCTCTCTGATCCTCAGGCTGCAAGGCAGAAATCACATGGAGTTGCTGACATAAGCTTTTAGGGATTTAAAGCCTCAGTGAAACCGCTGGAATCTGTGCAGGAGTTCAGCTGTCACTTTGGGCTGTGGATGACGTCTCTTTCATTGCCTGACTTTCTGGCTGTTCAACTTCTGGGGCTGTCAGCTGGCTGCCAGTCCCAACAGGGACAGGTAGGATTAGGTTCCCTGCCATGGCTGTCACGTGGCAGGGATGGGAAACACACAATGGGGCATGCACATGGCACCCAAGAAAAATAATCCAAATGGGCACTTGGGAGATGCAGGTTTATTTTATGCAACACTTCTCTCCTCTGTTGATATTGGAAGTAGCTGTTCTTACCAGCAGTTATTGGACCACAGTGAAATCGTTATCCCATGACATCAGCAATTCATGCAGATGTATTTGGGGAGAGCACTAGGCAAGCTCAAACCAGGGGCAGAGAAATGTTATCTCTGTTTTAAAGATAGAGTTTTGGGACACTGAGTTATCAAGACCAGTATTTTCAAGAAAGATCTGTACTCACAGCAGGTGCAGATTTTAAAAAAATATTTTGATTCTTTTTTTCCAAAAGAATTTGAAATCAATCAGTCTGAAAAGCTGGTAATGGGGAGTAATTTTGCCATTTTACCTCTGGTTAAAATCCAGCTTCTGTCAGTCTGATGGAAGCTCTTCATTTGAAAAGCAATTCCTGGCCAGCTTGATGTCTCTCCATCTCTTCCTTGGTCTCCAGTTTTGGCTACCTGCTGTCTGCTACCAGCAAGCAGGAACAGGAGGTGCAGGTGGCTTTTTCAGCAGGACTGTTGCTGTGGCATCTTTTCAAGCTAATCTACACACAATTCTGTATTCCTACAGTTTTGTTGCTTGGATCCAACTTTCTCTCTGGAAAGTGACAGTAGCATCAGTAGAAGCTGTTAAAATGCACAGAAATAAGCTCTATAGCATAAGCACCTTTTCCATGGAAATAGCTGCTTATAAACTGGAGAATTAAAATTATTTAACTAGGCTGGTTCAAAAAGCAGCATTAAGATACCCATATAAAATATGAGGGTAGCTGATCTCTTGAATGTGTGCTGCAGTATTCAGAAGGAATGCTGTCCCTCTTTTTGTGCCAAAGGTTGTGCCAGAGTTTTCTCAGTGCAGAGACTTCTGTGAGCCCCTGAGGCATCACCAGGTGCCTTTATGGAAATCATGGTCCCCCTGGCATGCAGTGGTAGGGTGGATAAAAAGGAAGACAACTCATTTTCAGCCCATCACCTGCTATGTCTGGTTTCTCCCTGATGCCAGCCCCTTCTGGCAATCCCCAAAGCCCAAGCAGTTTCTCACACATCCATTTGATCTGACAAAATCAGAGACATCTGAACAGGCCATGCCCTGGAAATGAGTCATGGAAAGTGTTAGGGGCACTCGTAAAGCAGAAGTGCTGCTGATTTTAATGCTTCCAGCAACTGTGCCTTCTCCACCTCTCAGGACACCTGTCTGGAGGCTGCTATCAGTGGGAACACACTTGGCTGGTCTAAGGGTTGAGCCACTGCTCTGCTGTCACAGTGTCCCCGTGACATGTTAGTGTGCCAAAACCAGTGTCTCTTGCACTCTTCATCTCCCCATCTGCCTGCCTGCTACCCACTGCATTCTGCTTACACACTGAGCCTTGGGGGATACCTGTAAGCACCCAGGCTGCTTTTTGGGGTGTTTCTGGGGCACACACAAGCTGTTCCACAAGCCAGACGAAAGTGAGGTGCTTGTGTTATTTTGTGCTGGCTCTGGTCTTACAGACTTTGCCTTTTGTCAAGGTTTGGCATCAGTGCAGGGGCCACATAGTTCCCTTTTCAGAGCTGATTATCCTCCCGCCGTGTCAGTGAACAGGCAGAGAGAGCAACATCTGCCTGCAGAACTCCAGATAGATGTCTCCATGCATAGACAGTAACAAGAGGGACAAATAAGTCTATTCTGACCTCAAAAGAATGCTAAAAATAGTCATGTGAGGTATCTTTTGTAGCGTTCTGCTCACCCTGGCTAGATCTTAGCAATTTCTTTTTCTTCCATGGTGTTTGTGCTGTCTGTATAGGCTGTAAGATCTTCAGGACAGCAACCATGCCTTCCCCCTCTGTGTGTAGATATTGCCTATTGCCTTGGAATGAGGCCTTGTCTGGAGAAAAACTGAAGACAATAGACAATTCTGTAAATATTTCTTTGTAGTCTTTACTGAGTGCCTGACTTGGTACACTGCACCACTTACCAGGGAAAAAGCTCTAAGGGAGTGAGCCCTGCCTTCCTCAGCCTGTACAGTCAGTGCTTCATCCAGCACAGACCCTGTGGGTACGTTCTTGTGCCCCAGGCCCTGCCCTCACTAGCCCTTTCAGAGAATTTTCTCAGTGGGACCCCCAACAGAAAATTGTGAGCAATGAGTTTTCCCATTTGGGGTCTGGTGAGGCATCTGTGCCAGGATATCCTCAGCCCTGGAGCCTGTTCCAGGCTGGAGCTCCAGCCCAGGACCCCATTCTTGCCTGAGCATAGCAGAAATCTTCTTGCCTAAGGTTATCCATCACCACCTCTCTACAGCTCCTCTGATTGCCATGGTTGTCACTCTTGAAGCAAAAAGATCCCTTGACACTGACTCAGGAGAGACTTGCATATAGCTGGATTTTTCAGATTGGCACCCAGCGCCTTTGCCATGTTGCCTTTGCTTGCAAATTATTTGATATCATTTTAATTCTGAGCCGAATTAGAGCAGTGCATGGGTTGCCATAGCAACCATTACCTTGTGCCTTTTGGTCTGACTCATTGCAGACAATTACTCTTGCGCTCCAGGATTCACAGATGTGATAGGGGAAGAATCATGTGCTAGGTTTTCAACTTTTTTTGCTTTTAATTTCTTTCCCAGCCTCTCTTCCATTAACTCCTGCCTACCTAGCATCAGCAGGGCCCTGTATCCCCGCCCAGGGGTGCTTGTGAGAGTGCACTGGATGTGAAGATAAACGATGTGTGAGGTGATTTGTGCATGCATGTGTGTATCTGCATACATAAACAGCTGCTCTGCAGTGTGTTGTGAGATCCTTGGGCTCACTGGGGACATGCACAGACACTCAGAACCACAGAGCAATTTGCACTTCCTCCTATCCGTGGTGTTTCCCAGGTAGGTACAGGCTTGATCCCTATGGCCATGGAGTTTTACCCAGTGTGCAGGGGATGCCAATAAGCAACTGGGTGTTTAGGGGGACTGAGAAAGTGCCAGGGTCATGAATGGTGCATGACCTTCCATTTGAAGCTGTGTGAAGATCCACAGGCTGCCAGGCAAGTGGCAGTAACACCCCTAACACCACCTGAATCTCTGTGTGAATGCTAGGCCAGTTCACTACCCTGCTCACATCTTTCCTCCCAGTGCCCCGTGTCTTTTATGCAAAGTGCATGGGGTAAAGTGCTGTTGTTTGTAGCCTTAGCACAAGGTATAACTGATCTCCTGAGCTGTATTAGCACCTACAGTTTAGCAGAGGAGCTAAGCCACATGAGAAGATGCTGAAAAGGATCACATGAGAAGTCTGTAGATGTGAGGATGAAGGTGGTAAATGTCACAGCAGAGGAGGGTATAGGAAATGTCTTGTATGATGGTTTAGCTTAAATTGAGCCAAGGCAGAAGCAGACAAGTTTTGCAAGGTGAGAACCACAGAAACTTAGCGGATCTGAGTACAGCTCCAGCCCCCTCCTAAGATACATTTTTTTAGCCACTAAACTCATCCTGAATTCTTTTTCTCCTGCCCTACCTATCACTTAAGGCACAAATCTTTGTAATGGGATTCTGACTGCCATCCCTTTCTTTCCCTTCGCAAAACCTTTTTCTTCTCGTCCTTTCTCTCACTGTGACACAGAAACCCCACTCACAGGATCACAGATAATTCTGGTTAGATGGCACCTCTACACTCTGCTGCCCAGTATGTGGAGGGTGCTGTGCTGCTTACTCGTGGCATTGCTTTCACAGGCAGCAGTGCAAAGTCTGAAGTGTGGGGAGGGAGCAGATGAGCTTTTGGGGACAATGTGAAGCCCCCATTTCTGGGAGGATCCTGATTCTCTTGCCTTCCATCTGTCTGTGATGACAAGCAGCTGCTTAAGCTGGCTCTGCAGAGAGACTGTGTGGAATGGAAAAAAGGCACACAGCAAAGAAAGCTGACTTGCCCAGCCCTGCCCTGCCCTGCCCTCCCTTGGAGGTCAGAATTGTAGGGATAAAGTGAGGATTGCTTACATGTCAAGCTGAGCTAGACCTTGCAAGGAAGGTTAAAACAAACAGCATAATATTCTTCAGCTATTTGCCCAATTTAAAAAAAAAAAAAAAAAAGAGAAGAAGAAGTAGGGTCACTTCTGGTCAATAAGAGTGAAGTTAGGATCAAGAAGTCTTTAGTCTGAGCAAAAACCAAAGAAGACTCAGTGGCCAAGGTATTGATAAGGACAGAAATATCCTTGGGGAAAGAAACAAGCTGAGTGCTGTGAATAAGCAGCTCAAGCTGATTAGTGCAATCACAGTGCTAGGCCTGGGTTCTTTCTGGTCCTGGGAGAGCTGGCCTGTGGAAACACACAGCAAAGGGCTTTTTTCAATTCTGCACACAGTGGTGACACCATGCAGTCTGCAAAAGTGAAGATTTAGCAGTTAGGATTAAAGAAAGATAAGAAAGTTTGTCAGTCTCAGACTTTTAAGCGTGACCTCTGCAATGTTTGTAGCACTTTAGAGGAGAACTTCAAGGAAAATCTAATTATTACCAAGCAGTTAGGGGAAAAGGGAGTCAGGCAGTATGAGTTTATCAGTGCTGGATAACACCAGTCCGAGCCAACATTTTTCTTCCAGATGATTGTTTTCCTGGAAGGCAAAAGAAATTTCAAAGGTCTCATCTCTGTATTTCAGTAAAGCATTGAACATACCACATAAGAAACAATTAGTTAGACTGGAGAAGATCAAAAGAGGCAGAGGAGTTGTAAGGGGCAGGGAGGGAGAAGTTCAATCTGGGAAGACAGCAGCAGCAAGATCACCTATCAAAGTCTAGCAAAATGCTACTTGTCACACTCTCCATGGTAGCCCATGGGATTAGCCTTTGCTAATATTAACCTGAGACCCTGATCCAGATAGCTAGAGAGAGTGAGAGAGTATCCTGATGATTCAACACTAGAAGGCATTGCTAGTACAGAGAAGGACCAGGATATTGCAGGGGAAGCCTTATTTGACCTTGGCAGGAGTACCAGAAACAGAATGAATTTCAGTAGTACGATAGACAAGGTCATATGCTTGACAGCTAATAATAGAAATCTTCTGTAAGCTGGGAACTGTGAGAGATCTGGCAGAGAGCACAGCAGGCAGGACTGGAGGCAGTCCTTGTCTTTTGGGAACTGTTGAGTCAGTTTCGCCAAGTCTCAGTGAGGATCCTCAGTGTGGATCATCAGTATAAGCTGTATTGCACACTGATGCTCACATTAAATTCAGGGAACCATTATCATCTGCCAAGACCTGTCCTGAGAACCTTGTTGAAAAGGAGCTGGATAGACTTAGAGAAAGGATCTGTCCTTTCTCAGAACAGATCCTGAGAAAGCTCAGGAAAAAAAGGTTGGGATCTTCTGTATTAGGGGATGGGGGCATGATGGTGAGTCACAGTGTGATGCGGTTGTGGACAAAGCAAACACTGTTCTAGTGCTTAGGGAGATGTTCCCAGTGGAAAAATACATTGATGCTCCCACCCAAAGCCCTGTGAGACCTCTCCTCTAGTCTGTGTTACAGTTTTGGTCAAAGGAATACAGGCTGAGACAGGAGCAGACAGGATGGGGCAGATGATGAGAGGAAAGGGAAGTCTGATGTTGTGAGGAACCTGGGAGCACCCAGCTTGTTTAACCACGTGCAACCAAGGACAAAGCAGAGAGGATTACTGTAATGAATGCACCTTGGAGGACACATTTAATCTAAAGCACACAGTTGTATGGAGATAGTGTAGTACACATAGGCCAGCAAAATACTTAGGGTGCAAAACTAGAAGTGGGTTTCTATCTGGTGGGGTAATGCAGCTTTACCCAGAATATGAGGTTTAAAGACAATGGATTTAAGCTGGAGCTTAAAAAGTGTGTAAGAAAGTGGTGGTGCCTTGAATAGAAAGAGCTGAGACTCTGTCAACCTGTAGTCCCTTGAGCAGGGAACAGCTGAAATCCCTGGTCTCACCATCTCACAGAAAAAAACACAGCAACAAGCAAGGTAAATACACAGAGAACTTCCCATTCACTGCAGCATTCCTCTTGGGCACGAGGCTGGGCATACTTACTCTATATTTCACACACTCCATGATTTTAGTCATGACTGAATAAGAATAAGCTTGTTAATGCAGCTGAAAGCCCCAGCACAGCACCTGGGAGGCCAGAAGCTAGGGCTGACCTAAACCCCTCTCTCAGCCTTTGACATTGTGGTGGTTTCTCTTGGTTGCTTTGGGTTTTGCAAAGTAAAGAAGAGTGAGTAGAAAAACCTCTGCTTATGATAACAAACCCTTAAAAAGCAGATGGGGATGTGGGGGCTGGTGTGTTTTGTGACAGTTGAGTAGACCAGAGCAGGGAGAATCTGAGAAGCAGCTGGTCAGAGGCACTCATTGAAAAGGGGATGATCAGTCACAAGAAGACAAAAATAAGGGAGAAAGAATAACTGGGGAATCCAAGACATTTATATCTAGTGAGAGATATGTGAAAAATAACCATCTGAGGCTGTGAGTGGATGAAAAAGTGGAAAATGCTAGAAGGGGATCATCCTTTCAAATAAAGGGCTAGATTTTCTCATGCCAATAATTGTATACATCTGGAGGCTCGTGTTTAAAATGCACTGAATTAATACTACTGTAAAGGTAGGGTCAGAACCACTTACCCATAATCTGCCTTCCTCAAAATTACTTGTTAGGGTTTTGTCCTAGCATTTACATTTGCCTCCATCTTTAAAGTAGGAACAATGTTCACACATCCTAGTGAGTGTACTGTGAGACATTCTTTGGCGGGAAGGAGTAGAGAAAAGTGGCAAAAGTCATGTAGGGTCTACAATATAGAGCACAGATACTGGTGGATGAGGAGAATACTTCTAAAAGGAGGAGAAAAAGCTGAAATCAGTGTGACAGTAGGCTCCAGTGTTGTTCCAAAGGTGAGAAAATGCTTTCAGTGAAAGACTTAATGAACTCAATATGCCTATTGTACCTAAAAGAGGACTGAGAGATTATTTGATTTATAGTGCCTCTACAGAGAGAGCTGCTGGTTACTGAAGGTTTATTTTTTTAATCTAGTGGAGAGAATAACAAAAGCTGTGACAGAAAAACCAAACAAATGAGTTAGTAAGCATGAATGCTAACAATGAGCATGAATAGGTATTGTGAGAAGATACCAAGGGAAACAATATTTTTCCCTTTTTGAGTGTTTTTCAAATCAAAGGTAGATGCCTTTCTGGAATATTTAACTTAGCTGCATGTAAATACTCATTGTTGGTCTTTCTACAGGATAGCTTTTCTAATTTCTGTTTCATGAGCTAAACAGATTGAGTTCTTTCAGCTTTTCACGGGAAGGCATTTTCTGCCACCCCCAAATAATGCTTGTGGTTCTTTTCCACACGATTTCCAAGTAGCGTGCAATACACAGAAGGTCAGACTGGATGATCTAAAGTCCCTTCTGGCCTTTATATTCTCTGAATCTCTGCCTCTGTGAATTCATTAATGTTTGCAAGCTCCCAGAGAGCTGCCAAAGGCAAGCACTATAGAAATGCAAAGCATTGTTGTTACTCTGCATATTTCCCTTGAGCTTTACAGGAGCTGGTTGAATGTCGCAGGGTATGTCTGTGTGTATTCCCTCAAATGAAATACCTGCATTCCTCACTCCTGCAGTGCCCTTTCCGAGTTGATTTTCTGCAGCTGTGCTAACAAACAAGTTTATTCCCAAGTTAGGACTCAGAAAAAGCAAATGTGAAGGGGCAAATCTCTGCCTGGAGCCCCAAGCAAAGAGCAGCGCGTTGTTGTCCTGGCCCACTGCCTCCCTCCACGCGAGGCAGAGTTATTGTTAGCATCATGCTCTGCTTTCTCCTTGGCTCCAGGTGCCCTGCACATGGCCTCTGCCTGGCTGCAGCACAGCAGAACTGTGGGAAAGACAGATCTGACCCTTATTGAGTGCTTTTTCCCCATTCTCTAAAGGGGGAAGAGCTGTGAGGATGCTGCCTTGTCCCCAGGTTTCCAGGGCTGCAACAGATGTGGGGAGCACCCTGGAATGATGCAGAAAATGTTTATTTACTCACATTTCATTCTGTAACTGTTATTGTATTGCCCATTATTCTTGGAGGGAAGTCTATTTGGCCCTCAGAAATCCCATGCTAGGACTTTCATTTATCTGGTCAGAGGATAGAAGCTAACTCTGCCTGTGCTTCCAATCAGTGCTAGCAAATGTTCTTCAAGCCAGCACAGTGGGCTGCTGATGGATGACATACTAAGGAGGAATCCTATTTTTACTTTTACCTGTTATATGTACATAATTACATGGTTATTATATTGGGTGTTATATGTGTGCATGAGTAGGTATGTAAGCAGGACAAATACATTGGTCCATCTGAAACAGTAATCAAATGATAATAAATCAAATTGCAGAAAATCGCAGCCTTCTCCCAGGTAGTTCATGAACTGAAAAAGCCTAGAGTCATCAGACAAGTGTGTTGGCTTTGCTTTTTTTCTGCTCTGTGTTTCTGGTATTATATGAAGTGCTGAATAGTATTTGTGTGCACTCCTCTACCTATCTGGCAAAATTAGATTAAACTATGTGTCATAGACACCATGCTATTAAACAATAATGGTGACTCTCCTGCAGCACACACCTTTTTAGCAGAACAGATGCCTCAGCCGTGAGCGGATTAAGAGTAGCCGGGTTCTGCTCCCAGCTTCTCTCTGAAGACCAGACTGAGCACAGCAGGGTGACAGTACAGCAGTGTGAGTAGGGTGGCACAAGGGTTTGCTCATGATGGGGTTTTAACATCCTTCATGGTTTCACATACGTCAGGATGAGCTTATTCTTACAGGAAGGGAATGTGATGAATTGTGTATGCTTAGCACTGAAAGTGGCCAAGTGGGGAATTTAAACTTCTTAGCTGTATGTGATAGACCTAGCCAGAGAACAGCTGGTGGAGAGACTCTTTTAGCTCTAGGGGTAACAGCTTGTGTACTTGGGGGTGCAATAGGATTAGACAGCAATTTCTATCCATTTCAAAATAACCTTGCTCAAGAGGGTCAGGAATCTGGAGATGTTGGAACTCATAGCTCCCTATTTGTTACATTATGTTCTAATTAAAAAAAAAAAAAAAAAAAACGGAGCTTTTGGAATCAAATTTGACCTGAATATAACTCCATTGGCTCCTGCGTTTTTACACTAGGGATTAATTTGGCCCTTTCTACTTTTATGTAGAGCTGATTGCCACAGTATCTTATCCTTGTTACACAATCACCCTTGTCTGGCTGTGTCCCTGGAGCATTCTGTGTGTGTGTTTCTAGATCTGGGGTCTCACCTTCACTGACTGTGTGTTTAGTCCTAGAGCCTCACCCTGACTTACACTGATATAGTGTGTGTGTGTTTAGTCCTAGAGCCTCACCCTGACTTACACTGATATAGTGTGTGTGTGTGTGTGTGTGTACGCACGCTCACTCCAACTTTAAACAGTGTGTACAGACAAGAATATATCTGTGGGAATTGAAGGGCTTTCTTTGGCTGGCTGAGTCCCTGTGGTGGTTGCTTCTGCAGGGGATAGGGAAAGAGTGAATGTTACTACCAGAGATCTCATTTAAACAAGAAGGAGCATAGGAAAATACATTCTTTATTATTATTCTGTAACAACAAGCCAGAAATATAATATACCTTTAAAAATTTTCTGTCTCATGCCAAAGAAACCTCCATTCAATCATTTTAGAAAATCTTGTAGCTCTCCCTCAAACGGTAACAAAAAAGAAAAAAGGAATTACAAGCGCCATCTGTTCCCTGCAAGGGATGTGCCTGCCTGTCCCACAGGTGGATATGTGGGGAAGGGGAGCAGGGGGAGCAGGAGGGGTGTTCCTGGTGGCCCTGCCAGCCCTACATTGCCCTGGCATGTGTTGGACCTGCCAGCCCAGAAGACCCTTGCCTGAGGGCAGGCACCTGCATGTGTCATTGGAGCAGCTGCCTGCATCCAGGTGGATTCCCCCCATGCCCAGCCATGCCTGCAGGGACAACAGGAGCCACTGTCCCCACACACCAGAGGACCCCATTGGCTGGGAACACAAGGAGCACTGGGTCTCATTCTGTATCCAGCATGCCAAAGAGCTTTGTTTCTGCCTGCTCTCTGTTCCCTGCAGTGCCTGTGGGCAGTGCAGCAGCTCAGTCTCACCAGGGCAGCCTGATTTCCAGGTGTGCTGGGGAGTGGCCAAAGAGCCTGTTTGCAAACAGTGCCATGAAGAGGGCACTTCCCTGTGAGCCCTGGTACTCTGCTCTGCATGCAGAAGGACAGGTCCTCATCCTGCCAAACAGTATTTGCTTTCCAGCGGGACTCCTCATAGCCAGCCTTCGTGCTTCCCAGCAACACTCAGTTCTCCCCTTTCCTGTCTTCTCCTTTCCTGGGTGGGTTTCTAAACATAGCAGTCCCTTGTCTAGGGTTGAGATAAATCCAGACTTTCTGCTGTATAAATTAAAACAAAAAAAGGAGAGGATGGGCAAGGTCATCACCAGCCCCACAACACAGGATATAGAAAATATTTTTAGCAACAAAGAAAAATTGGTCAGGGCAGGAGGAAGTCACAGGGAAGGTGCAGGGAAATGAGGATTTCACACCCTCAACCCCTGCATTGTCCCCTACCTTCTTCCCATTTGTTTCACCTCTAGTCTATTCCCTTAAAAACAGTCTCTCTCTTATCACACACACACACACATACACACACACACACACATATATAGATCCCATTTGTTTTGTGCAATATGTCACCATTATTTGATGCAAGTAAAATATAGATCTATAAATATACCGCTCTGACTCAAGTCCCATTTCAAGTATGATTGCGGAGTCCAGTATGGTAAAGGGAGAGGTTCCCCTGAGAGGGAGGTTGGGGAGAGGTTTGGATCCAGCAGGCAGAGTCTGGTCCTGGCTTGCTGGGAATGTGGAGCAGCAGTAACACGCATACAGAGTCTGCAGTGCACCAGTTCTGCCCTTCAGAGCGGGCTACACTTGGAGCAGATGGGATGGTTGGGGTGGCTGTACAGTGCATGGAGGAAGATTCCTTCCTCCTCATATTTCACCAGTCCCGCTCCTTCTCTTCCTCTTCCCCACAGTGTGCTGGAAGCAGGGGGAAAGTGTGTGTGCACACTGGTGGGTGGGCTGGCTGCTTCTCCCAGTTCTGCCTTCGTGGCAGCCTGATCTTCTGCTTCCCTGAAGAACATCCTCCTCTGCCTCATGCATCCCTGTGTTGAAGGGAAGTAATGCTAAAACAGTCCAGAGCATCCTGCCTCCCTGGCTCTGGTGACCCTGGGTAGACCAGGAGAGATTCTGCCACTCCAGGTTTTGATTAATGATGTCGTGTGCCCACGGGTCAGTACAACCACCTGTCTGGGACCAGAAGGAGTGAGGAGCCAGCGTGCATTTCTTGCACAGGGATCCAACCACAGCGAGCAGGAGGGCTGTGAGATGTCCAACAGCACTGGGATTCAGATAGAGCAGGTGGAAGAGGTGATGTGCCCTGGCAGGGCCACATGCAGAGCGTGCAGGGCTCTGAACACAGGTTCCTCATGAAATACCCTGCAAAGCTGGGCTGGCTGGCAGCTTGTTTCCTGATGGCAGGGATCACACCATCCACAGGCACTGTGGATGCACGACCTCCGGTGTCATCTTCCTCGCCCAGGAATACCCACTGTGACGGGTTAGAGCAGGTTACCATGGCAATGTGCGCTCTCCCCTGGAGACAGCATTTTATCCCACTTCCAGTGATACAAAATGAGTCCTTATGTTGAGTTCCTTTCATGTTTTTTCCCCTCTCACTTTTTTTTTTCCCTGTCAGGTCAGAATGAGCTAACACTAATAGGAGGCACTGCAGTCTGAGGGCTTTAAAATCTGGTTGGGGAAAGTCACCCTACATGACAGTGGCAGTGTGCATGGCTGTGTGTGTGGGCACACTTGGGTGCAGCTGTGGGTGTCACTGGACACCCCAGTGATGGTGAAGAGTGTGCATGTGGGCTCTGCTGCCTTCTGTGCCAGACCCTTCCTGGGCTCTCTCACATTTGCCATGCTATGCTCCAAGTTCCAGCCTTCACCTCAAGACCCTCCAGAACTCTGTCCACTCTTTTTGGTCACCCTGGCTGCATCACCCTGTTCCACACACACTGCTGGCCCCTGTGCCAGCCATGGCAGCTCCTGGGTTGTGTGACTTCTCCCCCTGACACCTTCCCCTAGGCTCACACTACTCAGCACGGCTTACACTCCTGGTAAGCCACCTCCTCCTCTAGTGTTTCCTGATGACCCACTTCTGATCTGCCAATCAAATATTTCTAAATGGAAGCTTCATATCCTTACCCTCTCCATTTATTAGAGAAGATGTAAAATAGATAAGAACACACCTTTTTTTTCATGCTGTGTACTTATTTCCACAGACTGGTGCTGTAATCTCAATAACTTTGCCTCTCTCCATCCTCTGCTGCCAGTTCTGCACTATGGCTGAGATGTTTTTGTTACTCCTTAGTGGCGTGTGCATGTTTTTTGTCTGAAGCAGAAGGTGATACCACTACTATGATCAGGGTAATGCAAGGTGGCTGGATGTATCCATGGCTGCATGCAGAGGGCAGGTTAGCATGGGCATGAGTGGTAGCTCTGCATGTGCAGGTGGGGTGCCTGGATGCCTGCAGCTGGGACTGGCTCTGTGTGTGCATGTTGGGATCAGAATGAGTCAGTGTGTGTGTGTGTACAGGAGGATGACTCTGTGCCTGGGCACCTGCAGCAGATGACATGCGTGCTCAGCTCAAAGGTTTAGACTTGCCCAGGAGCAAAAAGAGGGACACTGTACTCCCTGGCAGTGTGTTAGGGTGATACAGGTATCTTTCCATCTCTAAAAGTGAGAAGGGAAATCTCCCACTGACTGTTGCCCTACCATAGGGACCTTGCCTCCCTTCTGATGTAATCTTGGCAGCACTGATTTGTAGGGTAGGCAGCAACTTAGTGTCACACGACAGCAGTGACCTAATGGTGAGGCATGGACACTTCCGGTGTCCTGCTCCCCACATAAGGTTTCATACTGCTGCTCTCTGTTTGCAGAGAACTCTTGACAGGATACAGGACGACTCAGGACCAAAGCTGAGAGGATGACACAGGTTCCCAGAAGGTGCCAGCTGCCTTTGCAGCAGGCATGTGAGGGAAGCTCTGTGCAAGGGCATGAGGTACAGCAAGCACTCGAGGTCTGACTCTACTTTATTTGTCTGGGAGGGCCCAAGGGTGAAAGGGCACAAAATGGGCCTGGGGCAGAGGAAAAGAAATTGAGCCAGGTGCCCTGACCCCCAGAAGCATGTTGTACTACTTGGGTGAGTGGAGCAATAGCACAGTCTGTCTGGGAAGATGTATTTTGGGAGGACCCCATGCTTGACTGCTCTCAGGTACCTTTTTTCATCGCTGTCCCTTCCTTCCTAGAACAGTTTCACGCCACAGAAGAGATTTGTTTTTGTTCTTCATGTTCGCCTTCTGTGTCACCCATGAGTGGCTGCCTCTTCTTCAGCTCCCGGTGGTACTTGGCCATGAGGGAGGCGTAGATGCAGCCATAGGCAGCTGCCACCACCATCATGATGCAAACGATGCCACAAACCACGCCTGCAATGATCACAGTGCCAATGGCCCGGCGCACGCTCACAGGCCTGTACCGCTGTTTCTGAGGGCATCCCACACTGGGCTCCACTTCTGTTTCTGGGCCTGACTTAGATTTGGAAGGAGCAGGGCTTCCTTTAGTGCAAGGTGGGCCAGTATTTTCCAGCACTGTCGAGCTGTTCTCGTCATCCAGCTGGGAGCAGTAGTTGAACATCTCCATGGGCACCATTCGCATGTCCTTTCCTTTCAGCTCCTTGGGCAAGGTGCAGGCCAGCTGGTCGATCTTCCCACCTGTCCAACAGAGAGAACAGGAGTCAGTCACAGCTCCATCCCCATACAGAGACAGCAGGGTTAGATCCTCAGCTGGGGTGAGTTCATGGGCCTCCATTCACACCTGCTGAAGCTTCAACCATGTCAGTTGGCCAGTATGCCTCTGCCTAGGCTGGGTTTGACACTAGAGTTCCTGGTGCATGATATCTGCAAAGGCCAAGACATGAAAGCCCTCTGAAACCATTTAAATCAGCCACATACTGTTTAGTGAGTTATGTAAGTCTCAGTAGAAGCACTTTAGAAAAGGAGAAATTAAAGCAAAAAGATAGGACCAGGCTGTATCTTCTCAAAAAAAAACAACAGATACACATCCCATCTTCTGACAACTAATCCATCTCTGTGAAAATAATGACAGATGTTGAAACAAGTGCTTGAGTGAGTTTGAGCAATCTCCTTGGAAGGAGAGGAAAAAAAGCAAAGTTATGTCTGCATCCTTTCCACTGACTTTGTGATACTGTAGTCAAGAAAAAAAACAAATTAAAAAAAGAAGTTGAAAGTGGCACTCATATGCTTGTTCGATTCTGCTCACACAAATGCCTATTTCAGACTGCAGTGTAGCCATAGGCAGAGATAATCTCCTTGCAGCATGGCTGTGATCAGCAGGGATGTGACAGCTGACTGTTGCTAGCTGCATGAACCTACTCATTGGTTCCAGAAACAGAAGGTCAGGCCTTCAATCCTCACTCCTGTAAAATGTGCCATCTTTCTTTGAGTTGCATCTCCTGAAATCATGTCATCCCATCATCATTCCTGATAAGTGACACGTTCCTTTCTAGTCTTCTGTGTTTCACGGAAAATCTGGAAATATAAACTTGTCAAAAACTGCTAGGTTTGAAATGATGATTTTATAGCCAGTCTGATTTGGGGCCTGACTCGTTAATTTGAGCTGTAGGTTGGGTTCTCCAATATGAGTTGCAGTGTTTTTCCTAAGTGTCACTGTTTCCTAAGGTTCTTTTTTTGGCAGAAAACCTGGTGCATTACAGCCAAATCTGACTTCTGATTCTCTCAGTTTAAGAAAGAGAATGGGATGGTTATTTCCAAGTGTGAAAAGCATTTCTTCTCTTTAGGCAGGAAGAGTGAGGTGAATTCATAATCCTAAAATTTTAATCTTAGTTGAGGAAAGTTCTTTCTTCTCTCAAGATTTAAAAAAAGAGGTAATAATTCCGATTAGAAACAGAACAAGTAAATAGGAGATCTAGGGCTGCTGGGAACTTCACAGACTGGCAGTGTTGCTATATGAAGGTGCAGTGGCACTAAATTTTAGCAGGGTCCTCATGTCCTTCAGGTCAGCCTGACCTGCCAGTTGTATCTGCTCCTGTTTCTTCCCTGCCTGCCTTTGCTTGCCTTTCCTGGAAGAGCAGCACTCCTCCTCTCCCTCCCTCCCGCAGCACCAGCACCTACCTCGGTAGGAGAACCACTCCATCCAGTGCTTGAAGTCTCGGAGGTTGCAGTCACATTCCCAGGGGTTATCCCCAACCTGGAGTTGCTGCAGGCTGGTCAGAGGCTCAAAGGTCACCCTGTCCAGGCTCTGCAGGCGATTGGACCTGAGGGAGAGGGAGCGGAGGGCAGGCAGGTCGTCAAAGATGCCCGAAGGAATCTGGGCCAAGCCGTTGATGGAGAGGTCCAGCTGGCGCAGCAGGGCCGTGTGTTGTAGCAGGTCCTTGTCCAAGGCCCGGATGCTGTTGTTCCTCAGCTGGAGCTCTGTGAGGTTCCCCAGGTCACTGAAGATGTTCTGAGGGAGCTGGTCCAAGAAGTTGTTGGATAGATCCAGCCTCTGTAGAGCAGAGAGGTTGGAAAACACTGCCCCTGGCAGGATGCTGAGTTTGTTGTTGAGAAAGAGGAAGGTCCTGGTGTTTGTGGGGATGTCTGAGGGAATGGAAGAGAGGCCCAGGCCACTACAGTCCACTTCCAGGTTGCCACTGTTACACTTGCAGGAGGAAGGACAAGCAAAGAAGGACTCAGCAGCACATAGTGAGAGCCAGCAGCCAAGCACTGGAAGGTGAAAAGCAGGGAAGAAAGAGGGAATGGATTAGATCAGTGCTTTCCCATCCTCAGCCACCACAACTACAACACAGCCCTCACAGCAGGGTTCTTCACTGCAATGCCCTGCAGTGTAATGAGTTTCCCCACAGCTACGTTCCTTTACCACTGGCCTGCATCCTGACAGCATGACTTTTGTCTTAGCCTGGTTTTTTATGAACAAGGAAGTAAATATCCTTCCAGTTTCACAATGAAGTCAGAACAGTGCATCCCAATGGACTTTGCTGACAGATGCTGAAGCACTGGTACCTGTCAGAGAAGAATGGAGCAGAGAGTGGTGGGAGGTGTCACCTCTGACAAAGGACAGCTCTTTCTAAACAGTCAGGGTAGATAGAGGAGGGACCAAGTATATTTAAGAAGTTCCAATTTTTCAGAAACAGTTATGTTACTAAAAAGCTTTTAAGAAAAATGAAAATAAAACAACCTACATTTCAGGTAGTGCATTTCCATGTGTGCTCCTGCAGTTTGAATCCTAATATTTGTGATAGATAAGACTCAGATCTAAGACTCTAAATCAGGGTATTGTTTGCTTGCCATGTTCACATCACAGTGTGTTATATGGGCCTTGTGTACACTTTTTAATGAATTACGTTACATTACAAAGGGATGACCAAGACAACTGCTAAAAAGTAACAAGGAGTCCCTAAATCACTGGACACCTGGTACTTGCCATTGCTCTCAAAACAGTTTCTGAATCCCATAACAACAGCCCCCAAAGTATCTCTGAGTGGCCAGTGATCACCCCAGTCTAGAGATGGTAACTGGGTACAGATCCAGCATTGTTCTTATCAAGAACTTTGGACACATTCTGGACTACAGTCCTATGCAAATCATGGGGCAAACCCTGAATCATGGTTACCAGTTGAGCAGACAACAGCCACGTAAAAGTTTAAACCACATCTGACCAAAATTGCCCACAACAATGGCATGAGGAAAAGAAATGTAACTGCAAAAAGCAGTGTCAGGAAAAGGGTTAACACGCACACACCCTTTCTCCTACACTATCTCAAAGTTAAGGGTGGACAAACCACAAATTAGCATTTTTTTGGGCTGCTCTGGATTCCAGACATGGGTCCAGATCCTGCCAGTGGCACCAAGGCTCTAGTTACCAGTCTTCCCTGGGAGCCAGTGGCCTTTCAAACACTCATTTTTGTGACAAAGAAGCATTATCAACAAGAAAGCAAGCTTTGTGCCTCTTGTCATTAGGGAAGTGGGAGTTATGTTTAAGCAGACTATGTAAAACATTTGCATCCTTCATCTTAGTTCCTTTTGTGGAATTGAGATCTCACAATGAATTCCACTATTCTCCAATGTGGGAAGCAAATTCAGCTCCCTCGCAGTTTTTAAGGTGACAAGTTTGAGCATTTGACTAAAACTGAAGCAGGTTTGTCTGTACATCATGCCTGTCCTCTCCCTTTCTCACTTTTCTTCAGAGAAGGCAGTCACTTGGGTTGGTAGAGTCTTTCTAGGGGTGAATGGTAGCTAAAGGGAATGCATTTATTGTCTTGCCTTCCTGAACTGGCAGTCAGGTTCTTCTGTCCTGCTTTTCTTCAAGGAACCAACAAGCAGATGTTTTATTTCTTAATCCTAAAGGAATTGTGAAAACACTGCCACAAGAGAGGGAGCCAAAGGAGACCCGTGCTGTGGAGAAGCTCTGCCTGGAGCAGCTTTGCAGTCAGCCCTGCTCTTCCTTTCTTCCCTTGTGCCACTCTCTGAAGTTTAATCTGACCCACAGCCCATTCTTTTTATAGCACCTTTGCTTTGGTCAGCATTGTGCCTTCATACTCCAACCCTGTCATCCTGCACGGGGCAGGTTTTGTGTTACCAGTGATCCTTGTGAGAATTGGTAGATTTGTGGACCGGTAGTCTAAGGAGAATGAACCCGTTTGAATCCCAAGCTATATGACTTTGTCAAGGACCAAGGGATAAATGTTCAGAGATAATATATCAGTTCTCTCTTATTTCATCCATCTTTTTCAATTCTTCAATAATTTTTTACTATCCTACAGTTGAGATCTCAGGTGTACATCAGCCCAGGCCGTGCTAATAAATGTGCTCTTTCAAGGAGAATTATGGACCCGTATGGTGAAATGGAAGACAGATCTTTACCCAGAGCACCTCTGTGCTTTCTTGTCACGCAGAGGCTGGGGCCCACAGCAGAAATCACCATGAAAGTAGATCATAGCCTATGGACTACTGCAGTACAGGTAAAGACTGGCTGGCTGATATTTAATTCTGTTCAGAATACGTCACACTCTTGTTGTAGGGAGAGTATTAAAAGAATGGGAGCTAGAGTGGGGAAAGGAAAGAGCCATGAGTCATTCAAGTGACCCCCGTCTTTTCCTGGATGCTTAACAAAAGCCCAGTATTAATAACAGATTGGCAGCTGTGATGATGAGATAACAGCTGCTTTGTACACCAAGAAAGGCAAGAGCAGCCCATGTGTAATGCTATCCAGGTGGCATTCTGCTCAGGGCTTATCTCTCAGAACGCCTGGCTGCCTGCGGCGCTGACTGGGTGGCTGTGGGGTTCCACCAGTGTGTGTGCTGGCAGTGGCTGGCAGGAACAAAATCTCAGGCAGCTGGCTGTGGTTATGTTCAGGAAATGGATTTATGCCAAGCTTCTGCAGCCATGTAGGATATGCCAAAAATGTCTTGTTGTTACCCATATATTGCTGTATGCTTTTGGAAATATTTTACTGAAATCATACAGAAAAGAGATTTCGTTTTCATTTCCCTGTGAGAAGTGCATCCATGAGGATGTGAGCTGAGGCCAGGGAATTCATTGTGTTGGTTAAGATGCAGCTCTACAGGAAAGAGAGGCAGGGAATCAATAGACAGAACTTGAAACTGTCTTCCAGCCCTACAGAAAGATAGATAACAAGTGTTTTTGTGTTTGGGGAAGATCAAGTTACTTTGTGGGGTGTTTGGTGACTCTAGTAGGTGGCAGAAAGCTGATCCAGGTATATCAGATTAAGCCAAGACTCAGTAGCACTCATTATAAATAATTTACACAGTCTAGTCTGTGAGGATGGATTACAATGTTTGTTTTCTGGAGAAGGAAATAATTCCCCCAGCTTCTTACAGCTGCAGCTCCAAATGTGACCAGGAGGATTGGAACAAGGAAAACCACAGACCTACTTGGTGCCTGGGCATACAGTAGCGAGGGACACAGTCTCTAAGTGTCCCCTTTACTCTGCTGTGGTCCCCAGATGCTTCTCTGAGATGCAGATAAATTCCAAGAAGCCCCACATCACCATAGCAGTGCCTGCTCTGCACTCAGGGGTACTGTAGCAGCTGCCCCAGCCCTCTGGGAATATGCACAGGCTGAACATTTACAATTTAATTTGAAAGAGAGCTTCTTTATTGACTCCTTGATTTTCACTACATGTGGCAGTGCCCAGTAGGAGAATTCTGCCTTCACATCCTGCATTTCCTTCTAAAATCTGTTATGACTTTTGCTGTGAAGAGCTGGGAGCCTTGCTCAGCAGCCTGTGTATAAATCCCAAGCACACAGAGGAGTCTGCAGCTCATAGGACACAGATTTGATCGGGGTGGATCTTTGTGTGATGGTGTCTGTCATGCTGTTTCTCACCTGCCAGGCCCACTGGAATTCAGAAGCAATCATCACTCGCTGTCCCACTTTAAGCCCATCTTCAGCTTTAGAATATCACTCTCCCTCCCAGCTAGCCTGGCCTCTAAAGGAATCAGGAATTAGTTCAAACATCTCCATTCTTAGCTGTCCCTCTCCCCTGTTCTTAACCCTGATGTGACCTATTTTCTTCCCACTCCCTTGACAAACAGGAATATTGTAGTTGGTACCTGAGTAGGCATTACTTACGACAAGCCTCTTGCCACCTCATGAGGAACCTGCTCCTCCACCGGTGGCCAGCACTTGCAGGCAGCATCGTGGTCTTCTCCAGCGTGTCCTCACATCCAACAGCCAGCCTGGCACACGGCCCCAAAGGGAGAAGGAGTGACCTTGTAGCCTGCCTGCCAGGTCCTGGAGAGGGAAAGCAGAGCAGAGCAGATGAGATTCACTAACCTGGGTGCAGCACACGGGGCTGAGCTCAGTGCTGTCCTTTCCCTTCCCCAATTAGTGTTTTGCCTTTGAGGCATCAGTTCTGTTTTGGAGGAGAAATGGAGGATATTTCAGGAGGTGCAGTGTGTTGAAGGCGCAACATTAATTCATTTTGAACCTCAAGGTGCAGAAATAAAACCTGATTCACCTAAGTGCCAGAGAGAAGTTTGTGCTTGAATAGCCTGCTATGGTAGCTACATTAGCCTCATGCTCAGGGTTAACCTGATGAATTGCTAAGGTGACCCTGCCAGGGCAGCAGACTCCGGCTCAGTCCTGTCGCCTCCACGCAGGCTGGTGCCACCTGTGCATCCTCTGCCTGACGCACGGCTCAGGCTGGCTGCGATCTGGGCACCAGCGGCTGCCAAGCTCCTTCTCTCCCCGCTCCTCCTCCCCCCCCGACTCCACCACACCCCTCTCTCCCTCCTTCCCCCTCCACCCCATGCCGTATTCCCTGTTCCCTACCAGCACTTCCTGTCTGTTTTAAGGTAAAATGGATGTGGTGGCTAGAGCAGCGCAGCTTCAGCTTGGGGATTTCCCACTGCAGCAGCTGCAGAAGCTGAAGAGCGAGCGAGCCTCGGAGGAGAAGGAGAAGGAAGGACCTGAGGCGAGGGAGACTGAGTGGGAGTGTTGAAAAGAGAGGAATTGCATCTTAATTAGTAGAAGGAAAAATCCTCAGTCTAATTAGAAACCCAAAGACCATAAACTCTCCCCTGACAATAAGTGACTGACAACAGGTTTCAACTTCCCTCCCGCTTCCCTTTTGGATACAAGGAGGCAGGAAAAATGAAAACACCACAAACCCTTCTGTCCCCCTGCGTACTCTCTGACGTGCCACCCACAGTCACAGCAGCAGTTAGATGGACACATTTCAACCAGAGTACAGAAATAAGCCATTCTCTGTTCCCTCTGAGGGGCTCTGACAACATCCACGGCGGCTATTTTAGCTGGGTGCTGCACTGCCACCAGGACACTCTCCCCACACACATGCCGGGTTCCTGCCCTCCCCCAGGCTCCCAGACTGATTTATTTTATATGGGAATGTAAACCACCAGGAAATATCAAAATTAGCATCTTGATGAAAATTACGTGCAGGTTCAGTACCTAGACTAGCACATTTGGAAGGCTGTTTAGATCATTTACCTAAATGCAATGCACGAAATACCTCTCATGGTACAGAAAGCAATTCAACCTTCATCGGCTGCAGCCCCCCACTTTCCAAACTGAGATGGAGCCCTTTCCCTGCAGTTCCCACTGAAGGAGAAGCTGCAACAAATAGCTGTCCCCATTTGGTGCTTGCGCTCGACCCGACCGTGGAGACTTTCAGCCTCCCCCGTAGAAACGTCTCCATCCTAAAAGCCACCCCTGAAGTCTCCTGTCCCCGCCTGTCCATATGGAAAAGGAGGATGAAAAGCTGCAGGCACTTACCTGGAGGGGTTCTGCCTGCAGCCACTTCCACCCGACTCCCCGGACACTGCCCAATTACAGCCTCTTCCTTCCCTCTCCCTCCTTGACTTTCACTCCCCAGCAGCAGGCTTTCCGTGTGCTCTATTTAACTCCCTACAGCACTGGAATAAACGGCAGAGTTAAGCTGACAGCCACAGAGCCTTATCTGCCTGCTGGATAGCGCCAGTCGATCAGCTCCAAATCCTGTTGCCAAATGATCACGTCCTTGCTCTCAGCATCAGGGGCAGCCGCCTGCCATGCTCTGCCTTTCCCTCTTCCCCACCTTCACTCCATCTAACTTTGTCAGGGTTATAGATAGATCTGTTCCTTGTGCTCTTGCCTTTTGGCTCTGTTTTGTAACACCCCATCTGTATCAGCTGGCTTGGTTCCAATTAGGGGGGCTATGCAATTTAAAAAAAAAAAAAAAAAAAAAAAAGCCAACCTCAAAACAAGCTTCCTTGGGTGCTTTGTGACACGTTTTCCCTCTGTGGTGTCCCCTCAGCCCAGGCCCCTGCTCAGGCCATGCATTGGTGTCTCTCTCACCGTGCTCTGTGCAATTTATCCACGCCGTCCCCAGGCAATGATGGGGGCTGAGGGCAGGGCTGGCACACCCGAGCGCGAGGATGGGGACAGGGTCAGGGTTTCCACCCCCGGCTCCTTCTGCTCTGGCAGGGCAAGTCCAGCTCTTGCACTCATTTCTGGTACCTCACGGGCGCCTCTTTCCCTCAGGCAGCACCAAGGCTCAAGCAGAGTGCAGGGTGGGAGGAGCAGCCATGTATAAATAAGCCTTTTCCCTATGTTTAGAATTTATTACAGTGCATAGTGATTAACACCTGTTCAGGCTTTAATGCTGTCTCCTGCACTGCAACATGCACTGAGATGGAGGGGCCTTGATAAACCCAAGATTATTTTAAAGCATGTCGCATATATGCCACACTCCCCAGTCCATAGATAGCATCCACCCTGTGTGCACTCATACACGTGTTTCCAAGGCTTAAAAGCAACTACCTTCATGTACAAATGCACAGAGTCACCAGCCTAGCTTACATTTACAAATGTGTGCACGGAGTTGGGCTTGCACATGTGCCAGGGACTCTTCTGTAACCCATATTTATTAACTTCCATGTCTTCCACAAAGCTGCCTGCTTCTCCAGGCATACCATATGCCCAGGTGGCAGAGCAGTAGATTTGGAATATGTAGAGGTTCTTGGCTGCTGAAAGGTGAGGGTCAATGAGCTTCTGCATTTATACCTTGGAGAAGTATGTTCATGGAGAAATTTTAATTCCAAAGCTCCAGAAAAAACAGTTTCTCCTACGCATCTACTGCCCATAAGAACATTATACCCTTAGTGATTAATATTCCATAGTCAGGAGAGAGCAAGGAGGCAGAGAGGATTTTTAAGAGTTTCTTTTTTAAAGGTTTCCTCTGACTTGTCTTGAATTCTGACTTAATTAGCAGTTTTCTTGTGGCCCAAGAGATGCCTTCTGCTCTACAGAGCACCAGGCCAACTGCACTCACTGCCAGTGCAGCACTGGGAACGTGTAATCTTGGAGCAAACAGCACCTGCCCACACCTCCAGCCTCTCCAGAGCAGCACCAGATGTGTCTGGCTGCTTTCAGCCTGACAGCCGGGGATTTTTCCAGCAGCAAGCACTCTGCCAGACCTAGGAGTGCTCCTTATATGCCCCCAACTCAGTAAGGGAGGCACTGTGCCATCTGTTCTGAGCTTGCCTGGCATTGCTTGGATTTGGGGGCTCGGGGCTGGTCAGCATTGCTGGAGCTCTGAATGCTCTGAAGTCCCCCAAGGGCTCTACAAACCAGGCATTAGTCTTTCTCATGGGCTTTCTAGATGGTTCCTTCTCCCTAGAGCAACACATCAGATGAATACCCTGTGATGATCCATGGGACACAGTGGCCAGTGCTTTCTTCCATGTGCTTGGAGTTGAATGACTTTCCACATTCTGGAGAAAACAGGGTCGCCTGTGGGGCTGGTGATGGCCTTTTCCTATTACTGTTTCAAATAGGACAGTAAAAGACAACTTCTTTCATTTCAGCTCAAAGCAACAAAATGAAATCATCCGTTTCTGGCCCATGGGCTCCAGTGGCCAAAAATACACCAAGCTGAAGTGCCACTTGGACATTTGGCCTGCTGTCAGACTCTAGAGGACTCTCTAATGAGGATTCCCCTAATTAGATTGAACAGTGAACCTTACTGCTGGGGGCAGGGGAGCGAAAGAAGAGGGGAATGCAGAGGGGATTGTAATGACTCTGCAGCACTTGCCAGGGCCTAAAAACTATGGCAGGCACTATTCCTTTTTTGTGCCTGCTCCTCTGTGCCCAGACACTAGTAATGTTTGCAGTATCACTCCAAAGCCATGGCTTTTTTGGGGAGGGTGCCAAGGAGCATGCCAGGAGAGCAGGGAGGGTTTCCGTTTACTGTATCCACACACTGGTTTAGTAACTCTTCCCAATTCTGTGTCACCTTCTATCCAAAGCTTGCCATGTGCTCTATGAATGGCTCTTACCATAGCTGTCAGGTGGTGTTACTTTGTGTTTAATGACCCCCAGAAGTAAGGCTGAGGTAAGAGCCAGTAGTGCTTCTGCTCTGGGTAGGTGGGTAGATCTATCCCGTTCTCCAGACAACAGCACTGAGGCTAGAGACACAGGTGACTGTGTCACTATGATGAGACACTGTCAGAAGCAGAGCCCAGCAACCTCTGTCTCTGATTATCTCTCCAAGTCCCTTCCACTAACCCTTGGATCATGGCTGAGGGATCAGACTCCGTTAACAGCCTGGCTTATGAGCACTGGCAGGGCATGTGGGTGACCTACATTACAGAAGGGTAGGTAGCAGAAACTGCAACAGATGCCAGCAATAAATTATCAGAAAGTATGCACAGACTTTCGTCCCTCCCCCACACTCTCCTTGATGGCAAAGTCCCTTTCCCCTTTCCAATGCTGAATTGCTTTAGCCTTTATCAGAAAAGCAGCAGCATGAGGGAGGGCATGGAGGACACTTTAAGGAGATTATCTTCTTTCTTTCTTTCCCCTTTTCTTGTTGCTTTTAGGATTCATGTTCTATTGCTGTCACCCCATAATGGAGGGGGACAGTGGTACTTCAGCATTTAATGACTAAAGCATGTTGTTCTGTGCATCTCTCTTCATCTGCTTTTGGCGGGGCAAGGGGCAGCAGAGACATGAAATCTGTGTGGCCTGACACAGAAGCCACCAGTGGCTTTAGATGGCATGGGGACCTCTCCCATTCTTGGTCCCGCAATAGACCTGTTAGTTGTGCAAATTATCGATCCCAAGAGGTCACATTGTCTCAGTGGCAGCCCCTCATTTGTCGTCTCTTTGGAATGCAAAAGCACTCAGAGGTGGCAGAGAAGCTCAGCAGTGCTGTAGAAACATCCAGTGCTTGTCACTGCCCCAATGAGCTTCCAAGGTAAAGAGCTGGGGGCTTCATTTGCAGCACTTGCTGATGTATTAACACGTGTTCAAGATTCATTAGTGTTGTGCTGTCACAATCAATGGAAAGCACATTTTAAATTCATATGAGAAACCCAGCTACAGAAGAAATAGTGCCCTCTGACTTGCAGTGATCAATCACAGCTAAGGAAAACACCTCATACAGAAAGCTGTAAAGCAAGTAGAAAAAGTGTAAAACCCATTTGGTCTTGTAAGGGACTCTGCCACGTTCCTGGCCTGGTGTGAATAAAAACCTCATCCTTTTATCTGTGATGTGAAAAGGTCAAAAAGCTTCTGATTTTTGGATTGGCAATGTAGGCACCTCTGAAATGCAAATGTGGTGATGGTAAAAAATGTTTCCTCCCTAGCACCCTCCAAGAAAGATCAACTTTATCCCCATCTTATGGAGGGGTAAACTATGATGCAGGTAAAACTGGCTGCTGATATTGGCTGGCTGAAATTTTAGCAGTCTTCGTTTTAATACTTCATCATTAGTCCACATCAGTTCCTCACTCACTCAGGATTTTCAAAGCTGCCAAGTGAAGCGTTTGCACTTGGGCTTGTAAATGCTCTCCTGTCTTGCAGAGAGTATTTGTAGGCCTTATCAAAGTTACACAGAATAAAGGATTTTTGGCCAGGTTTTCCCAGTTTCCTGACAGGCCTGTGGCAAAAACAGGAGAGAAGCTGGTTTTCTCGATTCCTTGTTCCATACCTTAAGCAGAAAACACTATTTGCATCCCAAGCCTCTCTGACCAATGCACAATAATGAGACTGGGAAATTCTGGAGGAGCTGGAAATACCAAGGGCATAAAGCCTCAGCAAGTCCTCTGAGAAATACAGAGCATCAGAAGGGGAGACAGGGAGGCTAGCACTGCTGGGAAAGACCCAGATTGCTGTGGAGATGTGGAATTCCTTAGGAAGCTGTGGAAGCAGGTGGAGGGAGCAGGATATCCAACCAGGAGTGACAGGAAAGTCCCAGCACAGTGAGAGTGCAGCATATGGAGGAGGCCCAGAGCAGCAGCAGGAGGAGAGCTGAGGGGGCAGCTGACAGGAAGAAATCCAGCCATGTGTGTGCCAGCATCTTCTCCAAGTATTACTGAACGCGACAGACCACGTGCACGTTTCCTCCCTGCAGAACGGAGGCAGCTGAGAAGGGAAGCGGGTGAGGGAGTGGGAGAGGGGCTCAGAGGAGGGACACGTGAGCTGACTTCCCAGTTTCCTCCTCTTTTTCTTGCCATGGGGTGATGTTTTTGTTCTTCTCACACTGTTGGCAAAAATTGGTAACCAAGTGAGATGTAGAGGGGGGTTCTACATGAAGGTTGAGATAACATTTTCTGATCCAGCTGGGAACAGTTGGCTGTGGGTGGTGGCTTGTCACCAGCCCTGCCAGTTCTAATCCAGATCCCAGTTTTTCTCATTCTCTCAGCTGTGGAGTGAAGAGCCTTCCCTACAACTTTAATTTCCTGCAGGGGTTAATCCCATGGTCAGTGGTAGCTCAGGCCCTTAATCCTTTTGCTCAGTCCCTTGACAGAAGGACTGCAGCCACTCCTGTCCTGGCAGGTCTGAGGGAGGCACCCTTCTGCTCCCAGTTCCTCCTCTACACCCCACGAGCATCCTCCAGCTCACTGGCATTTAAAATGCTGCTCCCCCCTTCCTGGCAAGCCTACTCCGGGGGTGTGGGTGGATGGTACAACCAGGAAAAGGTTGCAGGCAGAGAAGACAGCTTGGTGGGAGAATCCTGGTGCTCTGGTCCTCATTCCCATCACTACTGCACTCACAGGTATTTTCTGCACTTCTTGGCTGGACCGGGCTCTGAATCCCAAAGTATTCTCTTTCTTGTTTTTATTCGGGTGGTGAAGAAGGAAGGTGTGTACAGGCCCACATTTGGGAAGGATTCTCTGAGGGGTCAAAAATTTTAACATGGCCTGGTACCTTCCCTGGGTCTCTTATTTAGAGTCAAAGGATGCAGCAGATCTGTAAGAGGGAAGGTGCCAGCCTGTCTGAGATAAGAGATACGTTTACATGCACGGAGTAGTAGATGGAGGTGCATCAATTTAGCGTCAAGAAAGGAAAATGTAAGTTTTTAATCAATATAAGCTCTGTCCCTGGAGCACTAGGCCAGATGTCTGTTGAACAGCATGACCAGACTGCCAAATCAAGGGGCTTCCAGATCAATGCCAAGAGACCCCTGTTTATATCTTATGGGGGTCAAGGCACTTCAGCCACAAGCCTTTCTCTTTGTGGTTTCTCATTCCAAAAATGAGGCACGCTTTTGCAAGCCTGAGTGATCCCTTGCACACAAAATGCCCCATACTTGCTTTTTTCCCATCATCCATTTCTGCATTAGCCCAAAAACTGGTTTTGCTTTTCTCATTGCCTGCATTTTCAAATACACTGGGCCCTTGAGATCACTGGCCTTCCTTATGCTTGACTCTTGGTATTCTTTCTTCTGGTACAGAAGCCAGCATGGTGAAGAACTACTGCCACCAAATCTGCTCCCCCTTTTCCTCACTGCCGTTGTTGGCTGTGCTTCCCTGGGTACCAGGCTCCCAAAATGAGCTGTAAGGGTAGTGGCTTGTCACTTTGGCAGCTGGAGCAGGAGGAGAGAGAGGATGTAGAAAACTCTGGAAAAATTGAAGAACTTAACTAGGATCTCACGAGGCTATGCCCTGGGCATGTCCAGAGGGGCAGGAACCATCCATGCCTGCACAGTGGTGGGGCAGAGCATGAGATGCTGGCAGTAAAAATCCTCTCAGCTCCTATCATAAGGGAATCAGTGACCCAGCATGCACATAGCTCCTGGCAAACCTCCTGAGGAAAGGCTGACTCTCATCATTCCCACACAATGCATTTGTACTGGACTCTGAAGGAGACCTTTTCCTGCCTTAGTGGGTTGCAGAGATCTGTCTCAATTGGTTGCTACTGTTGCACAAGGTTGTTGGTGCTGCTCTAAGAGCCTGGAGCTGTTCTGCTTCCTCATCGCCCCCCATCACCTTCCCAGAGCCCCAAGAGGGGCAACCATGAAAAGTCCAAACAAACTGCATGGGATCTGGGCTGCTACCTTCATCTCCAGGGGTGCCTGTGGATCTCTGGGACACATTTATGCCTTTTGCAAGCTGGGAACATTGCCCATAGCTCAACGAGATGTGGTGACAGCTCTCCCAACCCAGAGCTCCAGCCAGGATCTTTGGATGCATCTGGGTTAGCACACAGATCACAGCCTCATGCTGCAGAGCTTGCCGAGGCTGAGGAAGGTCTGTAAATTTGATGTGACTTTAGTTTTCTACAGGGTTTGCAGCCACAGAAGAGAAACCTTTATGGCAAAGTTGACATCCCATCGAAATCACTAGAAGTGGTGTGGTGAGCAGGGCCCACCTTCAGCCCCTCTGCCCCCACACAGGCACCTCACAGCAGAGTCACAGGAGCACCACACCCTGCTTTGGGCAGCACTGGCACTACAGAGTCTCACCAGGAGGGGAAAGGCAGCCCAAGACATGAGTGCCAAGCCAAGGTGCCTTTAACAGCTTATCTCCAGACTCAGGGTGAGGTCTTGCTTTTTTATCCCTTGAGTGAGAGAATGGTTCATGGGGAAGGAATCTTCCCAGACTCCTTGAAGTGAGGAGGAGCATGGTAGTAGGGCATGTCTTCCAAGTAACAGCCTTTTCTTGCAGTCAGTCCAGAAGTTCTGACTTGTGTGGCTTTGCTGTAAATTTAAGTCTCAGTCCTTCCTGTGATGGGCATAGGGCATGGCAGAGCATAGATAATAGACAGTCTCTTGTTTTCCCATTCATAAAAATATAACAAGGAAACTGTCATTTTCATTAAAAGAGGAAAAAATTTGCCATATGATAAAATAGGCTTGCAAAGCCAAGGACTTAGATGTGAGCTTATACTTGCCCAACCTTCATTCAGCCACTTGCATGCATGCAGCACAGCACTGCCTTTGCTTACCCGATCAAGTACTATTCCTTTTTTTCAAAGGACCCTGTCCCATAATCAGTGCAAAGGATACATGATACTCAAGCTAACAATGAGGATCTTGTAATAAATAAGGTTGTTTTTATATTAAATTAGAATTAAACATTAAACCACAGTTTTGGCAGGAGGCCACAGTCTGTACATTCCTAATTTTGTGGGTGCCCAACACGAGACCCTAGGGGCCATTTTGCAGAACTGCTGAGCTCTCACAGCTGTTTTTCCAAAATGCTGGCAGCTTAGCCAGCAAACTGGTACAATCTCAAGGACTCAATAGCACTGAGAGCCAAGAGGTCTCAGGCTCTGGCCCTGCACCTGCTGCTCCTTCCCTGTGTGGCTAAAAGGAGGAGTCTCTTTTCCCTTCGAAAGCCAGGAAAACAACCACTCTCTCTTGTCTCATCAGGAGCATGAATTCTCTATCATCAGCTACAAGGCAACTGTAGCTGCTAACATCTTCAGAACACCAGAAGACAATGAATAGTGATGTATTGCCTGCAGGGCTTGCTTGGCAGGCAGTAAACAAATAAAACAAGCACACATTTTGCAGTACCCAAAAAAAAAAAAAAAGCCCCCTGCTTCACTCCTTGAGCACCATGTAGCCAGGTACCCTGAATGAAGCAGCTTATGAAAATACAGCATGTGATCCTACCAGTCAGGACTGCAACCCAGTGCAAGTGGCACGCTGCCTCCAGTACCAGTACCAGTATTTCCTAACTTTCAACTGCTTGTTTTTGCAATATGAATAATATATTTCACATAATCTAACCCCTCACAGATGAAGCAACTTTTCCTTCCATCTCGAGTCTGGAATTGAACTAGTTTATAGGAAAAAATGCACATCTTTCTTGCTGTTACTGTACCCTCAATCACAGAAAGCTTTTTTTGTGAGCCAGCAGTTTGTTAAAGCCGGAATAAGGTATGTGTGACAAGGTATTTCCCTGCAGCAGGAGGAACATCCCAGAACTCCCAGTCCTGCTTCTTTCCACTGAGGACTGAGCGTGTGTCATGGTGTAGCACACTGAAGCATTACCCAGCTGGCAGGAGCATCCCAGTATGGTCATCTGAGTTATGGTTTGAGCCACCCAGGACTGGGACAGTTGTCAAGCAGTGTAAGCAGCTGCTTGTAACCAAACATGGCAAGTGAAGGAAACTGCCTGCTTTGTCTTTTGACTCAGCAACAGGCAAGAGTCACTGAAGAGCTACCCAGAAATGCCCTTCCACAGGCTTGAGCCTCTCCCCATCCTATTTCAGCCTCTGTTGCTCCCTGACTGCTCCTGTCCAGGTATCCTTGTGGCCCCATGCTGCTGCTGCTGACCCTCCCACCCCTACTGAGACACAGCTCTGCCTTCATCAGGCTTCTTTGGTGCAGAAGAGCCTAGAAAATCCTTTCTGAATCAGGCTTAAAAAAAATCTGGAGGAAGGACAGGGAGCTGGAGTAACTCTTAAAGATATCTGAGGCTGAGAGTACACCTTGCTAGCATTGGACACTCACTTTGCTGGAGGAAAGGGTAAAGCTATGATCTGGTATAAAAATTGCATAAGAAGGCTTCCCCCTTTCTCTTTGCAAACAGCCCCTTCGCTCAGGATTTACCATAATTCCTCCAAGTGGACAGGATGCACTAACAGAGGCAGCGCTGATGTCTGACAGGGAGACAACTCCCGCAAGCCTTTCACTCATGTGGAATAATTCCCTTGCAAATGTTGTTTGCCCACAGCAGTTAGGGGAAGATCCAACCCCGCCCCCCAACAAACCTGAGTGACAAAGCTCAGAAGAAAAACGGTCTGCAGCTCTGGAAAGGCTCCCTTCTCCTCACTGCTAGGAATGTTCCCTACTTTGGGACAAGTCGCTGTCTGTGTTTAAGGGTTCCCCTGTCTTTTAAGGGTTTCCTTCTCCTGCAGTAGCAGCTGCTTCAGTCCTTCCCCAAATGAGATCTGAATTTCTCTCTCCATCTTTGACTGGCAGGTCAGACCCCTGCAGCAGAGCAGTGCTGTATCCTGCCCGCTGCCATTCCCATCAGGGCTGTGCTGGATGTGGCACATTCAGGTTACCTGGCAGTTCACGTGGTGGGCCTGGAGCCCAGCTTGGTCATGACCTGGTTGGAGCAACAGCTTCAAAATACCCTCTCTCCCCAAATCGGGAGAGCTGCAGTTTAACACGTCTCTCTTAATTAGCAGGAGATGCAGGGACAGTAATAAACTGGTCGGGCAGAGGGGGGAGGAGGAGGGGGCAGAATGCCCCGTGTGGGATGTGTGTGTGCACGTGTCTGTGCATGCGTATGTATGCACACACACAGACACAGGCTAACGCTTACATACATGTACCCCTGTCCATAGTGTACTTCACCTCGGCCCATTTGGGACCTCATTTAGACCCTTTCCTCCCAGTCACGGCTGGAAAAGGCTGTGAAGCTTCTCTGTGCTGTGTTTCACCCACCCACCCCCCCCGCCCCAAGTGCTGTGCCTTCCACCCAAAAGTTCAGAAACCACAGCCTCCCCCTGCAGAGATGCTGAAAGCAGCTCGGGACTTATTTTTCGCTCTACTTGTGATTTGGCATCCTTCACTTCGTGTCCTGTGATCATGTCCATGAGCACACACACCCACACACTTGTACACATACATCCCCCCGATCCTAAAGCTGTGCACTGAGTGCTGAACCTGTTTGATTTTGGTCCGTACTTCTCCATTTTAGGTTGTTCTTACTGAGACAACTGAGTCCAAAATGATAGCCAGCGAAGCCATCACAAGTCAGGCGGGTGGCCCCTCTCATCCTGACCCCTCTGAGAGCCCCGAGGAGGGCCCATGCGGCAGGGCTCACCAGGAGCTGCCCGGTCCGGCGTGACCCCAGCACCGCAAGGTGCAAGAAAAGCTGCCGCTGCCATTCTCAGCTGGGAGAAGTTGCTCCCGGCTGCTTGCACTGAAACTGGACTGGAACCAGTAAAAGCAGCAATCTCTGCAGCAGGTTTGCATGGGGGAAATCGCTGCCCAGTTGTCAGTCTGGCACAAGGGAGCCTTGAGCACTGAGCTGCCTGGCACACGGTGCTGCCCTGGCTGCCACCTCCTCCCCGGCGAAGCCGCTCCTGCGGGCAGCTCCACTGACCTCGCTTAGCCGGGCATGGGGAAAAAACGCTAAAGGGAGACGTCTTCACTTACCTCTCTCAGGCTGGAATGGACCCTCCTGTGAGAATGGCAGCTCTCCCAGCTCTCCGAACCCGGTACAATCCCAAAGCAAATCCAGCAGAAAGTGCCTCCGTTCGCAGCTGGGCTCTCGGCGGACCCTAGCTGGCAGGAGCCCTCCCTAGCCAGCCGCTTGCCTCGCGTGGAGGGTAGGGGAGCCGCACAGCGAGATGACAGCGTGGGAAAGGGACTGTAATCCTCCGTAAATAATGAACACGGGGAGAGAGAAAGAAAGAGAGAGGCGGGAGAGGGAGCGACTGTGCTCGGTGAAGTGACAGCTGGGGGTACATCTGCGATGGCAGCAGCACACGCACAGGAACGCGCACAGACAGTGCAGAGGAGTCACCCCGCCAGGCAGGCAGGATCTGCTCCCAAACACCCAGAGGAAGGAGCTCGGGAGGTTTTCATTCCTCTCAATGCATCCTGGAGAAAGGGCAGCTGCTGTCAGTGCCTCTGTCTCCCTCATCCCGCCCTCGCTGCCATCGCTCTCCGGGTGCCAGGAGCCGAGGGGCTCGAGGAGGGGTGAGGAGATGCCAGGGCGGGAGGAGCTCCCCACAGCCCCTCGGGAGGTGGATTGGTCAGGCACAGGTTACAAGAGAAGACACCGAGCGGAACAGTTCCTCCCCTCCCTCCATCTCTCCCCCGCTACGGCTGATGACAATAAACAGGATGAGAGGGGACGAGCCCATGCTTTTGTATAGGAGCAAGGCGAGCGGCTGCAGCGATGGGGAGACAGCGGGGGAGAACCCGGGGGGCTTGGGAGAAACGCACCCCCTTCGTGCCAGTGCTGCAGAGACGGTGGTGGGGAAGGAGTGCATCCGACAGGGACACAGCCGGGAGGTGCCCACGGTGGGCAGCACAACCCTGTGTCTGTTTCCTCAGAGATTCAGGGAAAACGTGAGAGGTGCTGTTAGGGGGTAGTTGGGATGAGGGGAATGGGTGAAAGATTCCTTCCCCTGAACTTTGGGTGCAGCACAGTGTGTTCAGCCATAGGTGCGTGTGTCAGGTGCAGTGACATCCATCAGTGACGGGCATTCCCTGCCCTCCCTGACATCACCTGCTGGTACAGGGATGCAGTAAGCAGCCAAGTCCAGCCCACTCCCTCTGCTGGGATTTTCTCTGTGCTCTCTCATGGGCTCCTGTAGCCTTCCTCCCCAAAATCAGACCCCTATCTTGCCTTCCTCCATCTTGATGAAGACCTCACATATGTAAGAATTACTCTTTTCTTGATCTATTTAAACTGCCTCTTCTTATCAGGTCCAGCATCATAAACAGGCTTTTTTGGGCTTTTTGCTCATTTTAATTTGTCTGGAAGTTATCTTTTTAAGTGAAATTTTTAGAGGACTCAAAGTAAAATTTCAAGCTACTGATTCAAGAGGGAAAATATTAAGAAATAAGGAATAAAGAATACAAATGGATGGTATGGAGATGGCTGTTCTGGTGCCTTCCATTTGAATCACAGATTTTATGTAACTATTGGACCAGCTGCCATGAAAACAGGTTGTGAATAGCAAGGTAAATCTTGATAAGCCCTCTGCAGGATGCAGTCTTGAGACTTTGTTATGCCTTTTTGTTGTGCAGCAGGCCCAAGAATTAAATCTTGGGGAAAGCTCCTTATGTGAACAGCATATGGATAATCAAAGAGAGAAGCCAGAGACTGCAGACAGAAAGAGAGGCAAGCAGAGGATGAGCTAATAAAGCAGGCATGCTCAGCAGGGGGATGAACAGGTGGAGGGGAAGGCTCTTCTCTCCATGGTGAACAGCTCCAGGGAAGGCCCATTGCAGCCATGGTTTGCAGGCGGGGTGGGAAGTGGTGCACAGCTTTGGGTACCATGTCAATGCAGTGATGCCTACCTGTGCCAGGTGTTCAGCACTGCTTGTCCTCCTGCTTTATTGCATTGCTGGGCTGCTGCAGTGGCACAGGTTGCTTGCATATGAGTAGGAATAAAACTGTTAGCCATGGTCTCTCTGGGGACTCTACAGCGGCCACTCATCATTTCATGGACCTCAGATCTTCCCAATGATGCAGCATACCCTTTGCCACCAGAGCAAAAGGGCTCATTAACAATCAGCTATTCTTTGGAACAAGCACAGAGGAGTTTATTCCAGTTTTTTTCCTCTCACTTGAGCTATAGCATCATCCTTGTCTCAGACTGAATCACTGCTTTCCTCCTTTCTCCTTGACCTCACCAACAGTGTGAAGATGCCCAGATGACTATTTGTTACTAGCACTGGGGGTGGCCTGCTTCCCCTCAGCTCCCATGTCTTAGGTCACCCAGATGATTGAAAGTTTCTCACAGTTCTTGCCAGTAGCTGCCGCTTTCTGTCCCTGCCACTGGCCACCAGTCCGACCCCCCAGGTTTACTTCCTCATCATGTTTCAGGCAACTCTGTCCAAGTTGGGTATGTGCTACTTATGCCTCCTGGGCAGAAGCAAGGATTTACAACCAGGGGCTAAGACCTTTCTGAAGAACAATTTGAGGCCAAGTGTTCCCACTGACAAAACCATGAGCCACTGAGTGAGTATGAATTGACAGGTTAGTTATGTAGGTATCGACTCCTCTTCAAGTCTCATGAAAACTGTATGTCCTGAGTAATGCTCATATCCCATTGATGTGATCTGCTGTGGTAAGGGGAATGACTCTACTAGGAGATGGTTTGGAAAGATGAATTTATTTAAAGCTATGTACCAAATCAGATGCATGGGCCTCATGGGACTCAGCAGCAACATCACCACTGCCTGCTGTCATGGTGTGCTGGTTTGTCAGCAGGGGCACCAAGCCAAACCATGCCTGCCATAGCCTTGCTGAAGCCAAGGAATCTTAGCCCAGGCCAGACTCAACCCTGTCCTTCCTCCTTTGTTTGCATTATTTGTCTTGTCTGGTTTGTGCTCTGCAAGGCTTAGGGCAATGCAGCTCTACAGAATCATTCCTTTCCCTCACAGACAGACAGTCAGATTCAGTTTACAGCAGGGAGAGCTGGATGAGAAATGTGCCTCTGATACATGGGATTTGTAAGTAGGAATGTGACAAGGACACTGGTATAAAACACAGAGCTGATGCCAGGTGCCAGGGTCTCTGTACGTGAGGCAAGAAAATATACCATTGCATACTCCATATGTATGGGTATGAATTTTTTAATTCATATCCATCTGAATTAGAGCATCAGATCATACTGTTAGCTTAAAAGCACCCACACGGCATGATTCAGATTTAAAGGATCTGTTCCCCCTTTTGAAGTTCCTTCTAATTCAGAGGAAATCTGTAGAAACAGTAACACTTCATCCTCCTGATATTGGTGTTGTGAAAAAAGGCTCCAGATCTCCCTCCCTGTATTTCTTTTTCTCCCTCACTTGCACTTTATGTTCTATTTCAAGGTCCTGCTTGAGGCTGTAATTCCTCCAGAGCTCTTGGATTCAACTAGTTGACACACAGCCCAGTTGTTCCCCATCACTGTGCCAGACTGTGCATGACTGCACTGGTTATTGTGTGTGCTTGTAGGCAGCCTACCCAGGGACAGCCAGGTTATCCTGTCAGGGAGACCCTGCACCGTTCCTTCTCCTCTGCAACTATGCCTTAATTCAGGAGCATGATGCTGGGAATAGAAGGGAAATTAAGCCAGGAAACTAGGACACACTTCATTAAGAAACACACATACACACGGAGTTCTGCTTAGCCCACCGTGCACTAGGCTGGGACCAGGTAACAAATCACTATTCATAATCGACACTTTCTGTCAAGAGCATTCATAATTCTGTGCTTTTGCAGTGGCTTAGGAAAAATCTAAATCTCTGTGGTTACCCCTTGAGACAGGTGTGTTTTCAAATTAATCCCTTCCCCACTGGCCTACTTTATTTCTGATTGATGCTGCATGATGTAGGAATTGAGGCTGAGGTGATCACAAACATCCATTCTGGCCAGGAAATCTGAAAAAGATGAAGGCAAAAGCTCGCTCCACCCTTGGGGGCTTTGGGGGATTTTTTGTTGTTGTTATTGTTGATCTGCTTGTAGCTTCATCGTGTTTGGTGAGACAGAAATCTCAGTACCTCGGTACAGTCAGTGTCCCCTTTTCCTCTCCCTTGTTAAACCTCTGACTCTCACTTGGCAGTCTGACTCAGTGCTTACCATTCACACTTGGAAGAAGGTTGCAATTGTGATTTCCATCCCATCACCTTGGGCAAATACTTACTCCTCTTTTCCCAGCTTGTATTTGTCTTTAATGCTCCTCTTTTGATCCTCCCCTCTTTTTGTTTCCTGCAGCGGTGGGTGTGCAAATAAAGCTGGATTTGCTGCAACGCAAGTTTTGGATGGCCATGCAACAGGTAGGAGCATCAGCAATCACTCAGAGACACAATTTAATGCTCTTTGTCAGCAAGGTCGATGCTATGTTACATCACATAGGATGGCATTTTAATGAGGGCTTTCATGGAATTCATATTAAAAGATTTATGAAGTAGATTAGTTTGAAGTCACACATTTCTGTAATCCTTTGAGGGCACTAATACCATGTGAGCCATGAGTCTGTTCTGCAGATGCCGTGGTGACAGTGTCAGCATCCTGGCCTGGCATTAGCTCTGCTGCATGTGACACATTTAATTGTGGAAATATGCTTGTGCTCATTCAGCCTTTCAGGAGCCTCATGGAAATCTGCAATTTTGGGCACACAGAAAAAAAATCTTCTGCCTTCTCTTATCATCTTGTTAATGATAACAAAACACTACCAACTTGCCAAAATAAAAATTATTTGCTCCAGGGATAAGCTTTTGGTGTTGTCCTAATATTAGATACTCTTCTGGACTGAAAGAAGGGGATAATTAAAACAACTCCCCTGGTCTGGGGAGCAAGAAAAGTGAAACACCTTTCCCTCACCACCTAGGGGCTTTCTCCCCAGGCTTTGCTTTCAGGGAGGTCTGCTGGAGGGGTGAGCATGACAGGACTCTAGCAGCACACAGCAGAAGTGGCTCTCTGCTGTCAGGAGAGGGAACTGTCATCAGACGAGGATGACAGAGAAGGTAGGAGGGCAGGAAGCTGCTCTGTGGTGGCAGGAGCATCCTCACAGGTGGGAGATCACGTAAACCTAATCTGAGCTGAAAAGATTTCTGCAAAGCACATGAGCACATCCTGAAACAGCAACATAGGGCTTTGTTTTAAAAACCCTGCTCAGGGCCATACCCAGGCAGTTCTCACACAAACAAGCCCTAATGGGTGTTAAGTGAAGCTGGGAGACCTTATTAAAGCAGGTGAAGCTGTGTGCCAAGTGGCCACAAGCCGTGGCCCTGGTAGGTGCTGGTGTGAAAAAAGGCTCCCTGTGGTTTCCCAGGATGTGAGTGCTGTTGGACAGAGGAATGACTAACAGATTTTGTTTTCTCTCTCTCTCCTGCCTCACTGATGCTGTGCTGCTCTGGATGTCCACACTGTGCCTCCCAGCCCAATGACAGTGATGTAAGTAGACAAAAGCTGGGGACAGGGAGGCATCCTGGCGTGCCTCGCAGCCAGGCTTGGCTTCCTAATTGTGTCATTTGTGTGCCATCATATTATAGGCACTGTCCCTTGTCTGCAGCCACTGGAGAGGGTCCAAACCTGTCACAGGCTGTGTTTGTCTTCACAGTAATTAAGTGTCTTTGGCAAAGCTCAAAGTGCTCTGGGTCACAGAGACCTGACCAACAGCAGGAGGATGCTGCGAGGTAGGCTGGTCTCTGAGGAGGGAGCTGTGCCCATGAAGCAGCAGATGTGATCTCAGAGCAACCAGGGAGCACAGGCTCAGTTCTGCCCCATCTCAGGGGCTCCCTGCAAGCTGCCAGTGCTCTCAAACCAGGGTCCTGGCTGTGGTGCTGCTGCTGTGTGGCCAGCCCAGCACCAGGCACTGCTGGAACTTCTCCAGGTCTGGAAGTGCAGTGGCAGTGAGACTCAGCCCTCACTCTGCTGAGGAAGACGTGTGAGACACGAGCCCTTCTTATGGAAAACCACTGTGGTTCACCTGGGTTTCTGTTCTGATATCTGAACCCTGGACTCTGTATTTGTTATCCCCCACGGCCATAGCTGTGGTTTGTTGTGACCATGTTTCTCTGCTGACCAAAGGAAGGAACCTGCCAGGGTGAAGCACAAGGCCACCTCTAGGAATACATCCAGGGAATTAAAACAACCACGTGCTGCTTTGTGGTGAGGCAGGGGTGAGATTGTGGCTTGCAATTGTGGATAAAGGATTTTTTTTAAACCATCATCCCTAGAGTCTCAAAAAGCCAGCTGGATTTAGAGTGTGAACATGTGATATTACAAAGCTGTGAGACTTGAAACAAACTTAGGCATCTCCAAACCTCCTCTGAAGTTGAACAGAGGAACAGAAAACCAGTTTTGTTCTGCAAAACTCAAGGGGAGAAACAAATTCCAACTGAAGGTTACAGTCTTGTTGTGGTCTGCAATTGCCAATTTACCTCTTGTTTCTGAGAATCACCCAGAAAGGGAGATTGATTTTACGTCTAAGGGTTTTGAGAAAATAGTGCATAGCTGACTGAGAGCAGACCGCCTATGTGCTCTGCCAGTGTCCTTCCCTGACCCCAGAAAACCTCTGGCAGGAAGGGGACTCCATGCACAGAAAAGGCAACACTGTGTCAGCTTTCTTCCCTCTGCTACTGGAGAAAATAGAATTAAAAAATAACACAAAGAGACAGACACATGCAGCCGTGGCAAACTCTGAACAATTATGAAATCAATAAGCACCTGAAGGGCTTTGTTACTCACCACTTAGCCCCTCGTGTCCCCACCCAGTTCAGTGTTGTGAAACACATGTCAAGTCCACTACACAGAAATTCTAAATGAAAGAAATGGATGGTGCCTTGGGCTACATGTGCACCATTCACATCCTATTTTATCATTAGCTATCTGGAGAATAAAGAAACCAACAGCAACAACAACAACAAAAAAAATCCCTGCCTGAGAAGAACCCTGGTCTAAAATACCATGCTATGTTCTTAGTCCAGATGCCAACAGATGCTGAAATGCATGCTGGTTTCTCCCTGGTGCACAATAACCTTTGCTTTCGCCCTTTCTTTACAAGAGCCTCCTCTTCTTGGAGTGCACAGGTCCTGCTGGGAGCGTGTCAGGGAGGCAGGTGCTGGATCTGAGCCCTCAGGAAAGGGCATGTTGCTCATAGAGGTGGGGAGTTGGAGTGGCTGACCTGGGGGTGGTACCTGTGCGTGCTGTTGAGCTTGTCCTGCTTGAAATGCCAGCTGAATTGCAGAGCTGTATGTGATACTGTCCTGGAAACCTTTAACCAGCAGTCCCAAGGGGGAGGCAGTAAGATGAGCTCTTGCCATGTGCTGAGGGATACACTCAGTGCAGGTGGCTCCTGGTGCAGCTGCAGGTTGAGCTCTGGGAGCCCCAGGCAAGAGGCTGTGAACTGGCACTGACCCTTTGCACAACAAAAGGCACCACGGGGACAGTGTGGGACAGCCAGGTGTCCACACAGCAGGAGCAGATGTCTCATCAGGACATCTCCAATCACAAGCATGGACTGTGAGGGTATAAAAGCCCAGTTTCCTTTGTTTGGGGCCCCTCCTCAGAGGCACCAGCTTGAGCTCTTTCTGTGTTGTTGCACCATTAATAAATTGCTTTAAGGTTCTGGATGTCTGAGACCCTGCTGTGGGAAAGCTGGAGTTGAACGAGTAAGGAAAACTTGTCTGACTGTGTGAGTGTGGGGTGTGTGGGGAGTCAAGCAGAGACCTGTGGGATCACTGTAGCTGCTGCTGCCTCAGTTCCAGCAGTGAAAGCCTCTGGTGGTGAGGGAGTGACTGCTAGAGCTGCTCCTGCATGGTCAGACTGGGAAGTTTCCTTCACACCACGATGAATTCTCTGCTTTCCCTTTGCAGTGCAGTGGTGTGGATGGAGCCTGTCCACTCAGCTGTCAGGATGATGTAAGTTGCCTCGATTTCTTCCCTGTACCTGTGATGGGTGTGATTGACCACCTGCTCTGTGGACATCTCTGTCTCCCCAAAAAAAGGCATTGCCTTGTAGTGTCAACACAAGAGACTGAACAGCTGGGGCAGGAACCTCATACTAATAAGACAAATCCAGGCTTAGGTCTTCCCCCCAGCTGGGCCAGGGCAGGGACATTGGAATTCCAGCCAGTGAAAGCCCATCTCCTTTAAAGCTGTCTCCCTGGCATCCCAGATCTTAAAAAAAAAAGTGGCTGTCAGCATGGCATGCATGCTGGACACCTCTCTTTGTGTCTGTGCTTCAGCCTTGGAATCAGGAATATACCAAGGGGGACAGGAGCTCCTCTGCCCTGAAAGTAAGATCACCAGAGATTTTTTGTTGTATGTTCATGTAGGATTTTCTCTGCTTCCTAGTTTTTCACTTCAAGACCTAAAGGTTTTCATCTAAACTCTGTGCATCCATTTCCTGCTTTGCAAAATAAAAATAAGATCAGCACTGCTACTCAGTGGTGGGGGGAGGGTTATTTCATGAGTGGTTATAAGACTCTGAAATCTGAAGATGGAAAGCAGTAGATGCCATATTATTAAAGAGAAGAGCACTCCAAATATCTTGTCTCTTCCTGAAGGATGCCTTGCCTCAACTGTGGCTCACAGCCTGCTAGGCCTGCACAGAGCTCTGTGCTAAACCTGCACAGAGTCTCTAGCCCTGGCCAGAGACAATCTCTGTCACAGTTCATGAACTCAATACCTCAAAATGGAGACAGAGAAGGAAAAGAATTGTGTAAAACTCATGGTAGCCAAGCTGTGGGGCTTGGCATGGAAATGCTGAGGCTGTTGCCATCATCACAAAGCCACACTGTTCCATCCTGAACACAAACAGGGAAAAAGCCATCTTTAATATTGCTTCTCTTCCATCTCTGCAGATTCTGAACTGCTTCCTCATTGACAACAATGGCTTTATACTTGTTTCCAAAGTACCTGAAGAGGTAAGAGAGAATAAGAGAAGGAGGAGAGTGGGGTTTGCTTGTTCCTGAATAACCCACCAGAGCTGGTTAAAACAAATGAAGTTGAATTGTGTAATAAGGGTGGCTATGGTGTAATTAAATTCAACAGCACAGTGAGGGGGAAGGCTCCCAGCAGAGTGACAGCACATCCTGGGTGAGGAAGGAGTTTGCAGTGATAAGGAAGGAACTAGTCAAAATATCTTTTGATCAGAATAAAGGAAATTAGACTCGATTCCCTTGGCACAGATGCTATTGAAAGATTAACTGAGAGGGAAGGGAAAGGAAGGGAAGGGAAGGGAAGGGAAGGGAAGGGAGCAGCACTTTTGAGTGCTTCTGAAGTCAAAGCAGGTGTTCTTCAGGAAAGGAAACTGAGGAGATGGTAAGAGCAAAATGCTAAAGGCAAAAAACAAAGATAAAATAATTTAAGCAAATTGGAAACAGGAACACACATAGAGAATTGGAGAATTTACTGGACTTGCAGAGGTGAAAGGAGCAAGGGAAAATGCTCAGAATAGAAATGAAAATGAGGTGTGTGATTCCACAGCCATTTCTAGGGACCTGAAGGGGTGCAAGTTTGATGTGACATTCTGTGCAGCTGGGTAAAGTCAATGCTACCAGCCACTGCATGGTTGAGTTACACTTTTCTATTCTCTGGTAAATTCACCACAGAGCTACTTCTTTCAAAATAATTAAACCCCTTAGTTCTGGACATCAGAAAGTGATAAGTGGGAACAGTCTCATAAACTACAAAGCAGTAAGTCAATAGTAAGAGTGGGCTTAGAGAAGAAATGGGAAATGAAGGGGTTTTGTTACTGACAGAATTGTGGAGTTTCATTAAAATTGCCATTGTACTGGAGTGAACAAATGCAGTTTGGGTATTTCCAAAAAGCAGCAGATCAAATCCCGTAAATTACTTTCTTCAAGATGTGACAAACAGGTTGAAATGGAAATTAAGGTAAAAGAACTCCTGGTGAATGTGATTGGCACAAGCAGCACAGCTTCCAGAGGGAAGAAAACTTATCAGCTATAGTTCTTTGAAAGTGTGACAAAATCAGTAGATAAGGGAGACTAGATAACCTATTGAATTTCAGTGCTCTTCAGCCTTGAGCAGTGTCCCTTACAAGAAACTGGTGAAATAATGAAGCATGAAGTAGTGACATGGACCTCAAAGTAGCTGGGACAGAAGAGAAAGAATTTTTAGATGGTTATTTAAATGGAAAACATCTGTATGAGTCCCATGGTTTCCCATCTGGATTTGGGCTGGTTAGCATATTCAGAATGGGCTGGCAAAAACAAAAAAAAAAGATGAGGCTCTGCATTCTGCAGGCAGTGAGTTCAGAGAGGCTGAGATGAGACTCTTGAGAGTCACAGAGCAAAACCAACCACCAACACAGAGGCACTGGTGGGGATACAGACAGATACCAAGGGGACCTTATTGCAAAGGATAACCAAACTCTTCTCTGTAGGAAAGTGAAAAGTGCCCTACCCAGCACACTGAATTGTCCAGTAGAAGTGTCCCTTCAATGACATGGTGTGTCAAAAAACAAAAAAGCAAATAGAACTTGGAAAATAAGGGAGGGAAATGCTGTAAAAGTTGCATTGGCTCCCTACTCTGGGAGGCCAGGTCCTACTGAGCATTTGGGGTGGTCTTAGGAATTGCAATTTTCTCCTCTGACCCCCATGGCATTTTCAGAGATGCTTTACTGAGTCCTGCGATGTGTCCATCAGTGGAGACAATTATGCCCTTTAGCTGCCATGTCACCTGTGTGTCCTCAGCACTGCCCTCCTGTGTTCTGCCTCTGTACTTTTCCCTGAATCTTATGGAAAATGGGTTTTTCCAAAGCTCATCTCTGAAAGATCTGACTAGCAGAAGCATGGAATTGTAGTAGATTTGGGTAAATTGTAAACATTATCCACATGCCTCCAAGATCAGGCATTTTGGCAAGCATCAGAGCTGTCCTCCTCCAGCTTTTACCTTCCCTCACCTCAGAGAGTTCACCACTGGGTTTTTTTCTGATTTCTTTATTCTGTTACAGTTACTGTTTTTATTTTCTGGTGGCACCATGAGTCTCCACACTGTTAAACCCTACAGGGAATTCAAGACAGCAACACTAAACCAATGCCCTGAGTTTCCTAGCTTTGCCACCAGCATGTTGCTGCATGGGATCACTTGCTGCTGTGTGGCCTTCCCTGCCCCATCCTGTAGTCTTCCATCAAGGCACCCTTTAACATAATGCAAAAAAAATCCTGTACCTGGATTTTTGTGGGTATTTTGACTTTTCTGCCTGCCAAAGCTGCCTTCTGCCTGCACCTCCTTCTCTGGTTGACACTGGAAATCACAGCAGCTTCCCACAGGAATGGGGTGAGGACAGACTCTGCTCTCCTCTGCCCTTGGGATGGGGGATCAAGGTGGGGGATTGGCTCTAATAACCTCTGTATGAAGGCAGCAGGAAGCTTACTGGCAGTTGGAACCACCATGGAAAAGGGACTCGGGATTTTAATGAGTGACAAATTGGAAGCTCTCTGCAGGATTACTTGGGGAAGAACGGGTAATCTCTTAATTCGAGCTAATCGCCCCATCCAGTCTCATCCCAGAGGGAGCAAAGAGTTAGAACACAGAGCCAGGATAAGGGAGTGAGTGAGGACCAGGTGCTCTGGGAATGAAAATAAGTGGCAAGGTCAGCCTGTGCTGCAGAGAGTGTTTCTCTGTGTTTTCTGCCATGGTTGCAGCTGTGGCCCCACAGCCACCCCTGAGCTTTTAGCTGCCTCTCACTGCCAGTCATAGGCACAGCTGTGGATCCCAGGTCTTGAGCTCCCTCCACCTGCTGCATCCAGATGCTCCCTCCCTCACTAAACCTCTTTTTCTAGGATTGCTGCCTTCTGCCTGAGGCATTTTGCAGAGGATGTCTGCAAGCTCTGCCCAGGTACTCCAGGAGCAGGATGCTGGGAGGCAGCCAAAAGGCCAAGATGCCACCATAGCTCAGAGCTTGTGGAGAAGCAAGGGCTGGCTCTGTTTGAGCCATGCAACAAGGAGCCTGCCTGCCTGCCCAAAGCCTGGGCAATTTGGCAGATCCTGTTTGTCTACAGCTCCTGAGTGTACAAAAACTGTAAATTGCTCAAAAAGCCAGCAAAGCCTGGATGCATGTGAGCAGTGATGTAGCTTTTGAGTCATATGCGTGCTCTGAGCTGCATGTCTTTCCTGTACACTTAGCTGCAGGGGGGAGTGACACTGTGTGTGTCACATGGGATGTCAGAGCAATGCTTCGTGCTGTCAACCTCTGAAATGGCAAGGGCCTGTGGAAACTTGCCCAGAGATGGGAGTTAGGAGAGGGATGCCTAGGACAGCAGCAGTCACTGGAGGAAGGGTGTAATGAGAGCTGCTTTACAAAATGTTGCTCTAGTAGAGGACCACTTTGGTTTCTGCCAAATGATGCTTTTCTGTGTTACTGCCTGCACAGGGCACCTAAAACAGCAGCAAGCTTTGAATGTCTGGTTTGGTGTTGGAGGCCAGTTTGCTGATGCTTTTCTGAACACCGTCCCTAGGCCATACTCTTACTTGCACCAATAGTTCCTCATTCTTATACAAAAAGAAGAAATTTGGCAGACATCAGCATCTCTTGACAGGATGGGCCTCATTTACAGCCTTGCAGTGACCCCCTCTCCTTGCCCCAGTCTCTGCAGCTTGCACTGTGTTAAATCTCACTGCTGGGTCTGCAGACTGGTATTAAATGGAAGCAGCTGGCCTCTTCACCACCCTAATCAGATTGAAAGAGCGAGGGAGGTGAAAAAAAGTTAGTGCTTGCTCTGGCACATTGGACTGTCTGAGACGATTAAAGCCTAAATGCTCGAAGGGGAGTTGATGTTATGTATCAATTTATACAGTGAAATTACTTCTAAAGCCTTTTGGGAAGAGGCTCATAACCATGTAACACTACTGTTAGATGATTATCATGTGATCTTAGGTAAATCTGCCTAAGGGTTTGGGCTTTTTTTGTGGAAATGTCCCACTCAAATAAATGAAGTCATCTGTCATCTGCTAATACATGCTAAATGACTGCTAGCCTATCAGTGGAAAAGCAAAACATCCCAGACTGTGTGAATGCTTCCATAAAACATGGGAACTATTTACTCTGTCAGGACCCATAAGCCAGGGAAACAGACAGAGGACAGCTCATATCCGCACTTTTATTATTTACAAACATTTCATTCATTGCCTGTGAACAAAGGGCTGGACTTGACAGGTTTGAAGCATTTTTGCAATAGATTTGTCATAGTTTAGTAAGCAGGAAGGCCAGAATTGTTTGTTTGAGGAAATCTTTACAGCAGCACCTACCAGATTTAAGATTGGGTCCATATTTGAGGTTATTGACTCCAAGGCATACATGGGACCAGAGGGCCACAAGCTCCACCTTTAGTTTGGGTATGCAAGCAGGGCTGGGGGATTGTTGTCCCCCCAAATGCAACTTAGTTCTAGCAATGCCAGTGCACCTAAGCTACAGGGATGGATGAGTTTGTGTTGTGTTGTTTGGGTTACTGCCTGCTCAGAAGTCACACAGAAGTGAGTTGTAAAATTGCATTTGCTACCTAAATAAATCTGTACATCACACTTGTGCATGGTGGGCCAGTTCACCTAGGGCAGCAGGAGAGCAGAGGTTTCCAAAACCACCGTGGCCATGGGTAGCAGAGAGGCTCAAGTGGAAGACTCAGGCATTCAGATGCAGAGAACATGGATTCCCAAAAACCCATGGGAGAGTCCAGGCTTCCAGTGATTCAGCGTGCCTGGGTCTCTGCAGCTTGAGAGTCTGCCTTTTTCTGACACAAGCTGCAGGGACTTACGTGGGCTAAATCGTTTTCAAGCGTGGTAGGAATGGTGCAGGATGCCCAGCTGGTGATGGGGAAGTCCTCCCTCAAGCTTTCCAGCCAGCCAAAGGACAAAGCTCAGCATTGCCTCCTTATAAAAACCCTCGTTGTGTACAGCAGGCCTCCAGACAAACTAGATCAGCTGGAGCCATCGAGCATTTGGAAAATTGACAGTTTATTCTGTTTTTCCCTTTTTGTGCTTGCAGACTGGAAAATTTTTTGGTGCAGTGGATGGCTCAGTGATGACCCAGCTGCTAAACATGGGCATGTTCAGGCGGTAAGTGGGGGATCTCCACACTGTACTTCTTGTTCTTCACTGCTGTGTGGGTCAGAGCATGTTGGTCCTTCTAAGAAGCACTTGAGCAGGGAAAATGCTCATGCTGGTGATGCATGTGAGTCTTTTATTTAGACACAACAGCTTCTTTAGCTACCTGCCCCCTACTGCTCAGCCATCATCAGCACACACACTGTTCCTCCTCATCTCTTGCTCTTCCACCTGCTTCAAAACATAGAGACAGAAACTTCAATTTCTGTGTGGCCAGAGAGCAGCTGCTTCTCTCTCTTTTCCAGGACAAGATGTTATGGGGGAGCACTTCTTGGCATTTTGGGGACAGAAGTGCCTCAGTTCCTCCTGCCACTTGGAAAGCCTTTTTGGGGGGTGGTTGGCTGAGAGCCCCACAGATGCAGCATTGCAGCTGGCTGACTACATTTCTCTCTCTCTTAAAAATACTTCTGTTCATTTCACTCCACTCCCCCAGCTGATGTCAAAAGAGAGTTCAGAGTTTCAGTGGCTTGAAAACAGGAACTAGGGGGACCTGAGGTAGTTACAATTATAATTCCTCTGCTTCATAGCCTGCTTTACTCACTGTTTGAAATTAGGGACATATTTCCTCCTGTACTGACCCAGTTACATTAATCCAGAGCCTGTACTTCTTGCTCTGCAAGATTCAGCACTGCCCAAACAGCAAAGACATGTGTAAGCAGGTCACTGCTTTAGTGAATCCAGGAAACAGTTCATACATGACATTTTTGAGAAAAAGCTGACGTGTCTGTCCCGTGGGTGGCTGCATTGCTTGCTTTTGACTGCTTGCTTGTTGTGTTTTGCTTGCAGAGTGACCATGTATGATTACCAGGCAATGTGCAAGGTGCCCTACCACCACCACAGCGGTGCCCAGCCCCTGCTCAGCGTACGTATCTGTCACCATGCAGCTCCCCCTGGGCTGGGCTTCCTCCTGCAGGGCATCTCCAACATTACCCAAAAGACTTTCAGGTGATGGGACTGTCCAAACTCAACTCAGGCACATTCCTGAAGCAGTGTTGGCCACTGATGTTGGTTTCCAATGTGGCTCCCTATTGCCATATAGGATCTCACTGAGAATTGGAAGGACCAGGGAAAGGACAGGAGCTATACTATGACAGGTTCTCCTGAAAGCCAAGGAATCAGCTAGCAGCTGAAATGAACAGGAATGCTTTTACAGGGTTTTACTCAGCTCAAGGAGAGTTGCAATGTCAGGGAACAGAACATCTGGGGGAAAATGGCAATCATTAGGGAAGTATGAGTGAGCTTGGACAAGGAGAGAGAATGAGAATGCTGGTAGCCCAGGGAACAAACTAACAGAGTGAAGGGTTTTACCAGTACCCAAATGCAACCTCTCTTTAGGCTGACAGAAACTCGTACTCTAATCCCACTCCACCTTCCTAACCTTGCCTCAACCAGGCAGAACAAAGTAATTATCCAACACTTAGGCCACTCGAAACTGCTTGACACAACCCTAAACAGGGATGTGTTCATTATTGTTATGATCCTTTGATACTGGAAGGAGTGCAGGAAGTACTCCTTACAGCATGACATTGTAATTTTTTTCCAGTAAAAGAATTTTCAACAAAGTATTGCCTTTTAACAACATTCTCAACAATAACACTTTTAACAATGTCTGGTTTGCAATGGCTATACTTAAGCTGGCTAGATAACATGTGGTGACTGTAGTGAAAATATTTGCTGCATTATATCCTCCAATTCTGATCATTGAAAGAAATGTCACAAACGATGAGATGCCAAAAATGGGGTGAATTGGGAAGAGAATAAAAAGGTGAGCATTCAGCCTCCATCTCTCATCTTCCCCTCTTAGCAAAACACTTGAAAAGCAAGGAATCAAGAAAAGTCAGTTTTCCATATACAGAAATAAAAATCAGTCAAATTGACAACCACGTCTACATTTTACTATTTGCTGACTTATTTTGGCTGAAGAGAAGTCATCAGTAATGGAACATTATCCTGAGTCCTGTGACTCAGGATAAGTTATGAGTTTGAGGACATGGGCATGATTATGAGAGGGGGAGATGGAAATTAGACGTGGTTACCATGAAGTAAAGAAGCAGCAGTATCCTCTGCAGATGAATTGTCCCTGGGATAATGCTGAATTTCCAATTTGTAGCTGAAAAGCAAGAAGATGATAGAAGTCATGCCGTCTTGAGGAAAAGCTGGATGAAAGCACAGTTAAGCATAATCAATCAATGGCAGATAATACTAAATCCTGGGCAGTGCTGTCACTTGTCCTAGAAACACCACTTGCTCTCAGAACACAAAAGCATCCTAAACTGGTGGTGTCCCATTTAACTGTGTTTCTCTCCTGCTCTGAGCTCTGAAGGTCATCCACACTGGAGAGAAATCACCAAGCAATTACATCTTCAAAGTCCTTCATACATTCCTGATAAACTCCCTGACCCTGATGGGGAGGGGGTGAGGAGGTATTATTAGTAGCAGGGCAGCTCTGCTGGCTTTTGATGTATTTTGAACATTTTCCAGTGATGCCAAGACCTTGAATTTCCAGCCTGTCTTCAAGAGCTCTGATCAGTGGAGGGTCTTGGTCTAAAATGCAGGGTCCTGCATAACAATTATAAATTCTCTGACCAGGTCCTTATGGTATTTCTCATTTCTTCTTTTGTTCTCCAGCCAATTTATGCCTTTGTAGCTGCAGTGAAGTGGCTGATAAGTGATTTCCTCATGTGAGTACCAAAAGATGGGGGTGTTTGGGAGGCTCAGACTAGGAGGGGCAAGAGCTGGGAAAGCTGCAAGTGGAAGCCCCCACATAGGGCATTGCTGTCAGCCTTCTCCTGACATTCTCCTGACATGCACCGTGCTCCTGGGAGACACAAAGCTATTACTATTGCCATTTTGAGAGGCAGAGGCCCACAGCAGGTTTGGGATTTACCTGAAGTCACTCAGTACAAAGTGCCTGAGTCAGAAATAGGACTTGGGTCTCCTGGGGCTCTGTGCAGATCCTTGGTGCCGAGTCCTCTTGCCAGTCTCGTTTGCCCGTGAGGAGCAAATGCACATCTTCCTCTCACAAGGGGAGAAGGCTGAAGGCAGCAAGCCAAGCAGCTCAGGTCTGAGTGCCAGGCAAGGGGGGAGAGAGGGGAGGCTCTCCTCTGGGTTTGGGTTCACCTCAGGCTTCTGGGGTGAATCAGAGTTCAAGCTCAAATGAGGATGGAAGAGCTGCTGCTCAGCTTGCTGGGTGTGTGGAAGGGGAGATGTGGTAAAGGTCCAGCTCTGAGGGCTTTAGCCTGTTGGTACAGAATAATTCCATGTAGTTACCTCCAAGCAGCCAGAGTGTGGGTTTCTGATGGCCATCATGCCTGCTTCTCAGGTGGGTCCTACAGTGGCTGAATCCCCTCCCAGCCTCAGGGGCTGCCCTACTTTTTCCTTCCTTCACTGGCAAGCCTCTTGCAGAGGATATATTTCAGGAAAAAGCCCATTCAGATCTTCCACAGTACAGATCCCACGATACAGAGCTACATTCTAGCATGTGGAGAGGGGAAAAAAAAAATTAAAATTTTTAAAAATCAGACTTGCACTGCCAGAAATTTGTAGTAAACATTTTAGAACTGATACTCACTGGGCAACAGGGCCATCTCACTGACACCTGCATCCTTCCAGGCTGCTGGAAAAGCATCCTCTATTCTTGCTCTTTTGACAGCTTCCTTTTGGAGTTTAACATGAGTAGCTTCTGGCACTCAGACAACTTGGCAGATGGTGAGTACGCAAGAGTCCAGCCACCCCGTAGCACGTGAGTGTTGCAGCCACTGGTGACAGAAGAGACTGTACAGGGAAGCCTGGCCTTGTTCAAGGAGCCTGCCCTCTGCCCCACACCCCCTCCTCCATGGATACTGGAATCCAGCTTCCAGATCCCACCATCCGCCCCCATTTCTACTCCATTCCAGGCTGCCACAGCACCAGGGTGGTCAGGGTGAGGTGTGTGCGGCTTGGAGCACACTGCTTGCTCCCCTCAGGGTAATTTGCTGAGGAGAGGGGAGACACTTTTACCTGAGGACCCCTACCCTATGTGCAGTGGGATGAGAGAGGCCATCAGTTGCAAAGAACTTCTGTTGGAAAGCCTCCCTTCCAGTCTGCTACAGAACAGGACAGAGCAGGGGTGGAGCAGCAGTTTCTCCAGAGACTAGCAGAGGTCCCAGGAAGCCAGACAGAAACTTTAGAGTTCAGTAACACACAGAGTGTCTTCACTTACCCACTGGACCTGCTCTGGAAGAGAGATGATGGCACATGGTATTGCATAGCATTAGAGTTCAGCAGAGGGGCGTGTCTGGCTTGAAATCCAGACCTGTCCTGCAGCTGAAGTGCTGCCTGCTGAAAACACCCCAGGAATCTCTGCAGTCGCATCCCAGCCCCTGCAAACATGGGGGATGTTAATGGCCCTTAGGAGACTCAGAAGGGAAGGGGAGGTGTGCTCTGTGCAGCCAAGTAGGGGCTCTAATTAGTCTTGCTAATGATTGATCACTAGCGGTGCCTTTAGTGGAGGCAGTGGTACTTTCCATGCTGGCTGTGGGGCTGGGTCTTCTGCGCTGAATTCTCCTGGCATAATGGGGAAACAGTCATTTTTTTAAAGTGAAATTCCCCTCTAGAGAATGATGTCTATGAGTGCTGTTTAGGTCCCGCTCTCTACCCCCAGAGAGATGGCAGTAGAAGCTGCAGCTGTCCCCTAAGCAGGGTAACAGGAGTGGCCTCATGCAGAAATTGGTGAGGAAGAGTCAGATAAGCAGGTGCAGTACTCATGGCAATTCAGGACAGACTGCTCATTCAGGGGAATGGTGTTCCTGCTGTGGATGTTCTGTGGCTGCAGTCTGATTTAGTCTGTGCTTGAGGAAAGCAAAAAGGGAGAGGTCAATGTCACTGCTGTCCTGCTCATCACCATTTCCTTTTGTGCTGCCTTCATCTCTTTCCCACATCACCTCACCTCCATGACTGCTGTGTGCAAATTCATGTCTCCATGTCACTGCCATCCTGTGGAACTGTCACGTGTCTCCATCATCACCGTGTGTCTGTATCTCATGGGACTTCTCCAGCCAAGGCTGTCTTCCATCACTGTAAGTAGAACCACCTAAGACTTAAAAAAAAAAAAAAGGGAGACTTAACTAGAAATTCCTAGGCTAGGAAACACTTTTTTCCACCTTTTGTACAGTGGGGTAGAAAGGTATGACAGGGCCAAGGTAGAGCCTGGCTCTATTTCCCTGGTCTGCAAAGAAGAGATGCTGTTGCTCATTTAGCTGGCTGAGCTGGTGATTGAAGGTCTGTCACTGAGAAGTTGATAAAAGAAGGAACACACGAGCCTCCTGAGGAGCTGCAGTCACAGACAGCAGCATCACTCATTGCTATGGCCTGGCTGGGCCTGTGGCCCATGATCCATGGCATGTCCTTCACCGTGGTTCCCAGCTGGCACATTCTTTTCAGCTGTTATTCCCAAACCAAAGACCAACCCGTGCCTTCTTGCAGGAGAAACGACACGGGTCTTGTAGACTTCAGTTATTAAGAAGTAACTTAAGTCTTCTTTTCCACACACCATGGCTTAGCTCCTTCTGATAATCCCAGCCCAGCTCTGGGGTAATGCAGGAGGACTTTCAAGCAGTTCAACTGATAAGTATATGCTGTAGCTCATAAATCCACTCCTACAGGCGAGTTAGAAATTCCTTCAAGACAGAGTCCAGACTGTGGCTGTGTTTGTATCTCCCTCCTTCCATATCTAGCTTGTGTTTGCCAATTTGCTCTCTGCCCAGCAAGACGTATGTGTGAGACAGAGATGGAGAAATAGAGACAGTTGGAATGTGTCCTACTGGATGGAGAAGAGGAAGAGCAAGAGAGGGTGTCTGCAGATGAAAAAAATGAGTGTCCATGTGTGTGGGGGAGTAGCAGGGTGGAAGAATACTATTGGGGCTGGAAGAAATGGATTGCACATGTTGTTAAGAAGGGGCTGTAGATTTTTGCCAGAGACGTTAACATTTTCTTGACTGCATGCCAAGGCTGGTGTATGCGAAAAATATGAAGCGAAGGAGACATTTTGTGAGAGAGAAATTGAGCACACACATTTTTTCCGGGTTATGTGCAGAGGAATTAACGATCAGGGATCTAATGCTCTCCCTTGCCTGACTGTGTACCTCTGGCTCTGCAGCACTAAACCTTTTTCTGCTTCCCAAGTTCTCTTGTTTTCTGGGAAGGTGAGACTTGCTGTTGGAATATGGGCGTGATGTATTCAGACTGCACTCATCATACAAATCTGCTTTTCAGAGGTGGTGAGAAGACATGTTTGCTGCCACAGATTTTTTCTCTGCTCTCACTATCTCAGTTTCTCTCTGTGTTTGCAAGGGCTTCTGCTTTTATGGACATCAGCACAGGTTTGAAAGCTTTTAATTAAGCCAAAAATATTTCCAGCAAGGCATACAGCCTAGAAAGAACTATTTCTACAATTCTGTAGATCATAAAAGCTTCTTTTTTTTTACTGCATGGTAATGTATACAGAAGGTATTTTACAAGATAGTTGGTTAAATTCTATGTTTTATATTGGTAACTAAGTGGCAGATTTTGTCATGTGTCCCAGAGTAAATCCTCTGACTTGAGTGCACGATTTATGCTGGTGGGAAAGAGTTCACAATCTGGGCTCTATAGTTCATAATGAGCCACAGCAACTGCCTTTGCTGCTCAGAAGGATTGGTTGCCAAATGTCTGACAAAGTCTTTCTGGAAGTGCAGATGGTAGCAACGACAGCCTGGAATTAACTCACTCTTTGCTATAAAGTTTGCAATTTGTTATCAGCTCCTCTGGCTGTTTACTAATCCCTGACCAGCAGACTCTCAGGGCACTGATAACATTTTGATGTCCAGCATGTGCATGCAGAAGCTCAGCCTGAGCCTTTTGCTGATGATGTACATGCTTCTCTGAACCTCTCAATACTGCTGCAGCTGCATTGCTTCCCAGCAAATTAAGTGGCAGTAGGCTTAAGCATAATCTCTGTCATAGGTCTTGTCTCTGTGCAGGAGTTAGATTTTCAAGCAGCTTCTTTTCATTCAGCTTCTGCCAAAAAACACAAAAAAACCCTTAAGGTCTGTGCAGGCCATTTCTGCCAGTTTAAAAATACACCTTGGTGCTGGCCATGTTTATCCTGGGTATGGTTCATGCAGTCTCTTCAATTGACTTTTCCCTTGTGGGGCCTGGTTCTTAAAGCCCACCATGACAGCCCTCATCCAACAGTGGCTGAGGCTGAAATCAACTTCAATTTGCATTTTTCAAGCTGATGGTCTCATTCACCCCTCCCTGCAGCCTGTCCTTCACACTACTGTATTTTATATTGCTTGAACTTCTCTGCTTTGATGATGTTATACAGGAAGCTTGTAAGGATATGGTATTATAACAAGAGCTGGTAAAGGATGTCATCCTTTACCAGGGACAGGGGGAAAATGAGGTCCTGGTATGTCAGGGCTCTTTGCCACTTATGACATGAGCCGTATGTTAAATTCTTGCAAGCAGTTTGCCCCCAACTTTTCGAGGTCAACTTTGTGGCCATCACAGTGATTCTTCTGAGCAAGAACTGCACAGTCCATTGCCAACAGCTGTGCTGCAGTGGCAGTGCTGTAAATTCAGGGCCAGCTCAAAGGGACTGTGATGGTTTGTGGCTGAGGAACCAATGTGTGGTCTTGCCACAAGCATGTCCCTGAGAAGGGCTATCCCTGGTCCAGGCTGTGATAGCCTGGCCACCTGTTCCAGGGTTTGGAGCTGCTTTCCCAGCCCCCAGTACAGTGAATTAAGGCTGAAAGAAATGCTGCTCTGTTTCTCACACTCCTTTAGTCTTAGTTTAGGGATTTTCCTGGCCAGAATACACTTACCAGCCCTGCAGCTGCTCAGAACCAGAAAGTGTTTGCAGCTTCTCTACTTACAGCATAAATGGGGATATTCTGCATGCCCCATCAGAAGTGTCAGAAATTCACCTCAGAAACAGGGTCATCTTCTGCTCATCCCAGATCTCCTCAGGACTGTCAGTCCTTGTGATGGGTCCTAATCAGAGGCATTCTCCATCAGCAGAAATGGGAGAGGCTTTTCCCTGCCTCTGCAGTGTGGGATTTGCACAGAGGGACAGCAAATGGTGGCAGAGCACAGCCAGACAGCTCCTGGCTGGTGGCAGAGGTGCTGCCAGCCCCTGGAATGACAAGTTCAGGTGATTAATTCAGTGTGAATCCAGGGTGAATACAGAACGAGGCATTGTGCTGCAGTCAGGCTCTGGGTGCTTTTGAGTCTGTGCAAAATGAACCTCACCATTTCACCAAAAGGTGGGTCCCATAGTCTGGGAGGGTTTAAAGCAGAGAGCTGCCTCCTGAGTGCTGGTTTTTGAGACTTCTTGAATAAAGGCACAATGTACAATTACCAGGGACTCTGCACTGCAGGGAGGGGTTTGAGTGCCCATCATATTCACCTGGGCAAGGCATTAGAGACAAGATTGGGCTGCAGTTCCTGGCTCTTAATGGATGTCTTGTGTTGCTGGATTGCCATGGTAGAGAGAAAAATCAGAGAAAATCATGCAGTTTTTCTCTCTCTCGTGTAATCCACATTGTCTAGACAGCAAGCTCTGCAGGGAGGTGCCTGCTGCTTTCTGCCTGCTCTGGCAGTGCCTGCTGGGGGAGAGCAGACCATTGCTCTCAGCAGTGAGGTTTTTCAGTGATGCAAATCACCTATCCAATCACTGATGCCCTTCTGATGCCTGCTCACCATACATTTGCTGATTAAAACCCAGGTTGCTGCATTTTTCTATAAATCTTCAGTACTTCTGCTGCGAGGGGTAAACTGAACATCCTCCAGGTGAGGAGGACCCTCTTCCCTGCTGGTCCCCCCAGGAGCACTGCCTGTAGCTGCTGTGTGGGTGGGGGACTGCAAAGCAAGGCTTTTGTGCTGAGACCCAAAGCTGATGGAGAAACCATTTCTGGTACTTGCTGCTGGCTGAGCCGCAGCCACCTCTGCCCTAGCAACAAAGCTTCACATTTCCATCAGCAGCAGTCCCCTGTGTGTCCTACAGAGGCAGGAGCTGGCTTTGCTACCTCCAACTGCAGAAAATAATTGCCAGAAAGGCCCAAGGCAGTAGTTTCAGGCAAGATGGATTTTGCTGAACTCCTAGAAAGAATGTTCTTGCTTCTTGAGGGAGGCTTAGTGAGGTGGTTCAGCTCCCCCTCATCCCCAAATTAGTTTGGGAGTCCCACAGAGTGTGACTGATGAATGATGGAGCAGCTGCTCCATCCAGGAGCCAGTGCTGTTCATTAGCTGGGTCTCTCCTGGTCCTCGAGAGCTGTCATCTGTTTCCCTGTGGTCTCAGGCCAGATCTGTTTGCTGTGGTGGTTTCTTCTTGACATGACACATATTGAGCCCTTCCAATTTCCTGCTGTGGGCTCACTCTGAAATGTCAGTGGGCTCGGGAGGGATCAGCAGGTGATGAGAGCCCCACCACAGACACGCTGGGTTCCTGCAGGGGCAGAGCCCTTGGCACAGGCACAGAGGACCAGCCCAGGCACATGTTTTAGTGTTTAAAAACTGCATGAACCAGGGCTGGCTTAGGCAGGAGGGATTTCATTCACACGGCTGGTTCGGTAGCTCCTTTGAGCACAGGGGTTCCTATGCCCAATGTCCCTGCTTGCCTGGCGAGGGGTGTCCCTGGGCTGCTGTGGCCACTGCGGCCCCTCGGTGAGTCCAGGCTTGCTGCAGAAGGCGAGTGGCGGTACTGGAGGCATTTCTTATATTGGCTGGTTTTCCCACACCACCTAGTGGGAGCAGGGATCACTGCCTGGCTGCTTTCTGCAGCATCTCCTTCCCTCTGTTCTCGGTGGGCACCTGCTCCTGGCCACTGCTGGAGGGTAGCTGCTCCTCCAAAGTCCATCAGCAAATCTGGAACGTTTCCAGCTCCCCTGTGCCCCTCATGTGTGCCTTGTCTCGTCCCCTGGCAGCTCACAAGCACAAGAAGCACGACACGCTGCAGCCCTGCGACACCGAGTACCCTGTGTTTGTGTACGAGCCGGCCATCAAAGAGACCAACGGGCTCATCAACTGTGGAGACTGCCAAAAGTAAGAGCTGCAGCTCCCCTTGCAGCTGGGGACCTTGTCTGAGGGCTGCTGGGCACGGCAGCAACAGGAGAAGGGACACATGTCACTGTGCCCATGGCACGGCCACCACGACATCCACAGCTCTGGCCACAGAGCCATGCTGGACACAGAAAGTTGAAGAGACCAGGGTACTGATTCTTAACCAAAAAAAAATTTAAACCCATTTGTTAATAAGCAGAGGTGGCTGGAGAACAAAGAGAACAGCATTTAAATATATATCTTTCCATTCCACAGATTTCAGAAAGGAACTTTTTCTATTCTTTCATGTTTCTGGCAAAAGCTTTCTTAGAAAGTTTTCCTTATTTTTTTCATTTTCCTGCTTTTCTGTATTTCTACAGAAGCAAACAAAAAAAAAACAAGGATGGGGGGAAACAAGTGTTAGACTGAAAGAACAAAAACAAGGGTCCACTTTTTTACTACCCATTTTCATTGCAAGTGAATGGACAGTCAAAAGTAACGGGAAAGTCATTGTGAAAAGAGGCTGTTTTCAGTGGTTGCACAGTGCCATCAGCAATCACATGTGGAAAGGTGACAAAAAGATGAATTTCCACTGATCCAGCTGTTCCTAACATGAGATCTGACTGGAATTGCTTCTAAAAAAATATCCTACCTAGTCTTCAGTATTGGATCAACTGCAGGAGAGACTTAAAGGTTAGAAAAACAGCCTCACTGGTCAGCATGGCTCTAGGAAAACCAGGGCTTGCCAAACATTGTTTCAGAAGAGATTGCAGATTTGATGACAACAGGGTATTGTATTAAGCTCTGGGCAGATCCAGAGGAACTGAGTGACCTCTTTGGCATGCAGATCTCTGCCACAAACAAAGCCTGGGACTGCCCGTTCCCTGCTGGAGGCAGCTCCTCACCAGTGCTGGAGCAGCAGGTGCTGTGTCCTGTTTGGCTCCTTTGTAGTTACAGCCTCTGGCTCCCAGGTGCATCTTGTGCGTCTTTTGTCCAGATATTTGGGAGAGACACCCCCACCACAGGCTCTCTGGAGCATTAGCATTAGCCAGGGCATGGAGGCATTCCTGATCACATTCCACAAGCTCCTGTGGAGCAGGGACAGGCTGGGTGCTCCATCCTGGCCAAAAACATTGGCTCGTGGATTGACTGATGCATGGGGCGTCTCTGTCCTGGTGACTGAATCTGTGCATGGTTTGAAGGCTGCTTGTCAAATCTCCCAAGGCAGTCATTAGTCAGGGAGCACTAATGAAATGGTCAGCTGCTATGTGTGTGGCATGCAACACCTTTAAAAGGGAACACAGAAATCCCCGGAGGCTGGAAGGCAGCAAGGCCAGGTGGTGAATAACCAGGGACACTGGGCACTCCTCCAGCACAGTCAGCTTGGCCAGTGCAGTGGGCACATCCCCACAAGCCTATACTTCTATTCCAGAAGCTCTCTCAAGAGGGCTTCTGGAATAGAAGTATAGGCTTGTGGGGATGTGCCCACTGCACTGGCCAGGTGAGTGTCTTGGGAGTCACTGAGCCATGCACCAGCTGCAGCCTTGCAGCCCTGCCACCAGTGCAGGCACGCTGGGCCTGATGTCCCTGTTCCTTCCCTGTGCCCAGTGCCTCCAGGACATGCTGGCTCCCTGCCAAGCACCAGTTGGTCAGTCCCATCACACCAGTGTAGCCCACAGTGTTACTGGGTTCCTCTATTTCTCTCTCCAGTAACAGGAAATTTAGCACAGCTCTGCTCCTACCAGGACCACAGAATACAGACACCCTTGCATTGTACAAGCACACACATAAATATACATTAAACAGGCACTGACATACCTCTGGGTGAAGCCAGGCTTTGCTCAGGTGTCATCTTCTCTGACGTGCTGCCCCATCTGGGGAGGGCTTGTGTTGGGTTTGGCTGGTTGGTTGGGTTCTTGGGTTGATTTTGACTTTTGTGCCTAGGATGGAGTTGTAGATTTGAGCCAGTTCAGAGCCAAAAAGGAGGCCAAAGACGAGTGCCTATGGCACTTCTCCCTGTGTACTCCTGCTCACTGGTCTCTCCTGCTTTCTGCTGGCACCCTGTTTCCAATGATCTCTGTTTTCTTTCCCTTTCTTTGCTGTGGTTCAGGCAATGCCAGGGCGGCTGCTCTGGACTGGAGAGTTGTGCTTTTTCTCTTCCTTTGCAGGATGTTTGTGGCACAGCAGATCATCAGCAGTAACCTCCTGCTCCTCGTCACGGACACTGTCTGCGATTGCAGTGTCTTCCCACCCGTCCCAATGGATGCAAAAGAGGTCAAATATATCCTTCCATGCACAGCAGGGATGCAGGGCTCCACAGGCCTTGTCATCCCCGTGTTTGCCAGGGTGGAAAATGTGCTTCTGCTGCCATTGCCATGGGCGTGCAGAACACGACCCGGCTTGGAGAGGTCTCCAGCCCGCTCAGGGTGACCTGCCCTTCCCTTGTCCTCCCCGCTGCTGCAGTTACACCCAGCCAAACTCGCACCGGAGCCCCGCGGGTGTGTGTGGCATCCATCCCCTTTCCCTGCCCGCACTGTCGGTCCTTAACAGCCTCGCACACAACGCTTCGGTGAAGTGTGAGCGGATGCGCTCCCAGAAGCTGCGCCGGCGGCCGGACTCGTGCCACGCCTTCCACCCTGAGGTATCCCGGGACAGCGGGGCAGGGAGGGACAGCAGGCGGCCGGATGGCACCAGGGGCATGGCTGTGCCCAAAATGCACTTAACTTAATGTCTCCTCTGGCACCCTGGCATGGGCTGGAGCCTGCACGGCCGTGAATCCCCGAGGGGGTTCCTAGCAGGAGGATTTCACATTAGCATCATATGGAAAGGGCTTGAGCTCGGAAACCACAGGGTTAGGAGCAAGCACGCGCACACACACACCCTGCTAGGAGCCGAGGATTCTTCCGAGCCCAGGGGGGCTGCTGTGGCCAGCAGGAATCACACCAGTCCCTTCCTTGGCCACGGGCATTGCTCCCTCTCCCGAAGGTGACAGGAGGGCTTGGCAGCAGGCAGGCTGACTTCTTGTCTCCCATCTCGCAGGAAAATGCCCAGGACTGCGGTGGCACTGCCGGGATCTCTGTGTGTCCGACGCTGCTGCTCCTGCCCCTGGTGCTGCTCCTGCGGTGACACTGCGGCAGAGACCCGGCGGGACTGCGGGAGGAGATGGGGTCCCCTTCTGGGACACCCTCTGCGACTTTCCCGAGGTGTCCTTCACCCCAGGGTCCTGCACGGTGGGAGCTGCCGCCTCCTCGGAAGCCTGTGGCAAAAGGAGATGGGAGAAGCAGCAGGAGAGCTCCTGGCACAGCAGCTGCTGAGCGGCTCCTCCTCGAGTACTGCGATCACCGGCGTGGAGAACGCTCCACATCAGCCTGCCTCCCACGGAGCTACCTGGGCTACAGGCGGCAGAGGGCTCGGAAGAGCAGAGTTGGCTTCAGGAGAGGAGGAGACACCACCTGCCTGTCCCTCAGGGGGAGCCACCGGGATTTTGGATGCCCGGGTGTGGAAGCAGCATGTCCTGGTCTTGGGAGTGGTCCTCAGCCGGGACCCCAGGGGTGGAACACGGCACCAAAGCTGAACTGCACCGACTTCACCTGCAGCTGGGCAGTGGGAGGCAGCACAGCTCGACTGGAGAGTCATGCCAGCTCTGCCAGGGAGACCTCTCCTAACACTGCTAGAGCAGCATCCAGGTTCTTGTCTCCACGTGGACTTACCTCTGGAAAGGGGTTTTGTATGACCCACCAGAAGAGACTCCCCTGCTCTCTTCATTGCAGAAGCAGCTAAGGAACAGGCACTTTGCCCCTCGGAGCAGCACTGCCCTGCTCATGGCAGCTGCCCTTGGCTGCTCCCTGCCCTGAGCCTGGCATTCCCAGCTGGTGGGCACGGGCCATTTCTCACAGAGCTTTACGGACAACGGGTGGTGAGCACCCGTTTCTTCCTTTTTTTGTATGAACTGTTCCATACCACCTCATTAAAAACAAATGTTCTACATAGACACCATAGCTTCAGCATGTTTGGAGGGACTGCAGACAGAGCTGTGGTGGCCCCAGGGCAGCAGAGTCTTTCCCTGGTCACTTTGGGAGCCTCCTGCACTCCTCCGTGCCCCCTGTGTGGCTCATCACACCAAGATGTCACCTCTTCCAGGACAAGGGCCCTCCTGGCTCACTGCCTGACAAGCAGTGCTGCCCACACGTGCCCTGCCATGGGGAGCTGCAGGATCCTCTGCAGGGCCACCATGGCACCCACTCCCACAGCCAGCACTGCCAGGCTGGACTCCAGAGCAGCTGGATGGGAAAGGGCTTTATCCTCACACCAGGTCTTGTCCCTGCCCTGCACAGCAGGCACCCACAAATGCACTCCACAAAGGCTGCTGTCCTGCTTGCCACCCATGTCACCTGACACTCAGGGAACAGGATCAGTCCCAGCCAGGTCCTGGCAGGGACCTTCCAGGACCTTAGAGCTCCCGCAGTGGGTTTTTGCCTGGCTGGAGGGCAGTGCTATAGCAAAGAGAAGAGGAACCACTGCAGTACTGGAAGTGAAACTGGAGGTGGAAAAGGTTCCAGGCTTCAGAGGCAGTGACCTTATCAGAGCCAGAGCAGCCAGGGGAGATGAAGGCAGGATGGAGGGAGAAGGGGCAGCTGTCAAGGCTGAGGAGCCAGGAGCTGCTCACAGATGGAGGAGCCACTGGGCCAGGGCACCTCTGGGCTAGCACAGCTCCTCCAGCCCCACGTGCCTGCCTGTGGTGCTTGCCCTCCTGGGGCACAACTCTCGAGGATGACCTCCCTGTCAGAAAGGATTAGCAGCCCCATGTCCACTCAGCTTAAACAGGACATAGAAATGCACATTGCTCTGCTGTGGATGAGCCATGCTTGGCTTCAGGTGCACTAACCCACAATAAACACAGTTCTGCAGAGGTACCTGCACTGAGAGGGTGAAGACCAGAGTTATACCTGGCTTACTTGGCTCAGTGAGTTTGTCCACAGGTGAGACAGGGGTAAGAACTGGATTATTTCTTAAACTGAGAAATACAAACAAAGATTTGCCTGACTCAAAACCTGAGCACACACCTGGAACAGCTTCCTGGTTTGTTTTTTTGGGTTTTTTGCAGCAAAGCAGACCTACCCAATTCTGGGCTCCAACACGGAGTTAAGCAAATTCCATTTCATGCTCTGACAGAGATAGTGACTCATGGCCCTTCAGCAAGAGAAAAATCCCCAGGAAAAGCAGCTGCCTTAGCTTCCAACTTCTTCAGCCATGTGCTGGGCACAGCAGATGAAAATAGGTCAGCAAAAGCAAACAGTGAGCTGAGGCTGGAGGATCCAAGCAGCAGAGGAGAGGAGCAGCTGTGAGAGGAGCCATCTCTCACCTCCAACTGAGCAGCAGGATGCTGCTATCCTGATATTCCCTAAATGCCAGCTGTCCTTCCTGGCAGACCCCGCCCCTGTGAGCACACAAACCAGAGGCAGCAGGGCTTGTTCTGTTAGGACAAGATGCAATGGGAGAAAATTCCCGGGTGGTGCTCTGCAGGCAGAGCTGTCCATCAGACCCACATCTCACTGCTGCACACATCAGGAGCTTCACAAGCCCAAAATCTGCAGCCGATTTCCTCACAGGCAGAGAGACAAGGAGATGGGAAGGGGCCTGAATTCTCTCCCTGACACTCCTTACAGGCTTCAGAAACACCCCACGGCAGGCTGAGGTAAGGCTGGCTCTCCCCCAGGCGCTGTGGTGGGCAGGGACTCACACCTTGCACAGCGTCACACACACCCTGACTCGGGCCGGGGACAGAGCAGGCTGCTGGCTTCAACTGCGGCCACACAGCGATGACTTCATTCTATAAAATAGTGGGAAAATCAGCCCTGGATTTACAGCAGCTGTTTGCAGTTGGGACCAGGCACAAAAGGAGGCTGGCCTGAGCCGGTTTGGACTTAGCAAGAGACTGGCACATGCCAGGCTGGGCATAGCATGGCCACAGCCAGGAGCCACGTGCCCCAGGTGTGTTAAGAGGTAGGTGTGGCCCATCTCTGTCACAGCCAAGGACCAGTACCACGGTTCTGCTTGGTTTCATGCACACCTCAGGCTCCTCAGAGTATTTTCCAGGTTGCCTTTTCTGCTGAGAAAGCCCGGTGGCACTGTCAGCACAGAAACCCTGGGCTCTCACAAGCCTCTGCTTGCAAGAGAGAAGTGCTGAGGGCAGCCCAATGCAGCAGACACATTTGTGCTAAGCAAATTCTCCAAAGCAGAGAAGGAGCATCAAACACCCGTGTGCTAAACACTCCATCAGCAGCTGGGCTCTCACCGAGGGGGAATTGCTGCTCCTGTCTCCCCAGGCACTGGGGAGCTCCCCCATCCTAGCACAGGCTGTTCCCCCACGGCATCTCTGCCTGCCCTAGACAGGAGCCTTTACACATCCTGTCATTCAAACACCTCTGCCACTGTCCCCGTGACATCAGCCACAGCACTCTGGAACGGCCCCACTCAGACGCCACCACATTTCTGCTGTGGAAATTTCATCAGCCCTTCCTGCTTTGCTTGCTGCTGCTGCTGCTGCCTGAAATTTTGGGAGCCCTGGCACCCCCCCTTTCCCCAGGCAGGCCCCTGCTGGCAGCAGAGGAGGGCTGGGCACCAAGCCTTGTCTTTAGACCTGTTTGGCTCTCCAGGACCAGGCAGCTGCCACTGTCCTTCCCAGTAGCAGAGCCTGTGTCACAGGGATGTGCATGGCTGCTCCTCAGCTCTCCTCTAGGAAAGGCTGTGGGGACAGTGGCAGGAGCTGCCAGCCTCACTGGAGGCCACTGTTACACCAAGGGTTGGCCTCTCATGGGCAGCAGAGAAGGAGACAAGGTCCCATAGCAGTGACACCAGCCAAAGCCCCCAGCTGCTCTTGCTCGTCTGTCTCAGCCAGCAATGACTTTCTTTAGCCCTGGCAGCAGGGGCTGGAGCCTGCTGTCACCTCCTCCTGCCCAGCCCCGAGGGACAGAATATCACTTTCCAAGCTGGCAGGAGGTACCCTGGCAAAGGCAGCAATCCCAGCCTGGCTGCCCCTGCAGGCAGCAGGATGGGGAGCTGGGCCAGAGCCAAGGCAGAGCTCCAGGCTGGCCACCGTGGCCAGGAGGTGGCAGGGAGGTGGTGGCAGCGGCTGCTCCCTCCCAGGGGGGGTGGCTTCCCGTGCCAGCAGCAGATGCCACCCCACAGCCCCGTCTGCCAGTGCCAGCCCTGCAGCCTGGCCACAGCCACAGAGAAAACCTGGGATTGGGGAAGCTCAGCTCCAGCCAGCACCAAGACAGCCCCCAAAACACAAGCACAGGTTGGGCAGGGTTAGAGGTGAAAGCACAGCCAGGCACTGGAACCAGCTGGGGTGGCATTTTCCTCTCTAAGGGAAACACACCGTTGCTCTGGGAACACAGCCAGGCCAGTGATTTTCCCATCTAATTTACAACTAGACCAGTTCAGTTTTATGCTGTAAAGACACTCTGTGCTCAGTGATGCCACTACAGAGATGAAGCTGCTACTAAATGAGATCATGGCGAATCTCCTGTGCAAGCATCTCCCCTCTCAGGAACACCAACAATTCTGTAGTTTAAACATGAATTTTACTGGAGAAAGGCAAAGGTGAAGCTTCCAGAAATGCCAGAAAACTTCATCACTATGAGGGTGATGAGACACTGGCACAGGTTGCCCAGAGAAGCTGTGGCTGCCCTATCTGTGGAAGCATTCAAGGCCAGCTTGGATGTGGCTCTGAGCAACCTGGTCTGGTTGGAAAGGTGTCCCTGTCCATGGCAGAGGGGTTGGAGCTATGTGATCTTTAAGGTCCTTTCCAACCCAAACCACCCTGTGACTCTTGGGATAAGATCCAGCTGGCAAACCAGCTCCATGCACTCCCCCAGGAGTGCTGGGCTCCCAGCCTGCTGCCCCTGCCCAAGGAGCAGGAACAAGGAACAAGGAACTGCTCACACTACACGGCTCTCACAGCAGCTGCCCTGGTCATGCTGGGCAGTTTCCCCCCACACTTTTCCTTCACTGCTCATTGCTCAAACCTGGAGATGACCAAGTGTGACGTTCTCCAGTTGCCATGCACTCAAGGCCAATATTCCTTCTTCAAGAGCAGTATGCACCTAGGAATTACCACATACACTCTCCAAGGAATCAATCTTTTTAAGCAACTTAATTCCAACCACATTAGTGCTCTGCACTCCTGGAAATCAGCCTGGAGAATTTCAGCTTAGGCATTCCAGGCAGATACAGCAGCACTGTGCAGCAGGAGAGTTTGGTTCAAACCAGTTGCTTTGATGCCACACAGGAGGCAAGGATGAAAAAAAGATAAAGGGAGAAAGAACGCAATTTTGCAGAGAAGCCTTATTTAATAGCTTCAACAAAACCAGTCAGCTCTTCCATCCTAATCATGTACTTAATTTATTTCCAGCTCATTAGAAAGTTAGGCAATGGCCTCAGACACTCACCTTGATTGCAGCACTTCAATCCGTTCTCAGGGTACTTGGCAATGAATGAAGCAAATGATTCTCAGGAGAGGGCAGAGCACGGACACAACTACATACAGAGGAGGTGGGACATAAAATTTTATCCTGCCCAGACAACTTTTAAGTATCACTCTTCTTTCTGGAAACAAAATAAACCCAATTCATACTCAAATGTGGCAGCTACTTTTAGTGTAGTCATAATTGGTGTGAAATCTGATACCGACATTCTCCGTGTTCCTTGAATTTGCTTTTCATTAAAATAACAATAATGGTAATAATAATCCATCAAGCTGCAGAGGTCATTAACAGGAGCTGTCTCTCTTACAAGTCACTGCAGAACACTCACCTTGAGTGAAGGAACTGATAAAAGCACAGCTCAGCTGTGGACACCGGAGCTGGTGTGAGCCAACACAAGAGCAGGATTAGGTGTTACCTTTCCAGGCAGTTCCCAGGCGTTAGCTGACAGCCAAGGAACAGCAGGAGGCCCCACTGGGCATAGGCTGTTGTGGCCACCACCGGCTCCTCTCCCTGCCCAGTCAAAGCCCACTCGTGCCATCCCCAGGAGGAGATGATCAATCCTTTACATGCATACAGGATGGGAGGCATTTCCTCTACACCAGGAATTTAAGTCCCAGCCTCCTCAACTTCTTTATCTCAACTCACCTAAAATTTTGCCCACAAGCCCCAAAGTCTCCAGCAATGACCCTCTCTTCCCCCCAGCTCTTGGCTTTGCACCCTTGCCCCTCTTGCCCACACACTGCAGAAAGACCCAGACCAGACAATAATCAATTTGGTTCTTTTATTAGCAGAAGTTAAGAATACAGCAAGTAATAAGATCCCATCTTATATGGAACCATCACCAGAGTCCCCAGCCATCAAAACCCCAGAATGTGCTTCATTGCTTCCAACAGTAAGCAATTGTTAAAAAGAAATATACTGAACAAGGCCACTATTTAATGGGGAAGGAAAGAAGCTGTAGGTCCTAACTATTCTATGGCAATAACCTGCACACAGAGCAAGCAAGCCTCTGACTGCTGAGAGTAAGGCATTCAGGTGCCAACCTGGGAAGAGTTCTCAGCAAAAGCTACAGAAAAGTGCACAGCTAGGTTGTTTTTATTGGAACACACAAACTTCTTGAACAGAGAGACTGACTGGGTTAAGAATAGCAGGTGGAGTACTGTGTTTTTGTAATAGTTCTGTGCTGTGTAGGACCAGGTTACAATCACCCTTGGAGGAGTGAACGTGGGATGATCCAGGATGGAGGCTGCTGCTTCTGCTGGTACTGTTCCGAGGTATCCCAAAGCACTTCCAGCCAGCTCTGATTCTGATATGTACCACCCTTGGCACAGTTACTCCTTGTCTGGGATGCCAGTGCTATTAGCCCTTACACCCAAGGGCTAATTCCACCCTTCATTTAAATACCACAGACCTGGGATAAACTACTTCTAGCCTTACAGGCATCCAGTGTCAGGATCCTACTAAGAACACATCCCTCTAAACCCACGGGCTGCTGCAACACCTCCTTCTGCAGGTGACCTTGCCCTCAGAGGCTTTACTCCACTCCAGAGGTGAAGCCTTAATGCCCATTCAGCTTTAGGAGAGCATTCTGCTTCTACCTGACTCCATTAGACAAAGCAACTCCCCAAAACACACTGTGACATCCAGGGTATGGGAAGATCTTTGTAATCCATCTCTTTCTCTTGAAGAATGAAAACTGAAACTTAAGAGAATCTTAAAAAAAAAAACAAAAAAACACCAAAACCCAACAACAACAACAAAAACCACCTCATACAACAACCAACCACCCTTTACCTTCCTTCCCTGTGAAATACTGCATGGTATGAGCTGTTTAACTCATCTGTGAGAGAGGTAATTGCTCTGAATTTCCAGCTAAAGCCTCCAAGCAATACCTGTGCCATAACAAACAAAATGTTCAAGTTCCACCTTACGACTCCAAAGATTCTCCTTCAGTCTGGCTTCTGACTCGGCTCCAAAGCTCAAGCTACATCAATTACACAGGAGAAGGGTATTTGCCTCCCCTTATATAGGAGGTGTGTCTGCTCCACAGCAATCCAGCTGAACTCTCAGGTTTAGGCTTAAGAAATACCAGCAGTCCCACTGCTAAAGCACAGATGGAAAGCAGACCTAAGGACAAAAAAAAAAAAAAAAATAGGGAACTGCATTGGGCTGGTTAGGGATCTATTCCTCCTTAAAAAGAAAAACCTGCAAACTGCCTTGGCATATGGAGCCTGACACACAGGATGGTAATGTGCCTGAGGTCTGCAGTACCTGTTAATTCCAAATCCTGGAGCACACAGCTTCCTCTTTCCAGCCCATCTTAACCCCACCTCTGTTTCCCCTCACATTCTCAACAATCTTCTGACAAGTCTATTACCATCACCCCTCAGAGCAAACAAAGCAGGCTTGCAAATGGCAACCATCCTCTCCCTGGGGGCCTCTGGGTGTAGGCAGGCACTGATGGAGTTGGACTGTTTGCCATTTCATGTGCAGTTACCCACCATGCTCCAGTTCCTAGGATGAAACCCAAACCAACCAACTGCAGGATCCATTATCCCAAAGCTCCCACTGCACACAGGCTGGGAATGCAGCTGTCCCCCACACTCAGGCAGGGAGCAGATGCACCTTTCCAGTTGCTGGAGCAAATCCATTTGCTCACACTTTGACCTGAATGACACCATGATTAATCCAGCCTTCACAACCCTCCTGTACCTGTCCTGAACCTACTCCAGGTGCTGGCCAGGACCCCACATTGCCCAGGGCACGCTGAACACCAGGAAAATCCACAGGGCCAGCGTGCTTCACTCCTGGGAATTTTACCTGGTCCTCCTGCAATCATTTATTTTGTGCAAAATTGAAACAGTGTGTGGTACTTGCATGTTGCATTCTTTACAAAAACCCTTTTCCCCCCACCCATTGTTTAAAACATTTATATAAATTTTATTTAAACAGAAAGTTAGAAATCTTATTTACAATTTGTTTTTCTCCCAAAAGAGCATCTAAAATCAACGCCCAAACCCTCCAAGAGGATATAAATTTAACCTTGACTTTTTTTTTCTTTTTTTAAAAAAAAGGAAACTGCTAAGCTATCCCTCCCCAATTCTACAAATAAATATGGCATTGAACAGAAGCCGATTTGGAAAGGGTCCTCTGTAGCTCAATCTGTAGATCCCAAGAATAAATTAGGTTTTCAGAATTTCCTGGTCTTCAAATTGATTTATTCCATTGCTTGAGGTATAGAATTCATCTTGATTAGTCAGAATCCCCATGAAGCTCCATGCCTCATCAGCTGAAACTTGGATTCTTCTTAGGTATTCCTTTTGCTGAGCCTGGATGCTTCACCCACGCCGGGGCTCTCTTTTGGTTCTGCTCTCGGGCTGCAGCTGCCCCTACTGCATCCCATCCTCCTCTGAGCAGCCCCCTCCCACTGTGAAGCGGAATTCCTGCAGGTTGGAGACCCCGTGGAAGTGCACGAAAGCGCCGGCCACGACAAACACGTGGAACAGCTGATGGGAGTGGAACTGCGGGAAGGAAACACCTGGGGTCAGCCAGGGCTCTGGAGCCACCCTGCCCCCCAAACCCAAACCCAAACCCAAACCCACATTCAGCTGAAGTACACAGTAACACAGAGCAGTGCCTCACCCACGAGCTGCACAGCTCTCCACGCTGTGGGGTAAAGCTCACCCCTCTACTACCTTCAGCAAAATAATCGAATTCTCCACACACACACATCCTCCCCTTCCCTTCAGAGTCATCTGGACCAGCTGGTCAGCCAAAAAATGTGCTACAGAACTGCTGTAACTCATCTTTGCAAAGGGACAAGGAGAATTTCAGAAGCTTAAGCAAAAGACTTAAGCAGGACACTTAAAATTAGTTCCTCCACAAGACACACTGATGGTTTATGGACATTTATCTCTCATACAAATAACAAGTACAAACTCTGCTCTGGTCACAGGCATAAGTTTTACCAAGTGGATTCTGCATGCTGGTATTTTATTTCTGTACCACAGAGAAACAGAATAGAAAAACGTGGTATTATATTAAAACCTAGAAACAACTGGATGTTCTGAATGAATGCCCAGGATGTCACTGATTGGAGCAGAGCAGAATGAAAACTGTGAGGGAGCTCCATGACAAAGCATGCCCTTGTCTGAGGGAAGCCATACCAATATGGATAATCTGCTGAAATATTCCTACAAATGTGTATTTGCAGGCTTCATGGGAAGCTTGGAAAAGAGCTGGTGGTACACCAGTGCTTTGGGAGATTAGCTCACTATAGTAACAAACCTGTGCACAAGCTGCTCAAACAACCCAGGTCTCATTCTCACTTCTAGCCTTCTTAAGGGGTCTTAAACTATCCTAAGTGCAACTACAGTGGCCTTCCAAAGGTCCACTTCCCCTCATCTCTACTCTTGCTCCACCCAGCTCCTTTCCTTACATCTTCCTCAGGTATTTCTCCTCCAGTCTTAATGATTCTTTCCTTCATACCAAGTTTTCCACCCACATACCACCCACCCACTTGCTCACCCCACTGTCCCTTCTTCTGGGCCAGAGATTCCCCCCAAAGCCTCTGTCTCTGTGCAGCATTTTCACTGGCTATACAAGATGAGGAGCCAGACATGGGGAACATGAGAGAACATGGAGAACACGTTCCCAGAGAACACACTGAACATCAATGAAATAACCATGTACTGCTCTGCACAGAAGCAAGGTAAAGATGTGTCTGTGCAGGATCCTCAACACACATACACACAAAAATGTTTGCAGTTTCTTGCTCATCTGTTAAAGCTATCCAGAAATGTACTGAGGTGAATCTGCACATCCAGCAGTTACCTCAGACCAGCCAGGCTGTGACAACTTGGGAAGAGAGGCACCAGCTAAGCCAGGCTCAGAGAGCCCAGACTCATTTGGTCCCTGAAGATCTATGGCCTCTGGTGCAGTATTGATACTTGCAATAAGAAAACATTGACACAACATCCTTCAGGCTCAAGGGGAACCAGCTTTCAAATTGGTCTCCTCCTCCAGTCACTCAGTAGACTCACCCAGATGTCACACTTGCCAGGGAAGAATCTCTCCGGGATGCGGGCAGCATAGAGTGCAGCACCAGTGATGTACAGGCATGCCATGAGTGCCAGCCAGCCTATCTGCCCCATGGTGGCTGCCTTCAGGAGCCCCTCAGAGATGACAAAGTGCAGAGTGGGAATTACCCCACTAAGACCCAGACCTAGAAATACTCCTGGGAGGTAAAGAAAATGTGGGAGAGTCAGGTTTGAACGCAGTGGTGGCAAAGGAAGACAATGAAAACACAGAAGCTACAGAAGCAAAACTCAGTATTTGCCAAAGTAGCAGAGAAGTAATAGCTCTTGAAGCTGCAAGTCCCCAGAAGAGATTTATTGGAAAGGAAGCTAAAGAATGCACAAACTTCCTTCATATACCAGAAGCTACTTAGTTATATGTTCCAGCAGGTAGCTGGAATAATTCATTCACTGATTGTGCCTGCCAGCTCCAGTGTAAGCGAGGCCAGTTCCTGCTCTTGGCCTGTAGAGGGAACTGAGACCACACAGACCGTGCCTCACTTCACCACAACCACTCAAGAGCAAGACAAGGAGACACAACAAAGAGACTGTTTATCATATTCTGCACAAGTACTCCTAGGAAACAGAAAAGCAGCATCTGTGTTCATATGATCTGCCATGTAAGAGAACACTATTTGTTTAGATTTTAGCAGCAAGGACGGAAAACTTGTAAAAGCTGTGGGCATGGGGGGAATATTCATGTTCCACACGAGATTTTAAGTTTGGAAAGCTGAATGCTCTGAAGGTACTCAAACCTGCCCAGAAAATCTAGATTTACTGTAGACAGCATGTGCAGGTTAAGAAACAAGAAATATTAATATTCAACCCAGCTGTGTGCACATTCCATAGCTGCCCTCTAAAGCTCTTCCTACCTCAAAACGTGAAACCAAATCTGGTTTTGTTCTTTTGATGTGAAGAGGAAAAGTCTTTATCTTAATATTGTTTTATCCAGGCAAATCATTCAGATTAATTCAATCATTCAATGATTTGCTATAAGAAAAGCACAAGCACTACAAGTACACATACACACACCAAGCAGTCAGTCGTTTTTTGAGAGAGCAAAGCTGCTAAATGCAGCTAGAAATCCTTTGCACCACCTTTCCTACTGCATGTGTTACTGTCCATTTCAGGAATGCACTTCCAGGACTTGCACCAGCCCTTATCTGTGCATCCAGCTGGGTACAATAAATGCTGGAAGAAAACCCACCAAGCTCCCAGTTCAAGAATATTAGGTCTATAAAATTAAGCTCTCTTAAGTCTTTCCAAGGTGGTTTTTCCAAGTGGCAAGTAGGAAGCAGGCAAGACAGTCAAGAAGCAAAACAGTTGACTTCAGGTCTTACCTGCCCTTACACCCCGGTATTCAGGGGTGGCAAACATGTCCCATTGTGAGACAATTATGGCTGCAATGCCCAGGACACAAATCACAATCAAGTAGATGAAGCAAGGCTGAGGGTTGCAATAGAAGGAGTAGTACAGCCATGGTACAAAGCTGCCCATTATGAGGAGTGCAATGCCAGAATAATCCAGCCTAGAAGAAAACAAGAATCAGTGTCATGAGAAGTGTGAACCTTTGGAAATCCTCACACCCACACACTCTTCCTTTAGTAGAATAACTATCTACTTCTCACTGCAACTAAATTACTCTCACTATTGCAGCTTGGGTCCTGATGGCAACTCTTCCACCTACAGGAATGGATTACCTTGACAGACAGCCAGGAAGGCCATTTTTGAGACAGTCATCAGCAATACCTTCAGCAGCCTTTAGACCAAAGCTTTCTGAGGAGAACTCACATTTTAGTTTCAGACGAGGAAAAAAGCAGTGCAAGAGCCTGCTAAAGACAGGGCACACAGTATATTCTGAGATCACAGCCAAGGCAAACACTTCAGTATCTGACAAGTGTGAGTTAGCTGGGCATCAGTTTCAGTGACCACAGTGGAGAAATGCTGCAATTTTTCAACCATGCTGTTTTTCTGTACACCCATGTAAAAAAAAGTGGCTGTACACCACAGCCACTGCTTTTTGCCACACCCTGACAAAATACTCCTGCAAAAGTTGACAGAGTTAGTTTTTCAGTAGGGAGTTTTAACTGCTGGGCTACTTTAGAGGTGGTTTTGCAGATTACAGAATCCTAGGTTGAGCAGTCTTAGGAAATATCAGATATTCAGCAGCCAGCCAAAAAAGAACGTGCAGTGAAACCAAAAGACCAAGACATCTTGATACACACTGTGGAACTGTCTTACATAAGTTTAAGGTTCAAAGTCACTCAGAACAGCTGAAATGACAGGAAGTAACGGTTGCACCAAAAAATTCAAGTCCTGCAACTAAGCTCAAGGCATATTACTTACAGCAGCAAATGCAAGCACATGCTTGCCAAACAGCACAAAATGATGGAGTTTTAAGACTCAAATGACAGCACAAAAACTCATGCTGAAACAAACTATAATTAGAAGAAGCTGCATTAAATCTCTGCTCAACTCTGTTCCAAAGTACATGCAGTCATGAAATGAACAACTCCCACACTGGGGCTCCAGGCACAAATCCCAGCCCTGTTTTCCCACCTGTTTCCTATTTGGCCTGCCCTGTTCTCTAGGCACTTACTTGGAGAAGAGCCGGGAAACACCTTCTGAGTGGCAATAAACTGTGTGGAAGAGCCATGAGAAGGAGAGGCAGAGTATGGCTCCCAAGAAGAACAATCCAACGACCACTTTCTCCTGCACAGGTGCTACAAAGGACATGTTTGGCCGGAACATGTAGAAGATTCCCAGACAAAGGAAGAACACACATCCTGAAAAACAGCAAGGCAGAGAGATGTCAAATTCATGCATACTGAAAGCTTCTTTTTTTCCTATGAGCATCACCACTTCCCTTCAAGGCTCTCACAAGCTGAAAACACTCAGAGAAGATGCAATCTGTGGCAAGAAATACAATCCCAATTAACATCTACACACTTGGGAAAGGAAGGCTCTTACACTAATTTATTAACGATTAGGAAATGTTTAATGCATTTGTTTGTATAGTATGCCATAATTAAGCAAGTCCTATCCAACTCTGATGGGATAAAATCAGGAGAGGGATAACAAGTTGCTATTTAACAGGTTACTAGTGGAATGAATGCTGACAACCCCACAGCCCTTTCTATCTTGCTCTCATTTCTTTGAGAGCATTGAAACCATTGGGTGAGATTTAGGATTAGATCAAAGCAAGCTGAGAGTACCTAGGAGATGTGTCCAGATGTTGCCAGTCTCTGTGTGTATTCTGAAGATGCTCTTGAAACAAGCCCGGAAGGAAGGCATGGGTGGTCTGTGTCCATGCAGCAGGTAGTCATTGTCCTTCAGCCAGTCAGGTAGAACGTCGTGGGGAATGACTCTCCAGCGGCCCTCCCACACCTAGGGGTTAAAAGAGTTTAGTGAAATGCAGGAAGTGGAGCTCCATCATGGAAATAGTCAGAAAACCCATATTGGTAAAAGTGCTGGAGTTAGCCTGTGAGTGCAGTAAACAGAAGAGAGTTGATGGAACATCTCTGGGGAAAAGGTTTTACACTTGAGATATCATGCTAAAGTCACTGTTCCCAGTTCAAAACTGCACCATTATGAACTGCACCATCAGAGAAAGAAATACTTCAGCATTCCATTGGACAGGAATGCTATTGGCTGTTTTTACTGTGGATGAAGAGAAAGTATTTAATTTGCTTCCATGTTCTGTTATTTTACAGGCCACCTCTTCCATTTAATTGAAGAAGCCCATACCTAGTCCTCTCCAATAAATAAGCCTGTTCCTCCACCACAAGCCAGCCTCTCTGTCTATCTGCTAGCATTTGGGGCAGGCTAGCAAAAGAAGCTACCCATTAGCACTAATAGGGGCCAGAAAATGTGAAAGAGTGAGAGCCCAGCAAGAAGAGTCCAACCCCTTATTCAGGTTGGGCAAAAAATGCTCCTCCCAAGCTCACAAACAAATAGTGACAGAGCAGTTAAGGCAACAGACTCCTGACTCTCAATTCCATGGGATTTCTTCTTTAAAGGGAGAGAGAGGGTTTGTGCACAGAGCTATTCTTGCAGCTGGCTCCACAGGAAATAAGTGTGCACAGATGTTCCCAGCACTGCTTCAGTAACACAAGACACATGGAGGCTTCAGTGTGGCAGCTTGGGGGAGCAGGGAACTGCTTTATGTACCGGGGCTGTTCCTGCAGGGTTCCTTGGACTTGCCGGCTGGCTAGAGTTACAGGAGCAAGGCTGAAGGTTCCTGAAACACTAAGTTTAAAAAGCTACATTCTTATTTCAGTTTCAACAGCAAGAGCCCAGAGTTTTTGAATCAATTCTCCACACTCGTGTGTGGAAGCAAAACAAAGCAATTCAGAATAACCACCCCAGTTTAAGACTGGGTTCCTAAATTAAACAAGAAAATAACTGGTTTAGTTCATGAACAAAAAATGTGACTTGAGGTAGAAACAGGAGGAGGGAATTAATTTTACACAATTCACCCAACAAAGTATTTTAAAAGAGGCAAAGATGCATAGTAAAAAAAAAAAAAATTAACAAAAGCAAAAAAAGCAAAATGACCCATACACACCACCAAGTAAATAGGGCCCCTCTGTAAAAATATCAAAAATAGTTCATAAAACCAGCAGGAACCAGTGTATAAAGGGGCAGCATTCCTTTCAGCGAGAGAGGAGAGCCAGAGACTGACACAGCCCAGTGGCTCTGAAAAGTAGCAAAAATTGAGCCAAGGTCAACAATTACAAAATCTATAATGGATTTACTTACGTATGGTTTCAATACAGCACTGTTTTCAAGTCAGGGACAAAGCTTATTCTACAATAGATGCAAACGGTGCTGGAAAAGCAAAGTATTTGCAAATCTGAAGAAATCTGGTCAAATGACCTTGTAAGTCAAAGTGCCTCGAACCAGAAGGCTTTTGTTCTGCTTTGCATTCACAGGTGTTTCTCAAGGGACACACCTGAGTGGCATGATCAGCTTTGGAGTCTCAGCTGTAAATCCCTATTGTTCCACGCTCTACAGTTTAATCCTGTATGACAGACAGATGCTGAGGAAGTGCAGTATTGCTACTTAGAACACGAGATGCCCATATGGGGACAGTGAGAACCTCCTCTCCCTCACATTAGCAGTGCAGCTGCTCCAAGTGCAGTCTGCTGCCCAGTGGAGCTTCTGAAAAAAGGAAGTTATTTCAGCAGTTTCCACGTGCCCTTACCTTACACACAAATTCTTCCATTCTCTCCATAGCATGGTGGGCTTGTAGAAGAGGTGACATTCCCATAAAACCTTCATCTTCTTGAGGTGGCTCATCATTGTGTTTATTATCCTCAGAACACTGGAGGGAAAAAAAAACATAGAAAATGCATTGTATAAAGATGAACAGAGGAAGGTGATGTTGTTTTCCATACAAAACTATGATTTGAGGTCTTGGCAAATAAAGAAGTCTCTCCTTGTACGGCACTGAGAAAAGAATTCAGAAGAACAAGCAAAAAAATGATTATATTCTTAGGCATCTGAGAACAACTCACATGTCTAATCCATTCTGCATATGTTTCTAGCAGGTTTGGAAGCCAGCAGTGCTCCTCTAATTCATGCTTCATTAAATCCCAGATATGGAGTCTGAGCCTTCCCACCTCTAGGGAAGGATTACTCCCTATTTTATGTTTCAATGTCACTGTGCCAGTGTTAATGCCTCTATAATGTACCTGGCATTTCAGGGTAATAAAAGGTAAGCCAAGGAGAGGAATCCATTTACCTTTTAAAACGTTTCATCTCAATTTGCAGTCCAAATACGAAAATCTATTCTGTTTAACTGACACTTCTGCTCAGCTTGTAATCCAGTACTGGAATTTACTCATTCATTTGATTTTTCAAGGTATTTCAGAAACTACTATGAAACTTCTGCCAGTTAGACAAAGGCAAGTTATCAAAGAAAAGCAGTAACAGGGATCAGAGTTTTAAGCAAAGTTCAAATAAAGAGAAACATCCATATCCTCGGGGGGTACCAGGAGATTATGAAAAGGAAAACTAAAATAATCCACTGAGCTGGGATATGAGGCTGGTAGACATCATTAAAACTTTACAGGAACAGTTTGGTAGTTTTCTGCTCTATCATAACTTATCACATCATCTGCATATTTTGATACACTCTAGCTTCCCATGGAGGAGAAAAGCAGGGGGCCATGGGAGTTCCACATTCCTGTTTGCTTCCTGCAATGCTCATGGCCCATCAAGGACCCCATTCAACACTTCAGCTTCCAAGGTAAACAAATTGGAGGAAGCTAGGAAGGAGAGAAGGAGCTTTTTGCACCCTTCAGATTTAATGCAGAGAGCTGCCATGCACCACATGGCCACGCCAAGAAAGCTCCACAGTCAGCACAGAGGGAGACTGGCCTCCTCCAGAACACTTCTCCCCATCCTATTCCCATACCACAGTTAACAACTTGAAAATCAAGATGATGTATCAATAATATCATCCAAAGGGACAGAGAATATGGTATATAACCTCACTTACTTTATCTACAAATTATTATCAGTAATATTGAGATTAATGCCCTGAATTTTCAAGCCAAGGATGGGAGCTGGCTGTGCATTTGTCCCACATTACAGCTCTCTCCTTGGTGTCAAGCCTTATTAACTGTTTCTGTCAAGTTAACGCAATAAGCTGCTTACAATTTTCATATTTGAATAAATAAAAGGAGACTTCTTTCAGCCTACAGTGAGCTATCCAGAGCCTTCAATATTTTTGGGGGTTTTGATGGAGAAATGACAGGTTCATACCTGTTTTGTACCCAAGCCTTGCAGTACCCAAGTCTTGCAGTAGTCACTGAAGCTTCATCTTTCAAAGAGGAGGTTCCACCCCTCCTGACCCAATTTCTTACCAAGTTCTTGACCCAATTTTGCTTACCCAGAACGCAATTTCTGGTATGTAATACACAGTACACATCCTTCAAGTTTTATGTATAACTTCACATTTGTCCACACTAGGAAAACTTGATTGCCTAAACAATTTTTCTAGATAACCCATGTCCCTTGTACTGTCTACTCACCTTCATTTATCATTCCAGTGAACAATATCTTGTATTTTACAGCAATGATTGATATATTGACCCAGCTCTAAGCAGATTCTCCAGCAGAAAAAGACAGTATTAAATACATTCACTCTGCCTAGGTTATCCCATTAGTCCTATTCAGAAAGGCACCAGGCAACAGCAAGATGCAAATAGGTTTAATATCCTTCTAAAATAGGCACAATTCCTGCTAGGCACAGGAATGAAAAGCAAATTTGGTTTCATTCCGACTCAACAACATTCACTGACACTGTTTCCCCACACCATCAATTTTACTGGCTTTTTCTACTAATGGAGCTCTCTAGGATTCTCGGTTTTCAATATCATAAATAATTAACTCAAGGTCATGGAAACATAGAATGGGTTGGGTTAGAAGGCAGCTTTAAAAATCAACTAGTCTAAATGCCCTGCCATGGAGGTCTGGAGAAGATGCTCATGATAGCCTGCACAATTTAGAAACCAAAGAAACTTTTGATTTCCAAGAGTGTGCCTTATGGAAAAGCAAGGATGGCTTTTAAGTTTTAAAAGTTTAAGTTGCAGTGCATTTGACAGAAGGAGCACTGCTGTGCCTTTTAGCTACTCTAGAATTCCCCCCCCAGTAGCACACAATAACCAGCTCCAATGGGGTGAACAAGTTAGTAACCCTCAATTTACACAACTGGGTGGACTGAAGGAAAAAAGGTCCCTTACAGAATCAAAGCCTTTATTCATTGCAGTCTGCCCAGTGACTCAAAGCCAAAAAACGTTCACTTCCCCCTCTGCACATACTCCCATTTCTAGAATGATGGGAAGGCTTAAATTTGAACAGACTGTAAAGCTTGAAGAGCACAGCTATTTCTGAGCTAGTCCAAAATCCCTGCATTTTGGCCATGTGCCGACAAACAAATCATTACTGAGCTTCTTTTGGTGATAAAAGGAATTCATATCATATACACAGTCCAGATTACTGCCAAAAAATGGAATTGATTTTACTATCTCCTTCCTGCCATTAAACTGCAAAATTAGCATTCAAGGGAAAAAAAGCTAAAGCTCAGCTTCTTAGTTCTCTTCTTGCTAAGGAGGCAAAAGGAGGCCTTTTCTGGAACAACCATCCTCCCTTGACTCCCTCCTGTAACATCTCATTGGGAAGAGCAGTAAACTGTGCTTGTTGAAAGCCAGAAATCTACAGTGAAGGGCAACATCAACACCAATTTTCACTTGGAAGTCTGAAGGAGTCCACTGACCCTCAGTTCTTCCGGCAATGACTGAAAGGAAAGAACACCACTCTTCTGCTCAGAAGGCATATTGTAACATCTCCACTGTGACCAGTTCCTTCATATCTCAGGACCCACATATTTCCTCCTCTTCAGCAGATTGTAGCAGAAATTCAGGAGTAATTCTAGACCGTAACAACATAAGGAAGCACATCCTTTTAGGACACATTTTCAACTATTTCTAAGTCCTGCCCACAGAATCACATTTTGAAATGAGAAACACATTGGGTAAATAATATCACTTGCCTAAGACTGTGCAAGAAATGAGAGCCCAGAAGAAAACTCTGATACTCCCACTTTTAATGAGTGATGGTATATCCTGAACTAAGTGCTTCAAGAATAACTTTTGCCTTTGTAGATCACAGGCCAAAGGGATTTTCACTCGGCTGATGTTTCAGATGCTTTTACATCATCCAATTTACTCAACTTCTTTTAAAGCATCTCAGATTTGGCTAAGTAATTCTGTGAAGTTTTCAGAGCAGTTTAGAGTATCTTTAAATAAACCCCCTGGTTTGTAACAAACAAACTTGTTACAATCAGCAGCTGTCACTCTTCTGCTGCACACATGCAGCAATGCTTACAATCAGTCTTTCACATTAATCAAAAATCACGGCTTCTGGATACTCACACTCTAAAAGGTCTGGACACTTAACTCTATGGAAATGCCAAGCAATCGTTCCAATTTGAGTCCTACTCCCTTTGCAAATTCACAGAGTGTTAAAGCTACCAAAAACCAGTCTCTCATTTCTATGAGATGGAAATTATCCAACAGATGTATAAACACAATCTGAGCTGAGTAACGGTACCAGAGAATAAAATACATCTGAAGAACAAGTGAAAATACCCAAAGGAACCAGCTTTACTGGTTTATCCATATTCACTTTATTTTGTTAAGTGTCAGAGCGTCTTTTGTGATAACAGTGACAGACAAGAATGTAAATGAAAAGGTAGAAATCAGAGAACCAGGCAACACACTTCCAGGAACAGATCATCACCTAAGCAAGAATTTCAGAGCATATTTTGGTAGGGATCAAAAAAGTTTAATACCAAACCCAAGACTTAGAGCACCAGAGCAAACAAAGAGCAAGAAACCCAAGAGCTCAATTGCACGGTGCTGATCATTAAGTAAGTTTAACAGTAAAATTTCACTTTTATAGCAACAGCATAAAAGCTAAAACAAAGTTTACATTTAGTACAAGAACTTCTCGTCTGAATGCAGTCCAAAAATGTCAGATCACATAGCCAAAGATCCTGTTACAGAGAAAAGTGCAGTAAAACCTGCTCTAGGAAACCCAACATACTTCTCTTGTCTACTACAACAGCTTATCCTTCTCACACAAACAGTTTCTATACTATCACTCTCAAATCTGTTCCCAGACACGCTGTTTAAAAATGTCCTTACTATGGAAAAAACCTGTCAGAAGTCAAGTCATAATTGCAGAAAAAGATTCCAGAAACACCTTTTTCACTTTTGACTAAGTTACATTCAATGGACTTCAAGCAAAGTGTATTTTCTTGAGGTCTGTAGTTTCTTATGTCAGTTTAAAGATTTCTAGAAAGTTTCAGAGTTTGCACATGACTGCTCCTTGCACAGGTGACAAACAAGTTCTTGTTCAAAAAGTGTCATCAATGTTGTTCATTTGAGCATGCAAACTGAAACGTCACTGAAATCTGAATGGAGCCAGCTTTTACTCTGTAAAAAGGGGTCATCTTCTCCCTCAGCCCCATCTGACCAACACCCATCCCATACCCCAGCAGAGACCAGCGCTCCCAGCCAGCTCCCCCCAGTCCATGCACTGGGCTCAACGTTCCACAGTCTGGAATATCCCTTTGGATATCTGGAATATCCTATCAGGGGTCAGCTGCCTTGGCCATGCTCCCTCCCAGCCTCTTGTGCCTCTCCTCTCTGGCACAGCATGAGGCACTGAAAAGTCCTTGGTTTAGGGGTAGCACTGCTTAGCAACAACTAAAACATCAGTGTGATATCAATGTATTCTAAATCCAAACCACAGAACTGTACCAGCTACTAGGAAGAAAATGTTCTGCTACCTCAGTCAAAACCAGGACAACTAGTAACTGCAATAAAACTCTCCTAAACCCCAGCAAGTGCACAGGTCTTCTGTATTAGAGTTTCTTTTCAGACACAGTCACTACTCAGTTACCCAGGAGTCTAACTGACCGTGCACATACCTATGTAGTATTAAGCTCTGGAGTTAATGAACTCCCATGTCTCAAAGTTCAACTGTCTGTGACGCCAATTCACCACCAAGATGTCACCAGTGCCCTAAACCTACCATCACACGAATTTTCAAAGCATGATGCAGTCTGAATCTGTTCTAATATTCTTGCTTCCTTTAGCTGCTGACAGACACTCCCCCACTGTCTTCTCGATCAGTGCCTTGACAAAGCTCCGTGCCTTGGTAGGGACACAGGCAAGATAACTCAGAAAAACCAAATGTCTTGATTAACACTGAGTCATGGCATGTTATATAACATGGTACTTATACATTATTTTCTTAAAACTCAAGTTACAAAACGTATGTTGTTGCACTTATAATACCACTGTTACCCTCCACATTAAATTGAAGTCACAAAGTCTAGACGTGACTCTGAGTTTTTGCTTGTTTATCTTGATCTCATCAGATGAATGATTAATAGTGCTTAACATGACATTCAAGTAATTTTATGTTCCTTGGGGGCAGCATGCCAGATTCAGTAACTCGAGAGCTTTCAGCATAATGGTCAAGATACGTTCAAGGCTATCATATAAAAATGTTATTTTTCTAATCTCAGTTCTGTAACATCCTTTTCAGCTGGCCAGATTGCTTTTTCTCAGCAGCAACTCCTCTGTGCCCATTCTGTCAACTGACCTTTTATCAACCAGCCCTTCATAAGGGGGAAACAGCAATGTCTGCCACGCCATTTCTCCTAAAAGCCTGTTGCACATTTCTCAGAATTTCATCAACTTAGATTCTTTGAGTTGTAAGAAATAAACTGGAAACAGACAGCATCATAAAACTTCCCCTGACTTCCCATAACTTCTGCACATACCAAGTTATTTTAAAATAACAGCTTTGTTCTTTAGAATTCACATTCTCCCTGACAAGCTTGTAAACACAGCCACACCACAGCTTCCAAAAGACTGACTACATCCACCTTCTAAGCAGGGTGTGCAAAGCTGTGTTTGCTGTAACTGGACCAAAAAAGTCTTTCATTAGCACAGTGCCAAAAACCCTTTAGGCCTGTTGGTCAAAATGTCAAGCACTTGGAAGTTCCTGGAGTTCAGTGTTTTTCCTTTGTAGGTCACCTTCTTATAAAAGATACAGTCCATTTAATATTGGAACCTGAGAACAGCTTTACAACTGGTCATGGGTGACTGCTTGCTGGCACTCATTAAAAACAAGCACTAACATTCAAAACTCATTTAACAAACAGTCCTAGGACAAAGTCACATTTTTATTTCAGCAGCCTTGTACAACACTCTGATTAGAACTACCTCCCTTCTTAAATATCTTCAGATAAAAAGGGTCTGTTGAATCTCTGAGCAGCAGCAACTACTGATTTTCTATCAATGCCCAGTATCTGACAAGGGCCCAAGGCCTCAATGCCCACATGTGCTCAGAAGTGGTTTGGGGGAGACCCTGTAGAAATTGTTTCTACTGCAGAAGAATCTCATGTGCCATTTTCTGCTCCTCTGCCCTTGTTAATCCTGATAGCAGAAAAAGAAAACAAGCATGCTGGGCTTATGGACAAAGAAATGCTCTGCTACAAAAATAAACAAAGAGCTTGAAAGTGTACTGCTGAACTTAACATAACAGCAGAGTCAATCAATCTGAAACAGTTGGAGGAAGATGCAAGTTAACCCACCAGTACAAGACTATTTTTTTCTCTTATATCACTCGAAAAGGTCGACACCCCCCGCCCTGCTGCCCAAATCAGGCAGATAGGATCTCCAGGAAAACAAAGGCAAAACCTGTGGAATCTAACCCCTGTCCAGGGAAACTGTTGTGCCAGTGAATTATAAACAGAACTACTCCCTCCCTCTCCTAGTTTCAACACACAGCACAGCAAGCAATGGTTACAAAACCTGCTGGCAGGCAGCAGACTCCAAGCACCAACACTTCCCTTCCCAAAGCACAGAAACTCCACAGAAATAGGACACAGTTGAATCCAGCTGCAACTCAACAGCCATCACCTAGGACAAATTCCTTGGTACTTCAGAGAGAGTTTTCTGGGAGACAGAGCAGACATGGAGAACGGCCATTTCCTACACATTACCAGCCTTCTGGGCACTGCCCATGCATGGCTGACTGCATCACCAGTTTGCCTTTTCTGCACTTCCAAGCTCTGAGAGCTTGTTCATAACCCAGGCACATCAACTGCCAGCGAGGGAGGCACCAGCATCTGACCAGCTCAGGCCTGTGGAGCCTGGAAACCATCTCTGTAAACATGTCCCATTGTCTTCACACTGTCTAAATGGGAATACTTGGGAGATATTCTGCTCTGTGTATACAAAAATGCTTTCCTGTACAAAAAAAAAATTACTATATTCAAGCACTTACTTCAGTGACTAGCAGTCTGAGTAAAACTCACATTACTTCCAGTTCTTAGAACAGCAAGTGAAGGAGAAATGCAGATGTTAAGATTTTTTTGATCTGAAGCAAAATGTCAACTCACATGCTTTCAAAGAAATAACATTTCATCCCAAGACTTGCAAAAATGAAGGAAAAGAAGAGGTGATAAAGAAATCTACAGAACAACGACATTTGAACACAATCAGCTTTAAAATGAAAGGAAATGTGCTTTGGTAGGACTTCAAACCTGATTTTACCAGACCTCTTCCATTCACACTCTACTAACAAAACCTGCAATGCAATGGAGGAAGAAGGCAAACACAGAAGCAAATGCCAAGATTTCAATCATAACCCCAAAGAACCAATACAAAAATGCCAGACTGAAAAGAAAGCTAAGTGGTTTGAAACTTGCAAGTAGATCTACAAAGGATGAAATTTCACACATTCAGAATTCACAAATATTAGCTCCAGAAAGACTGTTCTTAAGACTCAAATGTCTCCCTTTGACCTTCAAGATTTCACCTGTCTTTTTCACTCAGCTGGCATGCACCAGAAAGTCAAGTAGACAATTCCATTTATTTACATGCACCCTTCTGCAACACCAAAAAGTCTGTCTGCAGTCTGGTTTTGCAGGCAATACCAGAACTTCTGTAACAGAAAAGGCTTTGACAAAGTTCTATGAGTCAAGTTAAAAGCCTTGAGTCATTTGCTCACCCTCAATTACCCTAAAAATTCGCTTTTGTACCTGAAATTCTGTTACATCCTCCTGCCTTCCTCCTTCAAGTCACATTGGTATTTATGCCCTAGAAAGACTCCTGTAGGTACATGGAGATATCACGAAATCTGTCAGAGGTCAACTAAATTCTCCTGTCAAAGCCCATACTCCCTGAAAAGCAAATCAGAGGAGTACTTCCCCAAATTTCTTCTGGCCATTCAGACTCAGACGACTTGAGGGCTACACAAACCTCCTCCCAGAACCTTACTGCAGGTTATCAAACACTTCAAAGCAACAGGTCTCCACCTTTTGGATACATATTGGTGCCACATCGGACGACTGCATGGAAGATGAAAGGAATCATCATCCAAGCACGGGAAAACCGTGATTGGAACAAAGGCAAAGAAAACGGTTCTTTTGTTTACCTCCTGTCACTGACAGGTTAAAGTACAAAAGGAAAGAGTCAAGCACAGGGTTTGGGGCTGCATAAAGAGCCCATTCATCACATGGTAAGAAGTCACATGCATTTGATTGTGTCAGCTTAACAAAGTCACAGTAGGAGAGATTTCTTTGGGAACTAACACTGCTGGAATTACAAAGGCAGTTGAGACGCTGAAACGCTAGGACAGGAGAAAGGATGCTGTCCCAAAGGCAAGGCAAATCCAGGATGCTACAGGGGGGAAGCACCTGCTGAAAAATGACTTATCAGCACATAGTGTAAACCAGAAAAAGGAAAAGAGGCTTAAACTGCTGAAGGAACAGAATTATGGAGCTTGCTTGATCCTTTTCTCATCATCAAGTGCTTATCATGCAGACAAATGGTCACTATTTGTCTCCAAGTCACAGAAGGCTCACCACTCACCTGCCACTACACTAATTTCACATTTAAAGACAGCAAGATGTGTATCTAGTCCTTGAAACTGGTACTGGGAAGAGGGGATAATCTATGGACATATTTGCACTCTAGGAGAGAACAGGAGGTTATGGAATAAAATACAGACTGAGAGGTTTGGGTATAAAAAGGACATTGATGTTACATGATTTCTATCTTCTCACAGGAATCGTTATGAAATTGGCAGATTAACAGCACTGGTAGAAGGATGCAGCTGTGTTATTATTATTATCTTGAATAAGCATGTTCAATACGGCTGTAATTCTTTGCTACATATATCTACTGAATTAATATACAGAAAGTAGGAACTTTAGTTTTTAGTTCACAGCCATGCAACCCCACAGGTAGGTGCCAGGGTCAAAAGCCTCAGAAAAAAAGTCTCTTAGGAGTAAATCTTATTTCTTAATATCATCTTCATTTTCTTAGCAAAAAATACTTTATTACATATGAGGACCAATATTTTGGCCCATCAAAATCAGAAGTACACAGTATACAATTCAAGCTGTGAGGAAGATTGAAATTAATTCTGAACAACATAATGACATGCTTCAATGCCTCCCTTCTTAGAAAAGACTATTAAAATAATTCATCAAAAATTCATCAACTACTACCGCTTAAAAGCTCACACTGCTTACTTCTACAAGTGGAGCAGGAAGTGGATATACAAGTAGGGAAAGGAATCTTGTATAGAAGAGTTTAGAGAAGATTTTGTATAAGTAAAGAGCAGCAATGATATAAGCAGGGTAATAGAAGGCACTGGGAAAATAAACAATGTCATATTATCACAAGATAAAAATACACATATTTTTACACTAATGCCTCAAGTCCTAGCCCAGTACACTTTAGAATACATATTTATTATGATAAAAGCTTTTCCTAAGTAGAAACATTTAAAAGCATATTAAATTATGATGGTGGTTCTACCATCAAGACACTACAGAGCCCTCATCCTCTCTCCTCATCCAACACAGAATTTTTACCATCAACTCCATCGTGGCTGCATTTAGCACTAGAACACTGATGGAGTGGGCACTACTTGAGACCTTTTATAAGGCTATGTTTAGCCTGAGCACTATTCCCACCTAGCCAAGAACAATATCCTTAAATTACTGTTATCTAAACTTGAACCTCTTCCAGACCAGAGGAAAATCAGGTTTTTGAACTTATAAGTCACGCTAATGAACTAATAGGTCTCTCTGCTGAGACAGCTGCACAGAGCCAGAATGCACAGCAAAGCAGAAGAGTGAATCTGAGCTGACATTTGAGCAACAGCTGTGCTGAAGCTTACACGAGGCAGAGGAAGACGTACAGCATGATGTTTTTTCCAGATTATTTGGAACATTGAAGAATATCACACAATAAAGGCCATTTGGCAAGCCAGTATTGGTACTTTTGACAGCAAAGTGTTCTGGGATGATCCATTAGAAGCATCAATTATTCAGCCTTTTAAGATAAAAAACAATTGAAAGACATCATACTAACAAACCCAAGAAATCACAGAGGACGGGAATAAAAGGATGAAAAAAAAATTCAAAAAAGCAGGAGGCCAAATATGGCAGAGAAAGTGATGCAGATAAAGATACAACAGCAAGGCCCAAATGGCAAAAAAAAAAGTTTCTGTGACAGCATTTTAGAAGATCAGGAAAAAGAAAAGAAATCAAACACAAAAAAGCCAAACATTTGTAGTGAGCCAAAACAAAAAAAACCACAAACTTTTGTTGTATGGACGAAAGCAAAAAATCAAGAGACAGCATGTGCTATGAATGCCTGAAAGAGAAATGAAGGTATTTCAACCATTTCATTGCCAAAGTGTTAGAATTAAACACTGATTCATCCAGATAGTTCCTGTTTAGCTAAGCAAATATACAGAAAGAATTAAAGCACATAAGCAATTACGGACTTTTTCCTTGGGTATTCCATCCACAGGCTACAGTTAACTCTCATTGTTCAACCAGGGAAGTCAGAGACAAGACAGAAAACAGCCTTCAAAGCAGATGATCCCAAACACAGCAACAGATAAATGTGTAAATTCAAAGTATCTGCTAGCATAACCCAACTTCTATTTTTCTAACCAGTGTTGGCCAAGACTTTGCACCTTAAACACTTGCTTCACAACCTTCCACAAAATGGGAAAAGACTCTGGGTGTTTCCCTTATCAGGATACTGAGAATGTCCTAGAGAAGTTATAGGAGTATAGCTGTGAGTGCATCGGCTTGGCTGCTTAGACATGAATACCAGTCCTGACTTCTCATTACAAGAATGCTTGGAACTAAATTCTGTAAGGGCTCCAACTCATCAAGCTGAGAAGGCAAATACCAGTTCTCATGTCAGCTGATCCATGACAGTGGGCCATGCACATACCCAGAACTTGTGGCAATGCAATTACAGCCACAGCCCAACATACATTAAGCAGCACCAGCATGTTTTTGCTGCTGGCTAAAACCACACGGTTGCTGTGACTGAGCTGATACAGTAAACTCATTAATCCACGATAAATTGGATAGTGAGCCTAAGATGAATGCCTCTTCCACTTAACTATGCTGACATCCATCTGAATATATCCTGGGAGAAGCATTAATTACAGCTCTGGAACTCTCTAACCAGAAGGTACTTTAGTCCAGTGCTTGGACATTGTCTTTGTAGAACACCTAATTAAGCTGCGGACGCCTTTCTGCATGTTGTGGCTGCTAAAACTCACAAAGGTTCATGCACCAAAAACTTACTGATATTGTCACTGGCTCAGAAAATCTGGGAGCCACCGACTGCTAAAGACTGGGAGACTGTCCTAGGCAAGTTACACAAGGTGCTTCCCCATCTTTTTGCTCTTCCTTGTGAGTCTGTTACTGGCTACTGTCCAAGATAGCATGTCATGCACTGTTCAGTCTAATTCCAGCAAGAATGCTTGCAAACAGATTTTTCTGTCCTAATCATCAAAAATATACCAATTAGCCAAGGTTCTGATTACATGCAGCAAGAGCCAATACTTCTCTTTTCATTTACAATTAATTGAAAATTACAGAACAAAAATCTTTTCGTATGAGCAGCATCTCAGCAGAACACAAAGCAGTACAAGTCCCATTTCTATGAGGACAAAATAAGAACATAAAAGCTGGTAAAACTAATTATGCCCAGTCTTGTCACCCAAGTTTCCATACATTCAACTGAATACTTCTGGAATCTTCCTGGTATTATTACAGTTATTTAGCAGGCATTAAAAGGTTGTAGGCTCTAGGTCCACATTTCCAAAAGTTATTTAAAACACTGACGCCAGAACTCACTTTTCCTAGCAAACTTAACAGGCAGTCAATCATGAGACTTACATTTTCCTGGTCAGAAGACAGTAGTGGCTCCTCTAGAAGAAGGCTCTGTTGAGAGCTGTCCTCTTCAAAGGCTGCCTGTGTTGTTGCAGTGTCAGACATGTGTCCTTTTCTGAGCCGCAGACCTGGCTCTGCAGAACCAGCATTATCGGGTTCCGTTAGTTCGTTCATGAGATGCTGGAAGCCTTCTCAAATATTCTCTTTCCTCCTGGTTCAGTTTGGCTGATTATGTCTTGGCTCTGAAAGACAAATGGTTTGTGTAACTCAACTGAAGTTAAAAAGAAGAGTGCAAAAGTTGGTTCGAAGGAGAGCTTGCTTACAAGCTAACAAACAGCTATGACAACTGCTTTTATATGTGCCCAAAATCCCACAGGATCAATTACACAGATTTCTACACTGCTGGATAATGAATTCTCATCTTGAGACCACTTACAGTTTCATACCCTTACACAAGTTAAACACAACTTTGAAAGACGACAGAAAGTGAGCTTCATAAAACAGTAAACCTACAAAACCAGAACCAATTTTTATAAATCATTTCCACAAAATTGCAAGCAGCAATTAGGCTGTTAATATTATTTAGAAACAAACTACTTCTCACAGGTACTCTATAATTATTGTATCTTTGCAGGTATGAAGCTCATATCCAAGCTCAGTCATCCAGACTAAGTTTCACCAAAACAAGGACATTGAGTACTGGTAATAGCAATCAAGCAAAGCTCAAGCAGAACTCAAGTAGCAACTAATTTTAGACAGACTGCAAGGAGGGCACTAGTACACAGAGTGATTATGCTTCCCTTGCTTAAATTAACACTGTCACAATCACTGCCAGGAATGGGTTTGTACCTTTACTTGTGCAAGGAATTAGAGCAGACAAATCTAAACACTGTTCTTTCCATCACAGCAGCCAGAAACAGGTAAATTCCCCAGAAAACAATAACCCATGATTTCTACTCAGAAAAGCAACTGCATTTTAGACTTACTACACCATAAAAAGGATTCAGGGTAAATTTGACTCAAAATGATAAAGATTTGATCAAATGTACAGAAAACTGATGACAACTGTTAATCTGAGCCCTCATCAGGAGTATTATTGGTTACCCATTTGTTTTGTACATCCCTGTGTGGTGTCACTTCGGCAGCCACTTCAGAGAGACCTGTTTGACACTGGCAGTCTTGGGAGGCACAACCTTCAGAGAACTTTGCAGTCTGAGTGCCAGGAAGCATCAGAATGTATTATGAGAATGAAGGCACAGCTGAGGCTTCAGAATCACTCTGAATGACAATCTATTCGTTTTGCACTAATCACCTGGTGTCATTCTTATTACTGTAGCACCTAAGTGCCCTGATGTGACTAACACATAACATTAAGACAACTCATCTAACAAGTTTTAACTTGCCAGTATGCATAATTAAATTGGAATTTTAGTGCCCAATAAAAGCTGCTGAAATTTTTCATACTGTAGGAGGGAAAATTAAAAATATAAGATGGGGAATTGATATTGGCAGTTTTGTAATAAAATATCACCTCCAAAAAGCCAATAAATAATGTATTCTGTCCTTACAGGAACTCATTTCATTTACATATGATCACTGCAAGGTAATTCTCAGCTCCAACAAATGGGCTATAGTTAATTTTGCTGCAGCAGTTTGTAATATTATATCCCCTCAGCTGCCTGGCAATCCTCAGAGGAGAGAGCAGCTAATGAACCAGTAAGAGATTCTGCAGAAATAAATGATACCTCAAGTTGTCCGAGTTCAGTATGGCACACTGCTTTAATCACCCAGGATGGTAGGGTGACAATGTGACAGTAGAGCAGATGGCATCCCCACCTTCCTGCTACCTCCACTACAGGGTTAGAAACCTCCATCTGAGAAGTAACATCTAAAACAGCCACAGCTGTTTATTTGGTAAAAACAAGAGTCACAGGAGAATTAAGAGTAAGTTTAACAACATTACACAGGAAGCTCAGTGAAGAAGTTGAGCAACTAGATTTTAAGAGCAGGAACAAATATTCAGAAAGCAACAGAACTGAAATCTTAACTGGTTTTGTCATATTTCAAGCAGCCCAATCAAAATTCTATTTTTATGCAAGAAACACGAAGACATCATCACACTGCCATTTGGCAAAACTGATGTACGAAAGAAAAAAGTAAGCAACAACAACTACAGTTTGAAATGAAGCTAATGGACATCTTAATTTAAAAAGCAATCTATAAGAGACAATTTCAGTACAGTATTATGCTGGTTTTGGATGGGATAGCTGAACACCTGACTGTCCATGGGAAGTGGTGAATGAATTCCTTGGTTTGCTTTGCCTGTATCCACAACTTTTGCTTTACTTATTGAACTGTCTTTATCTGAGCCCACAAGTTCTCTCTTTAATGATTCTCTTTCCCACCCCACTGGGGCACAGTGAGCAAGCAGCTGTGTGGGGCTTAGTTGCCTGCTGGGGTTAGACCACAAGTACAATGAACCAATTTGAAGCTGTAGCTAAAACCAGAAAAATGCAAGTAAGCAGAGCAGCTGCTTTATTAACAGCAGTTACACACAGGCACACCCCCCTGCCTGCTATTCCGCACATTTCAAACAGGTAGTCAGTACAAACAGGCCTCGTTAGTTCCAGAGATTGGGCAATTTCATGAGACTTTTAACCAGCAAGTTTTACTGGTTCTTCTTTCAGCCAGATTTAAGCAACAGCATTGCCACTGTGTGCTGCATTGCCACTGTGTGCTGACATTGCCTAATGCCTGTCCTTACATCGCCTCTGTGACATTGTGGGAGCAATGCCCTGGGACACAGTACAACTACACAACAGGCTGAACCACATTTGGCCAAGATACTTTCGAAAGGCTCTTCTAACACAAGATACAGGAATGCCAAGAGATTTTTACATCAGGCCTTGAGGATTTACTTCACCAGCAGTTGCTGCCAAGCACTCACTAAGGTTAAAAATAAAAGATGCATTTCACCTCCAGCAAGCCAGATTTGCATTCAGCAGTAAAGCTGATCTTCAGAGCTCTGTAGAAACAGAAGTTGTTTTTTCTTGAAATTACAGTGGGACTGTTCAGTGAACTAAGATGCTTCCATGTCATTCATGCATGATCTTCTAAATAGTGCTAAATATGCTTGCCCAAAATGAGCATGCAAAGGTAAGCAAGATAAAAGCTAATCCAAAAGCATCACTACTGGGTTTTACTTCTTTTTAAAAATGTACTACTGACTGAATGCAACTGGAAAGTGCCAACACTGAAGGGCAAATAGCCTGAAATATTTGTTCACAAGTGAAAGAAAGCAGTGAAGATTATACAGGAAAGGCATAGGTGGTCTTTAAGTTCTATCATAAAGTTTCTATGACTCACAGTTCAGTGAAGGATGACCTCTTCCTAAGAAATCAGGAAATCTAAATATGGTCAGTAGCATCTAACCAGAAGATGATGGTTGAACCATTGTGAGGATACTTACTGCCCCATTCTGTCTAAGACTGCACAGTTCACAAAAACAAAAACTAGAAAATGGAAAGCTATAGAACACTTGAGGTCTTGGAAAATATTGTTTTGTGTCTCATTGAGATTATAAATCTCATAAATGAAGTCCTTCAACATATTTTGTAGCATGCAAATTAAAGGTTTCATTAAAATTAGCTTCCATTTAAAGAGGAAGTTGCCATTATGACTTAAAATCTACTTAATGATTGCATACATAATATCAGCATGTAGATGAATCAGTGAGTTCCTGCTGTGCTTAAAATACGCTGAGAAAAACATCTACAGAGTTTGGTCTGTTGGGTTTTTTAATACAGAAAACTTCTAAATGCTCTGTCAGCTTTTAGAAAGGACTCAGCAGTTCAATGCAAGCAGGGCTCTAAACACAGCCCATAAACACAAAATGAGGCTTTAGTCAATTCAGCGTGCTGCTGTCTTGCCACACAACCGAGCAGCCTCAGCTGCTCCCTGCACCCCGGTTCAGCAGCAGCCAACCCCACAGAAAGCTCAGGAAGAAGCTGAGCAAGTAGATTTTAAGAGCAGGAACAAATATTCAGAATGGGACAGAACTGAAATCTTGACTGCCCACAGGAGGACAGTCAGTGCCAGTTTGTGGCTCAGCCCTGCCATCTTTCCAAGCAGAACAAGAAGGCAGTATTATTTCAGCCTTCACTGCAGTTGTGCAAAGTCACAGGAGTCAACATCCACAAATATAGCATATTTAGGACACTGCTTCACTCCTAAAGATAAGGAAAGACTAGTTACACAAACTTAATCACCACGGGATAATGCTACTGTTCTCTGTGTGACACTCCCTAGGATAAGCACTGCAGCTCTTCTAACCTCCCAGAACTCACCTGACACAAGGACTGATTTACTGCCTAGGATAAATGATGACACATGGCAGTAAAACAAAGAAAACACATTAATGATAGTGTTTGTAATTAAATTTAAAAGATCTGTCACTCCCTTTTGAGGATAAAACAGTCCTGGCTGGTCAGACTACCTCCCACTACCCCTAAACAAAGCAATCTCTCCAGTACTCCACTCTTGTCAGCATGTTCACTCCTGTAAGCAGCATGAGAATGATCCTCAAAAGGCATTCAGTCCTGTCACTGTTATTTGGAAGCAGAATGAAAATTGCTTCCCCCTACAATCCCCTTTCAACTGCCTTACTGGCAGAAACTTTGCTATTCAGGTAAGCAATGGCATCCACTGTATGCTCTTTCCTTGCTGATCCTCCCCCAGAGCATCCATTAAAGCAGCATGAACAGTGTATACACAGTGGATGACTCCTCCTAAGATTAGCTCGTTCCCCCTAACAGACCTTAAGTTATCAAAAGAACAAAAGACCATTACGAAAATTTCAGGCTACACATTTCTCAGAACATTCACTAATGCTTAATGTTTAATGAACGGCTCGAGTGCCCAAAAAAATCTTGTAAGAGATGCTGTATCAATCTACAAACTGCCTTGCCTGTGTCCATGTGCCATGCCAGTGGCAAAGCTGATTGAACAATAAGACTTCACCAAATCCCAAGCTGTTTAGGCAAGCTCTCAGTAACAGAATAGGCACAATTCCACTCCCAGAACTGCCAGCACAGGTACAAATGGCAGAGCGCTTCCATTACAACCCATGGACAGACTGACTGGGAAAAGAACACAGCCTGTATAGGGTGATGGGGAATTTTGTGCCTATGAAATAGTTGATTTTGGCTACCTTGAGTGAAATAAGGTATACTAATTGAAATGCAGTTTTCTTGGCACACTTTATTTCTACTCCTGTCTTCTGGTAGGGAGGTTCTGTCACAAGTTGTAGCTCATAAATAGTATTGTAAGGCCAACTTGAAATAAGGGACTTTAATCTTTTTTAAATTTCTATTTATTTAGCAGTCTTTCAACGATTGAGCTTTTTCAATTCAGGAGTTAAACATTCACAGTTAACATTCCAAATATTCTCTAAAGCTACAGTCAAAAACAAAGCAAACAAGGGTATGTATGAACGGGAGGAAAAGGAAATTCTCACAGAAGACTTTGTTTTCTCAATGTACCCTAAAGGAAAAGTACAAACCAGCCTGTAAAAATTCTTTGGAGGTCATCTTTAACAATGAGGAACAATGAGGAAGTAATCCAACACCTCTTTTCTTCATGTAATTTCCCTAGATAAAGAGGCATCTACAAAACAAAGATTAGACTCCCGCAGAGGGTCAGTGGCCAAAAAGCTGTCTTTGTAACTTGTAAACTGTCACTGGACGCTTCAGCCCCAGCTATTTCACAGCAGGCTGCAGAGGCAAACAATCAAGCACATTCTGATGCATTTGGATCCAAAGAAAGGGAACACGCCAGCAGCCTGCCTGCATTATCAAAATGCTTCCATTTCAGAGGAGCCCGTTACATTGTTACATTTGTCCAATTTGTACTGCAAATTGGACCCCACTTTTTTAACTGGGCTAAGAGTTATGTCAGAGGTTGGCCCACCCCCAGAGCACAATGTCCGGTCCTTACAGACTGCATGACTGCTGTAAATGAGTTCTACTCTTCAATAAACCAAAACCAAGTGAATTGTCACAAAAGCAGTACAAAACTGAGAACGGAGGTTCAAGTTCTTTTTACATTACATTCCACAATATCCACAGCCCTGACCCAGAAAACTTGCTTTTGATTCATTTGTCATTAAATGTCTCAGTTTCTCTAAGTGAGAAACATCCCATCTTTTGCTCTTTCATGATTTTATTTCTATGGCATGCTACTCACACCAACTTGCTTCATGGCTGCCAACAAGAAAAAGATGCATTTCTTCTATGTTAGTAACACTTGGGATCACAGACTGTCTAAAAGTGAAAGACTGAAATTAAATGTCACTCTCCTCTTAAGTGAAAATTCAGAATACATACTTTTAGCTACTGCCTCAAGGGCATCAAATTCACAAAACTCTTGCGTGAAGATGAAGAAACCAAAGTATTTGGAGCAGGCACTAAAATCCAGAGCTAGACTACGAAAGTGAGGTTACATTCCTTCTACCCCTCTACAGAGAGAATCTTTGCACGGGGATGTGAAGGGCACCAAGACAGCAGCAATCCAGAGGCACAAGCAAACACCTATGCTTCCTCCTAAGAACCCTGAGTTTCAATCTCTAAAAACTGCATCAAGATCTTTTCCTGCTCAAGAAAATGCTCCAAAGCCTGGAGCAATTGTACAAAATCAAACACTGCAGCCCTGCTTTTAAAACCAAAGAGGAATATGCACGTTTCAGGCTGCAAACTTCCAACAGCAAATCATTAGGACAGCTGCCTTCAGTGCTTCTTACTGACCTGCGTGGACATATCTTCATTTAGATGCCATCATCTAAATAGGTGCAGATTTAAAGTCTGGCTGGTGCCCAGAGGGGGCAGCTCCACTTTCCCCTGTTTGGGCAATAAACAGCTCTACTGCTCCCAGAGGCACTCTGATGTTTGTCACAAGCCCTTCCAGGTGACTGTGGAAAAACATTAACCAGGGGAGGGGAATGAGATCATCCTTTGCCACCGAAGATGCAAATGCTGGCAAACACATCAACTGCACTGGCTCAAAGCTCTACTGGGGAAACAGCGTTTACAAGGGGGCAAAGGGCAGCATCCCACCCCCAAACGTGTAACTGTATATATTATAGGCAGTATTTTCCCAGCCTATGAAAAACTGGCAGTTATCTGTTGGCCCTGACTTTAATTATTATAAAGGCACACACCATGGCCTCTATTACAATCTACTGACCAGGGGCAGACCAGACCTGGCACAGCAAACCAGACACCTTACCAAGATCACTAATTTTAATAGAGGCCACACTGTAAAAAGCTGACACTCTTCCCAGTTTTTGGAAGTACTTGCTCTCTAGTTTCATTGGTAATCTTGATAAGCTTCACTCATGAGGTTGTGAGCTTGCTCACCAGTGTTTTGTTTAGTGGCCAACAGGTTTGGTTTACAAAATGTCTGCATTCCCATATGAGCAAAAAAAACAAGAACAAAGCAAAGTTACTGCTTCACTTGCCCTCAGAAATGGCATTTCTTCAGCTGAAAGCAGCACATACCCCTCTCCTCAAAAGCCATAATGTTGTTTTGCCACAGGTCAGACAACTAAAAAGTTGCTACTTTTCTGTAGCAAAAATGCTACAAGAACACTGTAGAAATAGCATTCACATCCACAGAATTGTATCAGTCCAGGATCAAAAAAATGGTGCATCATCTTTCAGATTCCTTCTTAAAGAAGCAGACCCACCATAACCAGGCTGCATCTAATTTATGCCAATTAGAAGCAGATTTAGTCATGTGGCTGAAGTTCCACGTAAGACCAGGTAAAGCTACTTATTAATCACTTTACTTCCTTAATGCAATAGCCAGAGAATAAATTCAGTTTTAAAAGACAAATATTGTTGAGAATTAGGAAAAGCCAACGTGAACATTTAGTTTCCTCTACATTTAGTGCCACTCCCTCAGATACAAATTTCTTTTCTGGTAACATAGCTCAAAATCATCTTGAATTCTGAAACAACACCAAGGACACTGATATTTTAAGACACTACTGATGCAATTTAAAAGTAGAAAGGTTAAGTTAATCTTTTACTTTCTACTGTCCTATGACTAAGGAGAGATTTCAAAACACCCGAAGTCTACTTATGAGAATATTTCTAAAATGAAGTAGGTCTGTACCTTGAGCTCAAAACACATCTGCAGATCTTAGACCTAGAGACTCACACAAAACACCATCTTGCTGTGGTTTGTTTGACCAAAATACTTTCTGCTAGTACCACTGAGTTCCCCACAAAGGTTTTTGCTGCTGTCTGTGGTCTAACCACTACAGCCATCCCAGTGCAAATTCTAAGTTTGAAACAGTTTAAGATCATAAATATGTTTCATGTTAACTTATAAGTAATCAGGAAGCATTTTGTGAATATACATGCTAGATGTTTTTCATGACTTAACACCACTTATTGGTGCACTCAGACAACCATTTTGAGATAGGAGGTTGTAGTGTGTGATCCACATCTCTTTCAACTCAAAACAAACAAAAAACCAAACAAAAAAAAGCCCCCCAAACACACAATGGAGTTGAGGAAAAAACCTGCAAATGAGCTGGGCAATGAGGAGCACCTACCTTTAATACCTTCAGTGCAAAAAATATATCATGTCCCTACTTTGAAGCATGCAATTGCCATCCACCCTTTGTAACAGAGCTACACTGCTTTGTAAGTACAACGGTGACAATCAGCACCACTACAGGAAAATGAAGATTATTTTTTCTGTCAAACTATTTACAGAAGATAATTTACAACATTAAACTCCAACAACAGCAGATTTAGCAAAAAATTCCTCAAGGGAAACAGACACAAAGTTTACAATTACAAAACCCTATTATTACAAAACAGGAATAAAGGCTTAATTTCACATAAACAGAAAAAGCGGGACATCCAGGTTGCCTTAATCATGGGTAGAATACTGCATTTACTCTAATTATGAAATTGTGACATGCAGGGATCTGGGGACATGGAATGAGGGGAAAACCATAACCATGCAGCCCTGTAAATGCAGCAGTGCCAGTGCCAGCAGGAGCCCATGTGCTCCATATCGAGCCACAAGGCCAGGACTGAGGTTTATCAGGCTTCCTCTGTAAGAACTGCAGCTTTTGTGCAATTTAGCTGTGACAGCAGCTTTTCTAACCAGCCCAGATGCCATTTACTTTTGTTTTCCATGGTGTGATATAACCTCTAGTTATATTCCACAGAAAGAGAAATTTGCAGTCATGCTGAGAAATGACAACAGCAGAGGAGCAGGATGCAGTGCAAAGGAGTACAGGAATGGGATATGAGATAGGACACAGCCTTGCCACCAGGAGACCCCACAGCTAATGCACAGTCAAAAATGCAGACCTGTTGCTGGGCAAACCTGGCTTTAGGAGTAACAAAGAAATTGTAACTAACATACATAAAGGGCACCATATATAATAAATTCAGAGCTGAAGCTTTAGACCAGCAAAGAAAAAAAAGGGAATAAAAGCATATTATCAAAGATATTGAGGAAATTCAAGTGGATCCTACAGAGAGGAAAAAGAAACAGGCAACATCAACATCATACTCCTCCCAACACGACTCCTAGGGCTGATAACCTCTGTTACTCTATCCAGCAGCCCAAAGCTGCTGCCCTAAAGACCCAGAGCAGCAATGGAAGGGTGAAAATAAATCCCAGAGAAGGGACAGAAACCAAAAAGCCCATGTGTTACAATTTTAGCTGTGTTTGGCAACATCTCCCTGTACGTAACTGCAACATTCTTCTTAGAATCATTAGTCAGATGCTCATAAAGAAAAAATGAGTCACACTGTTAAGATTTCCATTGTACCAGCAATAAATTCTTGGCCTTGCTTGCATGCATGTTACTTTCATAAGCAGACACATGCACATCCTCTTTGACCATAAACAAGAACATAACAGCAAAGGAGAAGGAATGCAAGACTCCATCCATTATTGTCTTCAAAATGCTACAGGAAAATTACAATAGAATAACAAAAACAGCCCCAGGAGAAACAACCAAATGGGACACCTGAACTGGTAACATTCTCTGCCCAGAGAGGGAACTCTGTGCTGGGGTGACCTGTCAGTGTTGTTTTCTACCTAAGGGCCTTTCATACATGTATACACCTTCCTATAACAGCACCTAAACACAAAACAGTGAGCCTGGCATTCACTGTCTGTGCTTTCTGCCTGCAGAAAGAATCTCTAGATATCATAGGAGACGCTCCATTTCTCTAAGAAACCTTAAGAACAGGAAGGAAACATGGCTGAGTCGATAAGCCTTCACAATCTTAAGAGTAGGAAGGGTAAGAATTTCAGTTTATTTCCTGGAAAAGGGCCCAGACAGAACACGAGCAGAAAGCAAGAACTGGGTCAGCAAACTACTGAATAGTTATTTGTCCTAGTTTTCAAATACTTACTGAAGGTGCTCTTGCCCTAGCCCAACTGCATCTGTAAAAGGTGTTAACAGATGTACAACTACACAGGTAAACTGTTCTGGAAAGAAGAAAGAAATACCTTAGGCTGACACAACACCTACTGTCAATGGAGATAGTAAATAAAGGATCTCTTTCTAGGATAAGTTTGTTCTCTCTCTGTAAGAAGAATAATCTATCTAGTGTCATTTTGATGTGAAGACAAACTACCATATCCACAGGTGTGACTGAGATGCAACACAGCTCTTTAGATTCACCTGATGGGCACAAGAGACACAGGCCAAGCTTCCCAGCAGAGACTGAGTGCTACACACAGAAGCCAGCACTAATTTGTATGCCACAGATGTACTCAGCTGACTTCTCTGACAGAGAACTCCATACAGGGGGGTCAGATCAGAACAGAGCAAAAACATCACCTTACCCACTTGCATCCCCAGGTACACCATTATGGAAAGCATGAAAGGTTCTTCCAGTATTGACAGCACAGTAGTGGCACATATGATTTTGGAAAAAAAGGAGACACCTACAGGCTGTAAGTCCTAAGGAAAGTCAATAACCAGTGCTGTGAATTTAATACATTAGAAAAAGCAGAAGGAAAACCTTGGAGGACCTTCGACCTGCCCAGATAACCAGGCAAGGCCTGACGTATGTAGATAAGCAAGCAGCTGAAGCTAAGTAAACAAGTAAGAAGTGAAACAAGCCTTGAACTTATGAAATACAAAATCCAATATCTATTTTTAGTATGTGCTACTTAATGTGTAATAGTTGGTAAGTTTTACATCACATTTTACACATTTACTAAATTATTTGAGAGGTTTCCTCTGTGATAGGAAAGAAAGCTTTATGTGAAACCAGAAGTGACCAATCAAAACTGCAGTTAAGATTTCAACACAGCACAAAGTTTCCTAATCTTTGTGCCTACAACAACAGCACCACTCCAAACAACAATAAGAAAAAGTGAAGATGCCAACCACTGCCTAAGGTCACACAGAGGTTGGGCAACCTCAAATGCAAAGAAGTCGTTTCTGACACAGCAACAAGCAAACCTTGGAACTTTTTGCTACAGGATGAGGATTCACAGGGAAAATGGACAAATATACAAGGTAAATCCATCAATGGGTATTAAGCACATGAAGCCACCTTTAGCTCTAAAAATCTTTGAATACCAGTGCATGTCTGCCTTATGTTGCTTGCACATTCATGCTTAGAAGGTATTTTCTTCCTTAGGAGATGGACATCCTCACTAAAAACTCCCCTAAGAGTTCACTCTGAGGAAGGACAGCAAAGGGCCTAATGCATAAAAACAAAACAGGAAGTAAAATTATTATAAGACAGAAAACAAAAAAGTCTGTAGAAGAATGGATGAGAGCTGAAACAGAAAATTTCCTAAGGAGATCAGGCAAAGCACCCTAAGAAAACCAACAGCACCCCAAAGGCATCCAAGAAGCCAGTAGGCACCACCCTGAGAGGGTCTGGCCAGCAACTTACGTAAGAGGACAAGGGGACAGAAAAACCCCACGGCTGCCAGGTTTCTGCCTCCTCCCCTGAATGGTCAGCTTGGCTGGGACTGGTAGGTGGCCCTGCAGCTTGGCCAGGCTCCAGACTCAAAGGGTATAACTAGAAAGGTCATGGACAGAGCACAGCCAAAGGCTCAGTTAGAGGTGCTGCAACCTGGCACATTTGGCACCCACATGTCAGAATTTCATCCTGCAGCCTGGGATGCATCAGTGCCACGACCACGGCCAGGGCACAACTCTCCCACTCCCCACCACCTCAGCACCAGGGACACACAGAACCTGCTGAGCACAACCAGCCCAAAGCTTTTTGGTCTCTGCTTCAGGGAGGTCTTGTCACTTTGAGCATGGGTGACACACAGGGACAAGAAAACTGAGCAAGTGAGGCACAAGAACACGAAGATGTTTCTGCAGCAGGGCTCAGAGGCACACAGGTGGGTATCACACAGCCCGCTTGGATTGCACACAAGAGGCTGCTCCAAGAGTCTCAAGGGCAGAAGCCTAAGCAGCAACTCCACAATGAAGGCAGAATCCTGAGCCAGAGGTAGTTTTACTAGTTAATATTATAGCTCTTCTGGAATTTCAAGCTTCGATGAAATTCGACTTGAAGAAATCAAAACACTCAGTGTGCCCTAATTTTTGTCTTACATACAGATTAGATAAAATCTTTTAACTATGATTTTTAACTTCTGTCAGGGATTGAGTTTAAACTGTCACACGGCAATCTGATGTCACTGATTTCCACTGACAAAAGTCAGAACAGTAGGTGCAAATGGAAAAGAAAAAACTAACTAAAAAAGCCCCACCCCATATAAAAAAACAAAACCCAAATTCATAAAACTGAAAAACAAACAAACCCTTCAAGAATTCACTCCTACAGGTTTCCTCCTGAAGGGGAAAAGAATGACATCTTCCAGTCCTGTCTCTGACTGGTTTATATTTTCCTGCAGCTCACCTCAACAATCAACTCCAATTTGGAAGCCCCACTTGTCACACCCTCACCCTGTTACAGAAATATTCAAATTTATTGTAAGCCTCATTTTTGAGAAATACAACATAGAGCAATGAAACAAACATCTTGTACATTCCACATGGAGTAACACACAGCGGTTATCTTAAACACTGCAATAATTTTCCCCAACACACCAAGTATTCCTGACTAATTTGTTATTGCTCTCTCACAAATAGCTGTGCTACCTGTGAGGAAGCACAGACCAATTTCTCTCACCTCAAATTCTTTCCTGGTTCTTGATGTTTGTATTCAAGCTTAGGAAGGTTACAGTCCAAGATTCCTACAAGAAAGATGTGTAATCAACATGAAGGCTGTTTCTCCAAGAAAACTAAAAATTCGATAATAAATTTACATAAAGAGGAAAAAAAATCCAAAGTGTATGTGTCCTACACAGCAGCTTGTAAACATTTACATCACATTGGATGACAAAATGCATGCCTACAACTAAATTAACATCCTTCCATTTTTGTAGACTCACTCACCCAGATAACTCTGACTTAACTCCACACAGTTACAGCTAAATTGCAAAAAGATGCATCAGCACAAAACCAAGGAAAGCAGGAAATTTTCAACCATCTCCACTATATCATTCTCTACAAAATGTTCAACTTAACTCCAGATACCGTATCTTATCCAAACTCTCTGCCAAACAAATCTCTGCTTCGGTACATGTTAAAGCTGATTTGTTACTGTCAAATACATTAATCTGCATGTTAATCTGCCTCAGGTCGCTTGAAGTTAGTGAAAAGGGACCTTTGTCAAGCCATATAAAATGTTGCTTTTGGTCCACATGGGAGTTTGAAATCAGAGCTTGGGAGAGATCCTCTACGACATAAATATTACAGCATGAAAACAGCAAGAAACGCAGACGACTTTTCCTGTAATCCATTTCCATTTTCTCTGCTTCACTTCATGGCATGTTGTTAAAGCCTAAAAATTCCCCTAAATGAAGGCTGAGTTTATCTTAGGATCCTGTGTCACTGGAGTTGTAAAGCACCAGCGTGACAGCTTCAATCTGACATTCACTGCACTCCAGTGGAGGAGGGAAGGCTTGTAATTTATACAACCTACTTCATCCATACTGCAAGTAGTACACAAGACAGAAAATCTGGCTCCAACATTACACACACTACATTATGTACAGTGAGTGCTGGTAATATTTCTATACAAAGTCTTACATCCAACAATTTAAAACCTCCCCAGTTGCATGGCTTCCTTATCCAACATTTCCAACAGAAAGCAGAACTGGTTTTCACTAGCAGACCACTTGCTTCCTAATATAATAAATTCTCTAGACAACTAAGCAGATGACCCAAGATTTCAGTACAAACAAATCAGAAATTCAAAGATGAATAAAGACTGTTGGGCAATCCCTGAAGAGAAGCAGTTTTAACACACACATCCTGCATGTTTGCTTAGCAATTGGATCACAATAAGCAGCACAATATATTGGTACTGGTGTATTACCTGTCACGTCCCCTGAAGAAGCAATCTCGGATGCAAGCAGCAGCAATGAGTATATTCCCTGCCTTTCCTTTTTATGTTTGCAGAGTAATTAATTTTAAGTGCCAGCAATTCTCAATTGCTCCATCATTAGCATGAGTAAATGTCATTCCACGGTAGGAATTAAGCGACTATGCTTTGGTCAACCCCAAATACCACCACTGTTACCTGTGACTCTGAATGTTGTAACAAATAACATGCTTATGAACTGTTCATTTATTACAAAGACATTACTTCCATTACTGTCCAATTCATGAGTCCCTTTGGCTTGAAATGAGAAAGTGTTAGCTCAAAACAGGATCTTCAAGAAGGAAGCACTGAGCTTTCAGGAAGTTTTAATGTCTACATGTGATAGTCAATCAAAATGTAATGTGATTTTGGGTGGTAGTACAAGAACTACTGGACACATCACAGTTACTGCTAAAAGGACAGGAATGTGGAATTGTGCCTTTTCGAGGATGGCCTTAGCCTACAGAAAAGACTCATGGGAGTCTTGCAGGCAGATAAGCCCCCAGGCACTTGTATAATAATGAACTATTGAAGCAGAGCCAAGACATGAGTTTTCAGAGGAAAACAGTCATGGGTTCTTCGATCATGCTTTGTTTCTCACAATGACTACTGTGATGTGTAACAAGGGGCCGTTTGATCCAGTTAACCAATCCAGAAAAAGTCAGCTGGAAAGGGCTTACACGAAGGAATGAAAAACTAATGTGCTTTGAGAGCATCTTGTACCACTTTTCCAACAGCATTTTAAGACTCTGCTGCTCCCAACCCAACGTGTGCCCTGGTTACTCACAGTCCTGCAGAGCTGTACTGCTACATCAACCCTGACCTTATCTGAGTATTTGAGATCTTGGAGTATTATCTCAGACAGTCTTGTACATCACCTCCCTTTGCCCTCACTGACCCCTACCCTGGAGTCCTTCCAAATCAGTTGACACAACTGGCATTTTCAACAGCATCATGTGCTGCCTGGGTGTTTGGGACACAAACATCTATGCCAGGCCTCTGAAACTTGGTCAGCTTCTCTTACTGTCCATCAAGGATAAGCTTAACTTAAAATTGAGTTTGCCTTCAAGCCAGAATACATCCCACGCTTAAATTCTAGAGCATAAGTTCAAGGCTAAATTAGAAGAGTTTTAGAGACAAAGTAACTAAAACCAATAGACACCTCCTCAGATACTTTGCAACAAGTCACTTCCTACTAAATCAAAGATTTCTTTTGTAACCCAGGATTTAACATTTTATTACTGACCTTCTTTCTTTACAGCCCTGGTTGATAAAAGAATGCCAGAAGAAACACCTATCAAAAATCCTAACAGAGAGAAAGGAGGCTTTAGCAAATTATACTCTGTGTTCTGGGGGATGATCTAAAAAGAGAACAAATAATTGGTATATATTTATTTTTAAATAATATCATATTTATATTTAAATTTCCTCTTCTATACCAAAAATGTATTTGAAAATTGCCCCTCGAGAAATACCTTAAAAATCAAGTCTAAGCTACCTAGCAACTTCCTTCCCTGCATTAGTGAAGCTTGTAAAAAGGAAAGGATTTTTATAAAACATCTATTATTGAACTAATTCTGTAATGCCGCAGATTTCACATGGCTGCCAATTATTAAAACGTCACAGAGCAGGAAGTCGGAGAGCAGTTGCACTTAACCACAAACATTAAGATAACCATGACACAAGCCTTTTTCAGCATCCTCCTTCTAGCTTGGAATACATAAGGGTCAGAAAACCACTAAGTAAAGCTTTTGTTGACTTTGTTATGCTTTTCTCAACTCTCAGAACACTCACCTCAGAAAATAATCCATTTTGTTCCCCACTGAAGGTACAGCAGGCAGAAAGCCAACAGTTGGCACTTTGTCACACAGTTACTTTAATAAAAATTATGAATAGACTCTTACTTCTATTTCTACAATCATGTTCCATTAAAATAAAAAACTATTTGCCTAAAAGATTAATATTGAGAGCAGCAGAACATTGCTGTGACCAGCCTTGCAATGCCATATGCCATTCTGGGAAATACACAGACACACAAATAATTCTTAAACTAACACAATTTGCAAAGCACATTGTTCTTCACGAGCAAATTGGCTGTATCATCTCATAAGGTCTGAAAGTATCAGATTCCACCACCACTAACTTACCTCCACAGCTTTAGTATTTGTCTACATGCCCACAAATTCCACCAGCCATGGAGACCAACACATAAATTTAATTTATGTGTTTAATTTTTCTTCTTTAGGGAAGAAAAAAGAAAAAGTGAATCCTTCAGTTTAGACCAGGGAACGGCAACTGCTCAGTCTCAGGAGCAGCCCACCAGGAAAAGCAGCGTTCTTCACGACAAAACCATACCTAAGCTGTCAGCTGAGAGATGCTGAAATGCATGTGACTCTTCATCCCAAGTCCTACCAGCCAGCCACTTCCTTGTTCCAAATGCTGAAATCCCTTTCCCTGCAGCTACAAGCCTGCCAGGACTCTCAGGACTGGGATGTAGCCAGGCTCAGCTACACTTATCTTTGCACTGCATGACTTTTTCAAACAGCTCCCACAGCTGTCCGGGGGACATGGATACATTTCTAGTACAAGCAAGAGTTAAAGATTAACTTACAGAATTTTACCATTCAGATTTAATTTAAATAGCCAGAGTTGTATTTGCTTTCAAAAGACAGTTTTTACTGCTTCTATTCAACTGTCTCATTTCCATCACAAGCTCTGCATTTTACAAAAAACAGCAACAATGTACAGATATATGTGATCTTGAAGTCCTTATCATGGTTACACCTCCCAAAATCTAGTATCACCTACCAAATAGTTTGAAAAAGAAATCAAAGGAGCCTTTAATGAAGTCTGCAGAATTACATGAAGAAAATATTTCATATAGCAGGAAGGCCCATGGCTTGTTCCCTCCAGGAACAGCCTGTTATTCAAACATCCATAAACATCCAATTCACTAATACACACTTATGACAACATTTCGAGAAAAATCAGACTTGACAAGTAAAAAATATCCATCAGTAAGGAGCTAAAACAGGAACCCCGCCAGAATGTTGTCACTAAAACACAAAAGACCACTAAAGGCTCCTACCAGCAAAATGACCCTTACCTAGAAGTTGTAGAACTGCTTAACACATCCAGTGATCTAAAAAATGCCACAGCACATAAATTGTCATCCTCTACACCCAAACAGAGCAGCACAATTGACCTTGGCTTCAAACAAACAATGGCAGCCTCCGCAATCCTCTAAGCAGATGGAACCAACATGTTGGGGAAAAAGAGCATTTAATTTGGTTGAGAAAGAAGAAAACTGGATGAACAGATATGAGAAATGGCTTTGGTGTACTTGTGATAAAGCAGCCTAGTGACACCTTATCTTTGAATACATGCAGATGATCACAGATACCCTTAGAAAAACAATCATTCCACAACAACAAACCCCTTTGGCAGAGAGCTAGACTCTTACAGGATCTATTCAAATGCAGGCAACATTGTAGCATAATGACATCTAGATCTGGTGTACCTTTGCTTTTCAGCTTTAAGTGAGAAACATGAACATTCAGCATTTTGAGATAAAATACCAGCAGAAAGAAGAGAATAAAACAGGGCAAAAAAAAAGGAAGTAGCCTTTCCCGCAGCAGGTTTGCAATGCACTTAGATGTGCTGGCAGAACACTGAAATACCCACTTGGAGTATTCAGATACGACTTTCAGCCCATTCTGCAAGTAAATTGTCTCCTCTCTTGCCTACTGCTGTCTAAAGGTACCTCAGAGCCAATGATTACAGCTCTGCCTGTTCCAACACTTTCCTCCTGTAAATAGTGCCTGACTATTTTCTGTTCTCACAAGGGCTTAATTAGTCCTGCTCACAGTGCTACAGCAGCTGGCACATCCCAGCAAACTCCATTGCATTTTCACAGCTATTGAAATCCATCTGAACCATGCAGCACATTTTTCTACACTAACAATTATGTGTCCTGTGAAATTTACATCCACCCATATGCTTGAAGACCCCTTTCTGCAGTCAATTTAACCACAGGACAGCCCTGAGATGTCCCAAAATCACTGACACACATGCAGTTCACAGAAGCCCAAAGAATCCTGCCTGGTCAGAAAAAGAGACCCTCTTCTCCACCAACAGAGCAGCAGAGACCTGCAACTCCAGAATACATGAGTAATCATGTTAAATCAGAAAGCAAAATGCTATTTAGACATTAAATATTTGCTTCTCATATTTCTAAGCACCCTAATTTTGCCAACTCACTTCAAGTTCTTTGCTATTTCCCAAATCAAGTAGCAACGGCATAAATTGTGTGGCACCTCCTTTCCAGGGAGAGGCTGCCTGCTTATCACCACACCAGCTGCCCCATCCCCATGTGGTGAGCAGCCCTCTGGAAACACAAAGTCTGTCACCCTGTCCTGAAAGGGAACCATGAGGTTCATCATCAAACTGGACTAAGATTATATTTTTATGTCAAACCATTGGGATAAACTTTCCAGAAAATATATGTAATCACTGGGTAAGTTTAGTTTTACAGTTACATGATGGCAAAAGTCTGCATCTCTCACTCCACAACACAGAAGGCAGGAGGTGTTCTCGTCAAAGCTCTGTAATAGGAACTATGTGAAACCAACTCACCTCCTGCTTCTTATTAGCTTACACACTGACCTGCAGCATCCTACTTCAAAAGTCAAATGTTCCAGGAGTAGGAACATATTCAAATAAATAAATGAAAGTTAAAAAGGTTTTCGGAAATCAGTTTCCTGAAGAATCAGAATTAGCACCTTATTTGTTTCCATATTCCTAAATTTTGAAAACCAGTTTCTGTGTTACACTTGTCTTGACAACAGACAAGTTTCTGCTTTAAAAAGCAGAAGCAGACAATCACCATGTTAAGCACAACCAGCTGAAATACGTCTTGTAAGAAGATGAGGCATTTAAAACAAGTTCTGTCAGAAAACAATAGTTTAAAATAATAGTCCTCCCCTTAAACACTGTCCCAAATACTTTTTCATAATCACCACCATTATCTTGTGCAACATCTTTTCAAATCTACCAATGCCTTCTGTCAGAAAATTCACTGAATGACTCAGACAGACACTTTCAAATCATAAATACTCCAAACGGCTATTTCCATTTCAGAACTACTTCTGTTCAAGGATTTGAACTCCTGGTGGCACAATAATCCAACGACCTCCTGAAGTTTCCTTATCAAGATTTTCATCATGCACAAATAGCATGTCCACTGACGAAAGCAAGCCTTGTTGCTTTGCACAGTGTCTTGGACAATACGGTTATGCAATCCAAAACTGTAAAACTTGCAAAATTTTTAGTGCCTAATATTGAGTATCTTTCATACATGAATGCTTGACACAGCTCCTTGAACATGCAACTGAAGATATGAGATAACAGCAGAGATCCAAGCATTAAAATCACTGGCATTACATGCCCTGCCAATTCCCATTAATTTTCCTTCATCACAGATCTACAGAAACCCTTGCCTAGAGCAAGAACACGCTTTCCAAAGCCCAGCCTTCTAATCCTGCATCCAGGAGTCAGGCTTCCAGTCTGAATCTCACCCACATTGCCAAAACCACTGGTCACTAGCCACTTGCCAAACTTGTAGTAATGTCAGAACAGCACTGAAGTAAAGCTCAACAGCACTGATCCAACTCCACTAGGGCAAAGACTGGGGTAAAGGAGTGATGGAAAGCCTCATGGGTCTGGCTCTCTTGTCTCTAAGACAATTTAAGCTCCTATACCCATGGCATTTTAAATCTATATTTGAGAATATACATACAATGCATAAGAACCTGTAGGAGAAATTTCACCATGAAAGGTTTTGCTGGAAGAAGTACACCAAAAATAGACTCTTGTCCTTCACACCACATTATGTTTTCATATCTGATTTACGCTCAGAGAGCACAATTTTTAAAATTTGGGCTGGGTTGGGACACAGCTTTTAGCTCCTCCATTACTTATTCTGATTCAGTTTTCCACAATAGCAACTATCCTCCATGGCTTCCACAGCAAAGCTGCCAACAACCTTATTCACAACCATATTTAGTTGTCAGCTCAGACAAGGGAATAATTTCTGTATTTCATCAACTAATCTTACACTTCCAACACAACAACAACTTTCTTTTAAGTTGCCTACTAACACACACTTAAGAGCCTTCACATAGGTTTAAGTGTCACAAAACAGATGAAGTTCACACATTATTAATAAGTTATCCCTATAATGCAATAACCACAGCATGAAATCTTAACTGCAACTGGCTGGCAACCCTACAGGAAAAGAAAAAAAAACAAACTCAAAACACAAACTTCCTTTCTCCCATAAACAAGGCTAGGTCATAGCCAAAGATAACAAGGAAAACTGGCCATGTTTCATGATTGTGCTGCACCCATAACTCCATGACACAACGCCTACTTCTGTTGAGCACAAACATATTTTCCTCTCTTACAGCAGCTACCACAAATCTGAAGTAGTCTCAATAAGGTTCTGCAGCAAACAAGCACCTCCACACTGAAATACTACAAAAAGGCCTCTGAAATCTGAGGATTTTTACAAAAATTCTGAGAGTGCTGTGCAGCACATAGCTCTTCTCTTCCAGAACAGACCTGTGAAGACCAGAGCCAGGATGGAGCCAGAAATTCAATACTCCCTGACACTGACTACAGCAAGGGAGTAAAAACAAGAGTTTAAATTACACTCTAAGACATCAACTCTTGAAATCAGATTATGCCAAGAAGGGTTTGCCCAGAGGGCCTAGCCAGTTTCATAAAATTCAATCAATTTTTAAAGATACACAAGACAATTCAGCTGCCTGAAAAACTTCAATGCTGCAGGAAGAACACGAAGTTTCTTTGAACGAGGGGTAACATCTAAAAGCTTTTCTGCTGTGTGACAAGTGCATGATAGTTTACATAAACAAAGCAACAAAGCCCATATGACAAAAAAATAGTTAGAATTTAATATTAATGGTTTTCTCAAAACAAATGCCCACACACCTACTGAAGCCGCATAATCAACTGACTTGTAAGTCTAAGACAAACACAAAAAGAAACTAACAGTGCTTGAAAACCCCAGCAAAGAACAGCAGCTGTCATCTCTTCTTTGTCTTCCAGGCGATTACCATATGTTTCAAAGTCTTTGTTGCTCATCCCAAGCAAACAAGAGATGAATACCTGACTCTCTCGGAAAAAAAAACAACAAAAAACAACAACAAAAAGTTTTTTAAAAGTTTCTTCTGATGCCACTTGAGAATATCCAAACTGTGGTTACCCTAATATCAAATATTTATATTACGTTATCTGCTGTTAATAACTGCAGTGTTTACAGATGTATGCACTTAAAAACACTTTGCTGGCAAAAAAAAGGCTCCCATACTGTGCAAGCAGAGGAATTATTATTTATATCATCTCCGTAAGAAGATTTCAGGAGCAGCAGCAGATTTCCCTGCCCTGACAAGCAACAAGTGCACGGAAGGCAATAAACAAGACCACTTACGGTGCTCTTGACCCACTTAGAGCGCTCCGCTGGCCTAAAGCCTCCTCCTGCATTGGGCGATGCCGCCGCGCTCCGCCGTGCCCCAGACGGAACCCGCTGCCCGCAGGCTCCGCTCGCCGCCCGCAGGCCCTNGCCCGGCCCGCGCGCCGGGGGAGGCGGTGCCGCGGCCGCGCCCCGAGCGGAGCGGGGCCTGGAGCCGGGGTTGTTCCGCTGTCCCTCCCCCGGGAACGGGTTCGTGGGATCGATGGAGAAAGAGGTTTGAGATACCGGGTCCGACGTGTGGCCGGACACCGCCGTGTTAGTTAGATCAGGGCACTGAGTGCCGTGTCCACTCTGTCCTTAAACACCTCCAGAAATGGCGACTCCACCGGCTCCTGAGCGGCCCGTTTCTTCTGTAAAGAAGTTTTTCCTGATGTCCAACCTAAGCCTTCTTAAGACTCTGTGCTCTAGTCCTGTCGCTGTTGTCTGGGGGAAGAGCCCGACCCCCGCCTGGCTGCACTCTCCTGTCAGGGAGCTGTAAAGAGCCATAAGGTGTCCCCTGAGCCTCTTTTACTCCAGGCTAAACACCCCCAGCTCCCTCAGCTACTCCTTGTAAAGCGTGTGTTCCAGACCCTTCACCAGTTTCATTGCCCCCGTCTGGACTAGCCCTAGCATCAAAAAGTTCTTCCTGAACTGAAGGGCCCAGAATTGGACACAGGACTTCAGGTGCGGCCTCAACAGTGCTGAGTACAGGGGAACAATCACTGCCTTGGTCCCACTGGCCATACTCTTCTTGATCCAGGATGCTGTTGACCTTTTGGCCTTCCGGGCGACCTGGGCACACTGCTGGCTCATGTTCAGCCGGCTGGTGACCAACAGGGTCAACTCCTAGCTCCTTTTCCAGCTAGCTTTCCAACCACTCTGTCCCCAGCCTGTATCGCTACGTGGGATTGTTGGGGCCAAAGAGTGGAAGGGATTGGCAAAGAACGGAGTTTCCAGCCCCCAGCGATGGCCTCTGGGCTGGAGGGAAGTTCCACTTTTCACCGCTTCCTGTGTGCCCTGAGCAGACAGCAGAGCATCACCCTCTCCTCTCAGAATCGGTGTCAGGGGAAACCCCAGCACTTCATGACAGAGAAGCTGCCTTTGGGAACAGCCCGGAGCCATCCAGGCATAGCACAACACACTGCAGGGAAGGTTCTCAACAGAACACGTACCAAAAAGGACAAAAAGAATCATTATCAGCAGTTGTAAGTGACGAAATAACAATAATAAACCCCCTGTTATAATACAATGATCATGCCATGCTCGTGCCCTCCATCCATCAGTCTTCTCCTGCAGGACCTGAAGCTGCTACTAAAATGTCTTGTTTCTTAGCTATGTTTAAATGACAGTTGAGATCTATTTTTTTTTTTTGCACTAGAAGAGAACATTAGGAGGAGACCTGAATGGGGGTCTGAATGTATCTGAATGGGGGTGCCAAGAGGATGGAGCCAGGCTCTTCTCGGTGATGCCAAGCAACAGGGTAAGAGGCAACAGGCAGACACTGATGCACAGGAAATTCCACCTGAATATGAGGAAGAACTTCTTTACTGTACAAGTGACTATGCACTGGAACAGAATGTCCAGAGAGGGTGTGAAATCTCCCTTTAGGGAGATATTCCAGAACCATCTGGATGCAGTCCTGTGTCACATGCTCTGGAATGGCCCTGCTCGAGCAGGGAGGTGGGAGCAGATGACCACTGTGGTCCCTTCCAGCCTGACCCAGTCTGTGATTCTGTGATTCTGTGATTCTGTGGTGTGCACATCCCCTGTGTCCAGGGCAGCTGGAGGAGGATGAGGAGGCCCCACTGGACAGGCTGACCTGCCTGCTCCAGGCATGGCACCAGGTAGGGAGGCCACAGCTGGTACAAGAGCAGAAGGATGATGAAAACCAGACAGTGTTCCCAGTCCCGATGTCACAGGAGGCACCTGGGGAGCCTGGCTCGGGTGACACAGCCCAAACGCCTGTGTCTGGTGTAGAGGCACGGAGGGGGAGCACCAAAGAGAACAAGAACTTGCCCTGTTAAGCAATGGGAAGTGTTGGCTGAGCAGCAGGAAAACCTATGTGACGTGGAGATTTCACCTCCCAAATTAATGTCCTTGGGGAAAATGGTGGAAACCCTACACCTGCGTGTTTTACAGTGAGACCAGTCAAAACATGAAGGAAACACTGCTCTGTTAAAGAACAATCTTAGCAATTGCCAGGGAGAATAACTGGATGATTTGGAGGGCCTGTCTGTAATTTGTGTGGCTCTATGTACTTTAATGCTTTGCTGAGCCACACTCCAATCAGTACATTTGTCCCCACACCCAGAAATTTTAGCTCATACCAGGAAGTGTGAATGAGATAGTTAATGAAAGCAAAATTATCCCTATAAATTAATATTTGAGTTGTTTTGATCCCTAATACCCACAAAAAAAAATTACATCCTGCCCATTCCTTAAAACTCTGTTTATAAAACTATGATTCCCTATTGTCTCCTTTAAAATATGCCCCATCTTACACATTCATTAAAGTTTTTGTTATTGTGAAGGGAGCAAGGTAGTTACTGAACACTACAGTTGCACTCTTACACGAATTTACGGTTTCTCTCATCAATCAAAATGTATTTTGACAGCCGTTGGGCAGCAGCATGAGGAGCAGCAGCTGCAGTGGCTGCTCCAGCTCCACCCCGTGCTTGTCAGATGAAGTATTTCCTGCCCTGTCTTTCAGGATTTCTTCTGTAAAATGGTTCTAATGATTTAAAAATATTTTGAGCTCCATTGACGAAAAATATATGTAAAAACTGCATGTCATTTTCATCTGTCATTTCCTGTCACCATAACTTTATGTGTGCGCAGCCAATTAAGAGGGAAAATGAGATAGGAATACTGATTCAATAAATATTAAATAAAAGGAATTTGGGTAGTTTATTCTGGTTCAAAAGCCCGGAAATCAAAAAGCAAAGCTGTGCCCTGCAATACAGCAAAACAAATTTTCAAAAACAGAGTTATGTACTGCCTGGGCATTTGCAGATTCCTAGAAAATGTAGCAGTAATAAAATGTTCACTGCCTTAATTCCTTCCGAATGTGTTTGTCCTATATACACAGCCCTGTTATTTGTGGAAGTTGGCAGGTCATTACTGGTTAACTTTGTTGTTCCCAAGCAAGAGAAAACAAATCTGCCCGTGGCAAATGAAACTGGGACTGGCCAGAATCATCACAGTGAATTGCAGAGAGCTGCCACTCTAAAAAAACTGGTCTAGGTGTTTGCTCAGGCCAAGAAGATGCTAAATACTTGTGCAGTTCCTTGAGGCTGTGGACAAGACTGGGTTACAATTAGCTCCAACAGATGTGGGTCTACCCCAAATATTTTAATTTTTTTCCCCTGAAAGGCAGTGTTGTCCTTGCATGGTAATGCCCCATCCTGCCCATCCTGCGTAATCTCGATGTTTTGGGAGTCTTGTGAAGGGCTGACACACGGATATGGCACTCTAGGAAGAGCCACAAGACAGATGATGATTCAGAATAAAACTGCCTTAGGGTAAGGAAGAGCCTGGACTTTTTTTTTTCCTTTTCTCCAGGATGCGTGTTACTGCTGCAAGCCTTTAAACTGCTTCATCTCTGTTGGCAAAAACATACCTGAGCAGGTCCCTTCTGAAGTCCCCAGGACAGCTGCCAGGATGTGACAGCACTGATGGGAAAAGGGCCTGGGTGAGGTCCTGCAACCTCCCCCCCTCCCAGCCAAACAGAGTCTGCTCACTCTCTTTGTATTTATTTCCTAATAAATAAAATAATAATAATAATTTTAAAAAATAGTCTTCCTCTCCACCCAAATCACCAGGGGCCTGACCCTCACCACACACTCAGTCCTGCTGCTGAAGACTGGTGCCTGCTGCACCCACTACATTCTAAACAGCTGGAACAGCTGCCAGTACTGAAAGTTNTTCAGGTCCTGCAGGAGAAGACTGTTGGATGGAACATGAGTGTGCAGTGATCATTGTTTCATACTGGGGGGTTTATTATTGTTACTTGGGCACTTAGAACTGCTGATTATGATTCTTTTTGTCTTTTCTGCTATGTGTTCTGTTGGGCAAAGAAATCTAACCTTTGCTTATCTTTGAGCTGGTTGTATTTAGACTTCAGAGCTGGTATGCTCAGGAGGTGGCCCGGTCCCAAAGCCTGGAGCTAGGACAGCTACCCACTCGACAGTCTCTGCATCCACAAGCCTTTGCACACAGGGTGTTGGTGCCAGGGAGTCAGAATATGGCCAGGATACACATCTGCACCAAGGAGATGGGATGCATCTCTGTGTCCCAGGGATTAAACATAGCCAGAGTCTGCCTGTGAGAAGAAGGGGATCTGATATTATGTTCACATCTGCCATGTGTCTGTCCTATGATAGTTCCTTCACAGCCTGCCCTCCAGTGAACCTGACTTCACAGAGTATCTGCTAGAAACTATTTAACCTCAAATGTAGTTAAACAAAAGCTAAATGAAAGTTAATGACCATATAAGCATCTGATTCTGGAAAAGCCTTGTGACAGACACTTGAGAAATGCCCTGTAGTCACTGGAAGGTACTTCCCAAGGTCTCCTTGGGATGTTCTGTGGCTGTGTCAGCAGATGAAAATACTGTCTATATTTCTGTAGCCACAGGTGATGAGGAATTGCTCCCACAGTGTAATTTAAACCTACTAGGCTTCTCCCTGGATGGGGTCAAGTGAGCAGAGAGAGACTCCTGCCTGTTTGATTTCATATGACTGAACAAGATCTGCTTCAATTTGTGCTTTGTTGGGGTCCATAGGGAACAAACTTTGGTCCATATAGAAAGTGTAAGTTACACCAAGGCTGCATGTCTGGATTCAACGTGACTGTTTCCTGAATTGCAAAAGGCAGCAGCTGCTCTGCTACTTTGAGCTCTGAGCAGGCACAGACATTTTGGGGACAAAAAATGGGAGCCCCCAAATTATTCAAGTGGCCTGAAGTTCAGCAGTGTTAAAAGGTTTGTTCAAATTTTCTCACAACCCTGCCACCTTCTTTTTCAGCATGATTAATATCAACTGAAAGTTTCTGTTCTGGGATCAGCTATTGCTTAGCTTACCTTGCAGCAGAGCATACTGAGGCCCCATTCATTCCCACTCTAACTTAGACAGTAGTTGCCAGCTGGAAAATGATGACAGATTTGCATCCTGTTCTGCTCCGTTTAGGAGCCCATGTTCACTGACTTGCAGTAACAGTATATTTGCATAGTGCCTTTAAGCCCAAAATATTTTAGTTTTACATGACTTGAGGGTGGCCATTTCTATCGGCCTTGAAGTGCAGCGACTTCAGGGCTGGAATGTGGCAGGCAGTCACCAGCCCACAGTATATAATAGTGTACTGTGTGAATATCTTATCCATATAAAACTGCAGACAGAATTAGAGCAGGCAGAAACCAGGTTGACCTCCCTAAGCCTTACTTTAGCTACAAGATCTTCAATTGCCATAAATAAACAAGCCCTGAGCTGACCTCTCTTGTGTGGCACAGTCCTTCCTCCAGCATTGTGCCAGAATAATTCTTTGGTGTTACAGACCCTCCAAGGCTCCTGCTGAGCCCCCCAGCAACCCCCTCCAACCCTGCAAGGTGCTCCTGAGCCTCTCTGTGCCCAACTGAGTGTCCCCACACAATGTGGGTACAGCTGTCTGCCTGCCAAAGTCAATGAGCAGAGAACTCCATTAATTAGGCCTTCAATTAAACCTTTTTTTCAGCCATATTTCTCAAAGATCTTTACAGAAAAGGAGGTATCCTGCTCCTTATTTTATACAGAAGGAGGCTGCATGCTAAAATGCAAAGAAATCAAGTAACTATTTGAAAATTACAAAGCAGATTATCAGCAGAGCTCAGAATTAAGCTTAGCTCCCAGCCCCACTCCCCTTTCTATCACTTTGTGCATCAAACAAGGCTCAACTTAAAATCCACCACTTTTTAATTTCCATGGGAAAGAAGCAGTTCTGCTGCAGCTTTCTGTTTTACTTCCTTTGGATTTGTATCAAGCCAATCTGGCTGTGCTCTTATTTTACACTTACTACCACCCTATGGAGGTTCTTTTATGTGTGAGTGCCATTGAAATTAAGTTTGAACTAGAATTTAGTGGCATCAAATTTTTGGATATAAAATTCCCAGAAAATCTAAAATACTGGAACCTGGGTCTTGTGAAAAAAAAAAAGGGGGAGGAAAGAAATCTAATGGTCACTTCTCTCCTATCGCTATATGGTCCCAGTCCAATAGGAACTGCTGGCTCTAGGCAGGCTGCCAGAGGTCTGGAATGCCGGGACAAAAGGCCAAAACACATCTTTTTTTCCATCCAGACAACATTTTAGGTGGAAAAAGGACACATCCAGGGACACCCAGATGAATAGCAGCCCTAACAATGCCAACTTTTCCGCTCCCAGTTGTTTACACCCACAAAATTAATTGTGGTGCCAAACCGCAAGGAGGGTTGTGACTCCCTAAAATGTGTGGTCTTTATCAGAAAGGCCAGATGAAGTAATTTTGAACTATTAGACACATTAACAATGCCTGAGGGTGTCATACACAAAGAGCTGACACCTTCAAGCACTGATGCAACAAAGATGGACCAAGAACATGAGGTGAGGGTAGTGGGAGGAAAGGTCATTTTTAGATCTATCCAAGGTAGAGCAAATTTTATTACTGGGCTAGAAACAGAGTATCCCATGAGTGAATAGCTCACACATTTGATCCAATCTTGGGCTCAGTCCAGCTCCCACTGAAGTTTAATGGGAGTTGGATCAGGCCACTGCACTCACATTTTTTCCATGCATGGAAAACTATTTCCGTTACTTTGAATTACAATACCACTGGCTTTGGATTTTATATAATAAAGTAAATCTAGGCCACTGTTGATATTCCAAAAAACTGCATTCTGGGATGCCAGCAAATATATTGCCTGTTGGATTAAAAAAAATAAAATAAAAACTGGACACGTTGGTTTAAAAAAACAACAGCTCCTAATTATTAAGCATAATTTCTCTTCCTTGTGCTTTTCTGGAGTCCTCAAATATTTGAAGTATGAAAGGTACATATAAATGCTTCTCTGGTGGTTGAAATGGTGGAATCTGTAAAACTGCAATGTTTTATAAGAAACAGAGGTTTAATATAAAAATAATAATCTTCATGACTGGCTCATTCCTTATTGGCATATTTTAAAATTTACAGGGAAAAGAAAAAACAACACCCTTGCAATGTCAGTAACAAAGCGGATGTATATTAGCAAACCCTTATATTTTGGGAATTGGCTTCTCTTGATGGTTCTGACTGCAAATGAACTCTGCAGATGCTGAGAGGTACAGGAAATGTCTTGTGCTAGAAACAGCATTTGCTCCCTGCTTTATGAATTGGATTGTACTAAAATCCCAATGTGGTAAGACTGATTAGCAGACTTTGGTAATGCCTTCTGCCCTGGTACACATCTATTACAGTCTTTTTATTCCCAATGAAAAACACAGAGAAGACTTCCATCGTGAACATACACCCACACTCTGGGAGCAAACGTTCCTGTGGTTAGCTGATGCTGGGGAAGAGCACTGCCCTCTGAAACACAGAGTAGCAAAAATAAAGAACCTCACCAAAAACAGAACAAAACACACATATACACAAGCAACAGAAGGAAAGAAATGTCATTGAGGGGCGTTTAATGTTAAAGAGAAGCTATACAACTGGGCTGGTGGTGAGGAGGATTTCATAGAGCTGAACAAGGTGACCACCTGCATCCACTTCAGAAAAGAGAACTGGCAGCAAGATGAGGAGTGCAGCCACGTGCATGTGTGCAATGCTTCTTTCCACTGACAAAATATACTCTGCGAACATCCCTGGCACCGGCAGCTTTTCCTCTCTATTGAAAAGCTAAGTTTCAGCATGGGATTTAAAGAAAAAGAAAAAAAAATCCCTCACACACAGAGCCATGTGGTTTGAGCTGGGCAGATTTCCCTCAGCCCAGGCAGTACAGAAGAGCCAGGTGCTGGCTTCATGGGCGCTCCCAGGCTGCGCACTGGTCAGCCACAGGTTGACCTTCCTTCCTCACAACAGCAGGCTGTGAACTTTCCTCTACCCCACTGTGGTCTGGGGAGCATCCAGGAATGGTTTACAAGACTGTGGATTTTAAGCCATACCCTTGTAGCCTTAGCTAACCTTCCCTCTAACGTGACAAAGCCCTTACAAGGACCAAGAATCAGTTCCGAATTTCCCAGTGCAGGATTTGAAATCTGAATAACTAGGACTCACTCATGTCTGGCTGTAACTTCCAGTGTGCAGTAACTACTGCAAAATGCTGAGATTTACTGATCAGAGAGGAGAAAGAACCCATTCCTCTTCTTCTCACTGGCTTTCTGTCTGTAATGAAAGAGCACATTCTGGTGTGCTTTGCCAGCACCTCCTCAGCTTCTGCACCCTGACTGAAGCATCCGAGGGAAGATGCACCCGAAGACAGACTCCCCAGCAGAACTGAAGGAACGTCAAATTACCTGGCCTGATGGGGGAAATTCCAAAACCAAAATGTCTCTTAAATAAGCTTCTTTAATTATTATCACCATCTGTTTATTTATACAAATATAAAATATATTTATATAGATTTATATAATATAGATTTGTTGCTTTGGCAGCTCCTTTCATTTACAGACGTACTGGTCGACGATCTCTGTGCACTTTTTACACTTGACATAACAGCACCAGTGGAACTTGCAGTGGCAGCGCTCCACCTGCACGCTCTTGAACTGGTCGTAGCCCCGGCCGCAGCACATGAGCTCGCAGCCATCCATGCCCTCCGAGGTCTTGTTGCACAGCCTGCCCTGCGTGCCCAGCGAGCCCGTGGTCTCGTTGCGGAGGCAGTAGTCCGGGCTGGGGTCCACGTAGACCAGGTCCTCCTGGGTGGGCATGTTGAAGCGGGTGTTGACCAGCTCCAGCTTGCCCTTGCGGCTGATCCTCATGGCCGCGGCGCTGTCGTACTTCTCCTTGAGCAGGTCGCCCACCTTGCGGAAATCGGCCAGCTGCAGCCAGCAGGTCTTGAGGCTGCATGAGCCCGACACGCCGTGGCACTTGCAGGCCACGTCTGCCAGCTTGTACACGGCCTGTGGGGAGAGAAATGCAATCAGGCAGAGCTGGGTTCGTTCCTGCTGCACTGGCAGCTGGCTTAATTACAATTAATTCATCGTGCTCTCAGAGCTGCTTTGATTATCCCGCAATTTCTGTTGTTTCGCCCTTCAGAGGAGACAAAGGTCTTCTCCTCCCCCTGTTGCGACTGCTGTGTTCCTGTTCCCTAAATATTTCTATTTCTGGTCACACTGCCTGCAAACACGACTTCCTCACTCCACCTTCTTTCCCTCTGCCAGATTTCTGCCTTGGCAGCAGGGTCAGGAGCAGGAGAAAAAGAGAAGGAGCCCTCTTTGTGTGGACTCTGGAAATTCCCCACCTCACAGACCACCACAGTGTGGCATGTTTTTCCCATTCAGTGCTGCAGAAGGGGGACACACCTGGGAACCAGCCCATTTCCTACCACCCGCACCAGGACTCGACACTGTCGTTACAGGGACACGTCTGCATCCTTTGGAAATAAATCCACATCCTTTCCCTTCATCTCTGCCGAGAGAAGCTGGTCCAGGGGCAGTGTCCAGAGAAAGGCAGGCAGGGGTGGTGGTGCACAGATGGACACATTTCCCTGGAAGGCAGCTGGAGATGCTCTCCTGGCAGTGCAAGGCTGAGCTGGGAGCCCTTGCTGTGTTCCTGCGCCATCTCGTGCCCAGCTCCCTCCACTAGCAGGGCTGTCACCAGGCAGAACAGCCAGGATTTCTACAGCACACCCAAGCTCCCTGTGCTGTCTTTCCCCAGACACTTCCAGCTACATTTTCAGGAGCCTGCGGGGGCTGGAGATGCATCATACCCCTGGAAATCCAGCATCAAAGTCAGCAAAGAGTCTTGAAAATTCAGAGTGTAAAAACCTCATCAGAGCAAGCACAGGATGTGAAGGGAAACGGTGTTTACTCTCCACACTAGCTGGGAAGTGAGAGAAATACTGAGAAATAAAAACCAAGGAAAGCAAACTGAAATGCAGGTTGGGTTTGTTCTTCCCATTCATTTCAGAGACAGGTACAAAAGTGCAATGCCACCTGAGCTTCTGTCAGCTCTCAAACACTGACAGAGCTTGCCAAGCAAGAGCTGGGCATCCCCTCACCATCAGAGCTACTCTGTGTTACAGCAGCTTGATCCCCCAGCCCTTGGCTCCTCATCCTCCCACCATGAGGCTCACATCTGCTCTCCCAGGACCATCCTGTATCTTGCAGTGCTTTTGCCAGATCCTGCATGCCAAGCAGAGATGTTTGGCATCAGCTGCAAAATTACCACCAGCTGTATGTGATGGGGGAGAGCAAGGAACATGAGAACAAAACAGAGTGCTCTGAAAGAGATGGCCATGTGTCCTCCAGCTAGGTTTTCTGCTGAAAAAAGCAGCCAAACACAGAGGTTTCTTTTTTTCTTCACTCACTGACACAAAAGAAAGCTTCCCAGCTCTCTGCTTTCACGTGCCAAGGTGATTAAGGCAATTGAGCATACTGCAAGCAAAAGCTTCTGCCTACAACAACGTTCTGGACCAGCAGGGAGAGGTCAGAGTTCTCCTACAACAACTGGTTGCTCCTTGCTTAGCTAATGTCTAGTGCTTTTGACAGCTAGTGAAGATTCAATTTGGCTTAATGGCTAAATCACATGGAGGCCAATCCAGCTCCTGAGAAAGTCAATGGAGTGAGTCCTTAAAACAGAAAGGCCTTGGTTCTGCTCCTCAGAGCTCAATTTACCAAGGCAATCCCTCATGGTGCAATGTAGCAGCTACAAGCTGGGAGTTAAGCACTTGTCTTGGATCAAACTACAGCTGCAGAGGACCAACCACACTGTTACTTAAGGATTCCTGCTGTACTATGACCAGACAGGCTACAGCTGAATTTCCTGAGCACCAGACACTTACTATATCCTCACTGCACTGCCAGCCTGCTTGTTACAAGCCTGTGTTAGCACTTTTTGGTTATGGTTCTGTCAAATCCCAGGCCACTCATGCCTCCCTTGCCCTTGCATGTGTTTTTATAAAGTATTATGATTCTTCCTAATCCTGGGCTTTGTTCCTTTAGAAAAACACTGCAACTCAATCCGCCTCAGTTAATGTCATGGGAATGAATTCACTCTGACTTGGCTTTCGGCAACTGATGCTCAAAACATCTGGCCCACGTGGGCAGTAACTGCTCTGGGGAAGGCGAGGGCTACCACTGATCACAGGTGAGCATGGTGCCACTCAGCCCCCCACAGCTCCCACCACCCATGTCCTGTGGAGCCAGCCACAGCTCCAGTTGCTAAATGACACTGCCACTCTCCCCCTTCACTGCCCAGATGAGGAGAAAGCAGAGGAAATTGGAGAACTCCTCTCCGACCAGGCTTGGGTCAAGGTAAAGAATAACAGACCCCACATGCAGTTCTGAGGGCAGGATCTGATCGATGGCCATGCCACTTAAACAGGTTGAAAATGCCTCTAATGGAAGGGCTTAAAGCCCCTTCCCATAAGCCCAAGTTCTCTTCCAATCCTTTTAGTGCAGGAATGGGAACAGGAAGAGAATTAATGGATAATTCCTATGTGGTCAATTAGCCAGACCCCCTTCCAGGCTCTTCTGGCAGTGGCTGGAGTGACTGATGACTGAAGGCTGCCATATGCTGACTGGGTAAACAGCAAGGAAGGACTGACTGCCACAGCCTGCCAGACAGAGTGACAGATAAGGAAGGGGGGCAATAAGAGAGGCTAATGGAGACCAATTGGAAGAAAAGACAGATGGAAGGAAAGGACATCTTGAGATAACAGCCAAAGACAAACAAACAAGAGCAATAAAGCCAGAAGCCACCACCACAAGGACTACGATGTGGAGTGAAGGGGTGATGGGGTCAGGACTGCCTGAAAGATAAAGGAGCTCTGATTCCCTCCTGTCCCCCCCCAGCTCCTTCTGAGAACCACGGAGAGGAGGGACAATCCTCTCTCCTGCCACCAGAGCTCCTCAGGATTCAATGAGAACTTTCTCACTCATAGGAAACTGAGTGAAGGGACACGCCTAAATCTGCTTTAAATTAGAAGGGATCAGCTGAAACCCTGGCTGTGAAAGCAGGGCAAGGCTGCAGTGGGATGGCAGCTGGTGGTCACTCTGCAGTGCTCACTGCTGGGTCTCCAGCAGTCCTTTCTTCCAGCATAAACTTCTGGGAATGAGGAGTTACATATGCACCTTCCTACTTACAAAACCAGTATCTCAGAAGTTTAGGAATGCACAACCAGACAGGACCTCCTGGGTTATTAAGTATGATCTCTTGCTTTTGTAGGCACTGCTTCAAGTAACATTTTCCCTAAATGCATAGGATGCCCTTTCAAAAGCAATTAGGTTTTCAGCCACCATTATTCTGATTGCCATTCCAACAATAAAATATCTTTTTCTGATTTCCAGCCTACATGTATTTACTTTATGCCCATTTGCTTATTGTGCCAAATTGGCCTTTTGCTTAAAAAGTACTTTTCCTTCCCTATTATTTCTCCCACGAACACAGACATCAGTCATATCCTCTCTCCACTTTCACTTTACTAGGCTAAATATGGCAAGCTGCTCTAGCACACTTTCTTAAGAAAAGATTCCTATCCCTTGGGTCAGCCCTAACAAGCCTTTTCTAGTCTGAGGTCATTTTACTTGGGAATATGAGAACACACAATACTTTGGGGCCTCACCAGAGCTTAATACAATGGCATTAGTATTCCCCCATGTTGTATAAAAAGACTTATGTCTAGTGTGTTACAGGATATTTACCACCTTCCAAGCCACATTACATCTGCAGTCATTTGCAGCCAACTGCTGCGACCAATTCTTTCCTACCCTTTTCCTAATGACTAAAGATGTATTTCATGCAAGGCCTCAAATGATGATCTTCATGTTGTTTTACTGAGTGTCATTAGCTGCTGTACAGAATTCAGATTCTCCTCTGTAGTCATAATACCTGCCACCTTGGCATCAACAGCAAAGTTCATCAGCCCATTCCTAGTGCTTGTGTTGAGGCTGAGAAACAAAAATCCTAAAGGCAAGTCCTTGATGAGCTCTGCTAATCAAGCTCCATTAAAATCAAGCTACATTCTTTCACACAACTTACTGACGTCTTTCCTTGAACCAGTTTCTTATCCATCTCACAGCTACTGCAATTTTCATTATATTTCCCAGTTTAACCAAGAATTTCTCATGGGGAAAATACCTCAAATGTTTCATAGAAGTGCATGTAAATGAGACCTATCTGATCTAGTCTGCTTTTAGAAAATCAGTGATGTTCTAAATGATTGCGTGATCAACCTTTGAAAAAGTCTTCTCAAATTATTTCCTATTTGCCTCTGAGATATCCAATGCCTCCAACTCAAAGCCCCAAGCAAAGCACTCACTCACTTTGGGTAGCAAAACTTCTCTGCCTTTAGACTCAGCCCCATCCTCACTGGCTGTCTCCTTTCTTCCAATTTCTCCTCCAATTTGCAAAGTTTAAAAAACTTTTGCTGTTTATTTTATTAGCCTTTTCAAGGTCTGACTCAGCATGATTTCTCCTGTTCTCACCTCCTCTTTCCACTTCTTGACCTCTAAGACAGAGCTTTTTGTTATTTATTTGCTATCTTTTTTTTTTCCTCCATTCTTAGTAGGCTCTTGGTCTATTCCTAACAGCTTCTCTGTGGCAGTTATTCATTCAGTGGGGTCTGGATATTCTTCCTACAGCTTTTTTTTCTCTTGTTGGCATGCAGAGTTGTAATGGCTTTAGCATCTTTGACTTGAAAAAGTTCCAGACCTCCTCCACATCCAGTTCCTCTGCTGAGCTTATTAATCAGCTCCCTTAATTTATCAGAGTTTTGTGTTATGTTTTATTAAATCCACAATCTTAATTACACACTGGTTTATACTTCCATTTAATTTAATCTAATCTAAAATGACTTGTGTTCATTTAATCCACATTAGTGCAATTCACTGGCACCTCAGACTAGGGGCCATAGTCTGTCTCTGGACCCCTCAAGGCTGTTGGAGTCTCCTGTTCAGGGTGTTTATTTGTAGTAACCCAAGTTCATGCTCCAGATATACAGGATGTTCAAAGCAAGTAATGCAGAAAAGAATGTCACATTCAGGCTACTACTCCACCACACACACCCCCATTTCTAAGCAAATGCAGAGCCTCTGCCCATCCAAGCAAAAAAAAAAAAAACAAAAAAACACAAAACAAAATAACAAAACAAAAACCCAATCCCAAACCAAAACTCACTGAGTTACAGAGTTTTTAAGTCCAGTTTTTCATCTACTGCAAATTTACCCCAATTTGATTTTGCAAAAGAACCAGGAAGTACTGGCAATTCTTCAACCTGACACATTGATTTTACAACCAAAAATATTGAATAAATCATCTTTGGTGTCAAAATGAAGCTGAAATTACACGCAGAAAAGACAGACATCCAAGGGAAAGGGAAAGATAATTCAGTAACAATTAGAAGTAAGAAAAGGGAGAAAATTGATAAGAAAACTAAGGATATTAGTTAGAAATGTGCAGAAGAGCAAGACTAAATACACTCAGTGGGATTTTTAAACATGAATTAGAAATAAAATTAACCTCTGAAAAGCTTACTTCTAGGGAAGAATGATAAAAACTTAAAACACCCTGGGGAAAATGCATGAATGTTCAAGTTAGTATTCCTGTTCTACTTTTGGAAAGAGGCAGGATTACACAGCTGCACTGCATATGAATGATGCTACACCTTCCAGGCTATTAATCACAGACAGAGGAATTGTGTGAAAACCAAAAGTGCATACACTGAATGCACACAAAAGGGGTATGGGAAAAAGTGACAAGAAAATTATTTGATGGCTGATGAGAACCTCTGAGAGAGCCTTCAGCTCAATCTAGTTTGTGAAGAAAGAATGGTGAATAAATTACAGTAGATAAATACTTGTATGCCAAGGAAATTCTGATTACTAAGAGGGTCTTGGATTTAGCTGTTAAAGTCAGAAAAAGAACTGACTGGAAGCCAGTGCCAGATAAATTCAAATGATCATTAGGTTCAGAGTTGAAGCAGTGATTAATGCTGGTATCATACTACAAAGGGAAGTGATGGATTCTCCATCCCTAGGGGTCCTCAGATCAAAACTGTGAATCTTCTCAGAAAGTGTTTGTCACCTAAATGCAAACTGTTTATTGTGCCCACTACCAAGGTAACTGAGCAAGGCCTGAGTTTCAGAGATAGTCAGGCTCCTGGCCCTATATTCCCAAAAATCTAAATGATGGTATTAGAAGACAACTCTGCATGCCAAAAGGTTCTGCTTTGACCAGCCCGTCACTCTCAGATTTGCTGATAAGCTGATTTCTCAGACATAAACCTTAAAAATGGGCCATACCAGCACCTAGTTTATTTGGAAAGGGCTCAAGTGCCTGCATATGTGTGCCACAGAGTATCACAACAGACCCCAAAATTCACTGGCAATGGAAGCCTGACATTAAAACCGGAATACTGTCAATATTGTAACATTCACAAAAACGCAGAAAATGTGACTGTATGCTTTTAATGGGGCATCATTGATGGGGCTCAGGCCCCATCAAACCTCCAAGGGATTTGATACCCAGCTACCCCCAGGCAAAGGGGGTAGCCAGCACTCACTGCTCTTACCCTGCGGCCAGCCTCGTTGTTCTGCAGGTTCATCAGCATGCGAGCCTGCTCCTCCGACCCTCTCACGTAGTTCTTCTCCCTCTCCTTGGCATCCACGAACTCCTTGGCGAAGCGGTAGCCGTACTCCACGTTGTCCCCGCAGCCGCCCCACAGCCAGTCCCGGGGCAGGTCCTTGGGCCGGGCGGTTCGGCTGCAGCCGCACGAGGACAGCTCGCCCTCGCGGCACGCGCGGCTGATGGCGTTCACCACGCCGGCCGCGCTCACCGCGTACGTGAAGGCGGTCTCCCGGCTACCTGCGAGACAAGGGGTGACAAAAAAAATCAACACGAACAATCTCCACGGTTCTGCTCCGAGCAGGCGCACGGAATTTACCGGAACTAAAGAATGCCACGGTCAAGCGCAAGGGCTCCATCCCGTTCGGGATTGCTGGCTGCTAGGAGGGTCCGTGGAGATCCGATGCTCCGACCCACAAAGCCACCAACCTTGCCAGAAAGAGAGTCCCACAAGGGACTGCCTTCTAAGGGGGTCTCCCAGCCTCCAGATACACCTCAGCAAGCGCTGGCCGTGGCCACGAGTGATCAGCTCTGATCAGCAATTTCAGCTCAGTGATTTCAGCTTTGCTCGCGAAGCTACCCCAAGCTGACTCAAGGACAAAAAAACAGAACCGTCATATGGTGATTACACAGAAATTCCTTTATTATCCAGCAGCTTCGTAAAAGAAACCAAGGACAACAGCTCCCTCAAAAAACTGGGGGGAAAACTGGGGTTTTTATGGGGGAAAGCAAGGGTGGTACCAAGAGGGAAAGACCAATGGGTTACAAAGAATTAACATGGGTACTAGGGCACGGTGGGATCACTGAAGCCTTTGGGGGATAGCTCACCATGATAAAAAAAGATGTGCCAACCTAAAAAGCATCCTTCCAGGAAGGTTGAGATAAGCTAATCACAGCCCATTCAAGGGACATCACTCCAAGGCAAGGCTGCAGGCAGAGCCAGAGCCCTAGCAGGCCCATGGGCCTCCACACTGGGTAGCAACTCCAGAGGCAGGGACTGCTCATCCTCTTTCCACTTTGTCCTGGTTTAGGGCAAATTTGGGAGGAAACCTCTGAATGGGGTCCCTCTGGGAAAGAGATTCAAGCAGTCCCTTCCCCAGCTGGTTCAGGGAAGTATTTCCTCAGAGAGAAGTGGAAAAAAACTGTTTATTTAACAGGCAAAGCACTCCCCAGCTTCCATTCACAAGAATGAACAATACTAAAGAGCAAAACCTCTCTCTGCTCTGAAGAGATGACAAATTCAGAAGAGTCCCTTCCATGGGTTGCAGCCTGGCTCACTCAGTCTGTTCTCAGTCCCTCTATCCCTGGGAAATGTCACAGTCCAGGTGAACCACAGGTGTGAAGCTCCCGCTGCTCCATCCGGGTTTTCAGTCCAGAGCAGGTTCAGACAATTCCAAGAAAAAGGAAAAAGTAACCCACAGTCCAGGAGCTTCTCTGCCTCAGCTAGCCAGAAAAACTAACCAAGACCAAAGAAGAGCTCTCTGCTGCTGTCCACTGCAGACAGCACAGTCTGTGTGAAGGATGCAGGGGAGCAAGTGCAGTCTCTGATAACAAACTCTGCACCTCTTCTCTCCCCCTTCGCTCCTGGAATCAGTCTTAAAGCTGCACAACTCAATATTCAACACCAACAGAACAGATAATTGGGGATACAAGCATCATAAAGTCACCCCAAGCAAGACATCCTTTCATTCTACTTCATTGAGGAAACTCTCAATCAGCAGGAGGGTCATTCACTTGATGAAAATACACCTGCTGACTTAGCCACTGCATTTGGCAATAATCATTAAGAACAAGTAATGAGGTTGGGTCTGTGCAAAAGGAGTACTCTGGTTAACCCAGTTACCGCTCTGGAGTGCCTTTCATTTAATTGGGACATGCAGTCTTTGTGGGCTCCTCTTCACTGAACTTAGTTTAGTTTATGTAAGGTCAGCTGAAAATTATTGGTAGACAAAGTGAAGGAAAGTAATTTTTATGCTGCAACATCAAGGCAGGGGCTTTTCTACTGCCTGCAGAACCACAGTGCTGGAAGAAGTAAAACTCCCATGTAGACCATAATAAATGAAAAGACTTTCCATTAGCAGGTTTACTAGGGACTGCCCTGCTTGGCGTGCATGCCCTCCACAGCTCAGCAGCTGAGCCAAACAGCTGGATCAGGTCTCCAGCTCGGTATTCCTGGCAGGGATTCAGCCCCAGTGTGACCGGGGCACCAGCACAGCCAGAGCACTGCATGAGACCAAGCACCATGAGTGCTGAGTGTCTGCAGAGGGGGAGAGGGAGAAGGAGGCAATCCACACCTGCACTCTTACCACATGTCTAATAAATAGCTGAACCAACACCTTCGGAGCCATTGTGCTCATCACCAAACTTGCAGGTGATAAAGAGAACAACTGCCAAAGCTTCATTAGAATAACCAATCTAATTGTGAAGGGCTACTCACAACAAACCCCAGCAAGATGCTCTCAAGCAAATTTTAATTACTTCAAAGGGCAGATCCTCAAAGAATAATTTATCACCAGCTCAGGAGGCTCTCAGTGCCAGCTCCCTCAGCAGGGCTGAGCTGACGCATTTGGTGTCCTCTTGTTCCAATTTGCACGTGCTGACAATCCCTAATTAATAGCAGCTTATCACCAGCTTAGTGGTAATGACCCAAGACAAAGGCAAGGCTGTAAATGGCATCCACTTTGCAGAACAACTTTTGATTTTTTTACCTCACCTAAATGAGAGATGAACACTAAGGATTTTTGCTCTGGAACACAGCTGACAAAATGTTACAGGACACATCATACAGAAGGGAGGTCCTTACTCACAGGCCATTAGAAGAGAACTATGCTCACCAAACCTCCCTGGTCCAAGAGATGCAGAGGAGTGACTCTCAGTTAAGGCAACTCAGATGACAGTGGCCCATAAGGGAGTTAGGGTAATTCTTCAGTAACCAAAATCAACATTTTACTCATCTAGTTTTGTTTTTGCATGTTATGGGTATTTTACAGTAACTGTCCAATGTACAGTTTTGCCCCTGCCTGTATGGAGAAAGCCCTGAGGACACACCAATCATCCTTTTAAGGAAAGCACTGCCCTGTCTATAGAGATTAAAATACATGCACGGAAAGGACCTCACACTGTGACAGCTCGTGCAGCAGAGCCTGCATGACTCCAGGTGCTTAGCATCCTTACAGCCTGAGACTTCCAAAAAGACACCGGGATTTACACTTTTACTGTCTGTGTTTTAACCCTCTCCACCTGCCAGATGTAGCAGCACAACTCAGCCTGCAGCCCTTGCATCTGCACGAGTCGTTCAGGCTGCTGAGGATGGTGGTGGGACAAGCGGCTGGAACAAGTCACAGCAGGGTGGGGTTTTTTGGTTTGGTTTTTTCCCCCCCTTGCTGCCCACAAAGCAAACAATTGGAAAAGTATTTGGGTTTTCGCTGGTCCTCTCAAAGGACTGGGGTGTTATTCCCGATTTAGTGGTGGCCTCTCAGGGGGCTGTGGTCCTCGGGAGCTCAGCGGAGCTCTGCTGCCCTCCTGTGCCCGCCCGCCGGGAGCCGCGCCCGGGCAAGCGCGCCGCTCCCCCGGATCGCCCCACCGGAGCTGCTCCACAAGGAAATCCAAGAAGAACGGACCCCGTTCGGGGAGACCGACACGAATGAAAAACGAAAAAGTTTTCGTTTCAACTCGTCGTTTTTAAAAGCATTACCCCAAAGTTTGCCGATCTCGAAGAAAAACAAGGGGAAAAAATTTCTCTTTGTTCTCTACTTTTATGACTGTCCTTTTTTATCCCCTTTTAGCAGCTGAAAAGGCAGAAGAGATAAGATCTTTGGCTCCAGAAATTACTGGACTAACCTGGAAACCCCAGGCTTGCATTTAGGATTCCTCTGGAGGAGATTCTAACATGACCTTTTGGGGTGCTCAGTCCTCTCCCCCTCATAAATGTAGCAGTAAGGAATGTGTCTGTATATAATGTATAGAGCTACATATACACACACGTGCAGTCCAAAATCTGTATTGACAGAACAGGAAGCAACTTCGGAAGGATAATTTTTTACATCGTTAGATCTTGTTATTGAATAAAGCACATTTAAAAGCTAAGAGCAAGTCTTGTAACAACACAAACACTAGGAGAAAACAGTGCTCCAAAGCAGCCCACTTCAGTGCTATGGGTGCCCCTCCAAAAGCTTTGTATCACTGCACTGCCTCACTCCCATGAAAAGCACAAAATGAAGGTGTAATGATTAAACACAGACCGACCAGCTCTCCTGCTCCTGAGCTAAGTCAGGTTCTGTGAATGGGAAAGGAAACTGATCTTCCAGGTTTCTGAGTGAATGCTCTCACACAGATCTCCCAGGCTTTGGCCAAGTCAGGCTCTCCTCTCCTCTCACAATCCAGCTCCAGAAATCATGTAATACATGCCAGGCTCGCATCAGTGGGTGGGCAGAGAGGGTTGTTGGCACACTGTGCACCTTCTGGGTCCTTCTTATCTCCTTTCCCCTCCCTCTCCACAACAATCTGGCATGTCTATGCACTCTTGCAGATATTCTGGTCTCCAGACCTTTCTCGTGCCATTGGCACCAAGTACAGAAAAAGGGCTGTGGTCCAGATTTGGGGCTCAGAGGTTGAAAGTAGGAGACAGACACACAGTATGAACCCAGGGAAGAATTACTTTATATCTGGCATAACCTAAGAGATTGAAAGGCTTTGTCTTCTTCCCCAGTGTGGAAAATATATCTGCTGAAATGATAAGCAATGACTCATTACAAAGTAGGAAAATGTAAAAGTGAGGAAGGTAAAGCTATAAAAAAGAGGAGAGGCAGCATCTCCTTCTACAGCAGCTTATCAGTGACACAGATAACAGCCATGAATCACCAAAGATCCTGGAATACCCCAGGACACCTGCAGTGACATTTTTCTTTTGTGCAGTCTCTTGCTGGCGTATAAACATCTCAATGTGCTCTAACTGACCAGAGAGTGGTTCCAAAACTTTGTTGGGACAGGTTTTGAAAGAGTGGGCAACTGCAGGCAGTCACCTCAGACACCGCCATCAGCAGATTCCTACCACAGATACAACAAGGCTCAACAAGCAAATGCACACAAATACACACAAACCAAGGGGCAGGACTAATGGCCATACCCATCACACATTTCTATCTTCACCAAAACACAAAGAAATCTACTCCCAATCTTAACTCATAGGATCAAATTCATTTTAGAAAGGAGAAATCCTCCCACTTCCACTATCCACTCTAGTTTCTTCTTCCTATACACATTCTGATTCTTCCTGACAGCTTTTCATCCTTCAGCTCTGATCTTTGCTCTGTTAGTTCACCCTTACTTCTCCTCTCCACGTGTGGACCCTCTCATCACACCAACCCAGAGTTGCAGGAAGCTACTGGAGAATGAAGATTCCTCCAGAAGGGGAGATTGGTATTTTACTCCATCCTCGTGGAGTCACAAGTATTTCTTTGAGGAAATGAAACACTATTGTTTATGTGAGGGAGTGACAGCAGAGAGGGTAGATGGACGTCGTTTTCCTTTGGTGGATGAAATTTCAGTTTTCATCCCCCGAAGTTTTAGCAATGTGGGATTGCATGCAGCCCCATTGGGCCACCACCGTTCCTATCAGAAAGTGAGAGATCAAGGATGCACAGATGCTTTGGATGTGTGACAGGAACTGGAAGTATGTGTAAGGAAATGGCATTTCCCAGGGGAGTACCCCAGAGAAGAGCTGTTGGGGTATGAGCTAGGCAGAAAGGGAAGAATTAGAATAGCTCTGGTGGGCTGAATTAGGAATTCTGCAAGATTGAGCAACACATGCAGAAATATCCCTAGAATTCTCTAGGATGACATATAAATTTCAGGATCAAATGGAGGAGATCACAGGACTTTGTGCCCTATCGCCTAAACGCCCTAGAGGTATTAAAGATGCACCTCTTGGTGTCCTGCTGCCTATGTAGTTTCTTTGAGAGTGAAACCAAAACCAGTGCAAGCAGTACTGGGGGTACAGGAGCTGAAGGTCTTTTTCCACCCCTTGAGATCACAACCGAGAAATAGTTCTGATTCTTCTGTGTAAATGATTGGCTTTGTGGGTGGGAAACAAAACCTTCGGACAGGGGTTGTGGAGAGTGAGTGAGTGAGTGTGTGTGTGTGTGTGTATGTGTGTGGCTGTTTTAACACCTTTTCTTTATTGGCCTGGCTGTCGGACATATCAAACCGAGCCCGGATTTCTCAGTTTCTTGCCATCAGATGACTGCATTTCAAAAGGAGCTGGGACAATGTAGCTAGGTCACACCTCAATTCAAGTGCAGTAATGGCCTGTCAATGTGCCTCTTATTGGGCAGGAATTATAAAAATCCCTTAGGTTTACACAGAAAGTGGCAGTACGGGGAAGTGGGGGAATTTCCATGCCCAGAGAGTCCGTATTTCCCAGATCTCAGGGCTGCATTCCCTCTCCGAGATGCTGGGAACGATAACACGGGGCCATTGTTCCTGCCTCCAGCTTCTTCCCTCATTACCTTTAAAGCCCACCAGACAGAGGCAGCCCCCCTTTTCCTGACCTTCCCGTGCTCCCCCCAAAAGAAACTGTGTCCTGTTCACCCCCCCGCTGCCCCAGCTGGCTCCTGCTGGGGCCGAGGTGAATCGGTGCCACCAGCCAGGCACAGGCAGCATTCGGGCAGCGCCAGGGAATGGGACAGCTCGTTAAAGGCAGCTTTAGGAGCCGTGCTAATGCGGGACAGAGGTGCAGAGGGACAGTGCTGCTGCCTGCGCCCAGCACTTCCCTGTACTGCTGGGTGTACTTCTGTGCTTCTAGGTGCTCCTACCTATTTTCATCACCCTCCCAAAGACGGAAGTGTTGTCCACCGTGCTGCAGTTCCACCGCCGCTGCCGAAACTGGTACTGGCACTCCTTGATGGCGCTGCGGGCCCCTTCCCCGATGAACACCATGTGCTCCTGGTAGAGCTGGCAGAGCTTGCGCTGCCCGGGGGACAGCCCCGGCAGCTGGCTGCACACCGGCTGGGCGCCGATGATGTACATCTCAGGCCTCTGGATGGGGTTCATGGCCAAGGACCTACGATGAGAAAAACATCCCAGGGAGTCTGGAGGGAGAGGCCCCCTCCGCGAAGCGCCCGACACCTCTCCCCACCAGCCCAGCCCAGCCCAGCCCGGCCCCGCTCCGGGAGCCCGGGCACATTTCTCATGTCAGCTGCCTCCCTCCACAGCTCTGCCAGATGCGAGGCTTTTCCAGGGCTCTAGCGGGAGCAACACTGTTCGTTTGTAAGCCGAGTTTAAACACAGAGGACACCCGGGATGAGGAGGGGGCAGAGAGAAAGCACGGCACTTTCCCTGCAGCAGAAAGCGAGCAGCTATTTTACACAGCGCCAGCGAGTGATGCCTGCCTTCGAGCCAGGCTATTTTCCGCTCTTCGGGGGAAGGGGCTCCGCGGCTGCTCCCCGGGCTTTTGGCAGCGGGTAGGAAACCTTACCCATCCACTCCCTACACATTCCCCACATCCTAAAGCCCGGACGGCATTTCAGCGAGCCCGTACAAAAGGAGCCCAGAAATGCCTGGAGAAGAGGGGCTGCGTCCCACTACTCCTGAAACTGGGCAGGGACAGCGGGAGGACGGGATGGGGGGGAACCTGGAGAGAAGCGAGCTGCTGCGAAAGAAGCCCGGCAGGCAGGGAAGTTCCCGAGGAGAGCGCAGGGCAGGAGTTACCGCACGGCCCCGGACGGTCCCGGACAAAGGCTCCGCCGGCTCCCCTCACTTACCACCAGGAGTTGGCGTCGGCCACCGGCGAGGTGCAGCTGCAGAGGAGCGCGGCGGCGAGGGCCAGCCTCGGCCCGGTCATGGTGGGCTGCGGGGGCAGCCCCCGCGGAGCCGGCCGCCGGGACGGGGCGCCCTGCGGAGAAGTGCCGAGGAGAAGCCCTTGGAGCGGGGCCTGCGTGCGGCGGGGGCGCGGCGAGCTCAGCCCGGCTGCCGCCCCCTCCCACCCCGCAGGACCCTCCTCCCCCGGNCGGTGCGGCCCGGGGGGAGCGGGCAGACGGCGGGGCTGTTCTCGCCCTTGCGGAGCCTCCCGGAGCCTGCGGGCCGCCCCCCAAAGCTCGGCTCGGGCTTCGATGCGCGCCCCGGTCCGGCGGTGCCGGGAGCCCGGCGGCCGCAGGTGTGCGGGAGCCGGCGGGGCACATCAAAGCGCCGCGCTGGCCCCGCTGCCTTTGTAATGCAGAGGCGGCTCGGAAAGGAGCTGCCCCCTCCCCAAAACGGCCTCTCGAAGGGCCCCACGCCACGGCCCCAGCCCCGTGCCCCGGGCGGGGGGTCTGCGAGGCTCGGCCGGGCCGCCAGCGACGAGTGTAGATAGGGCTGGCACCGGAGCCTAATGGCTTTATGGGCAGGGGACGTGGACAGGAGAAAAGCTTCAAAGGCTCCTCTTGTCCAAACACCCTCTCCCTTCCCCGCTGGAATCACCGCGAATCTCAAAGGCAGGGCAATCGAGCTGTTCCTCAACCCTGTCCCTCCCAGACACTGTCAGAAAGCAAATGCAGGTATTCTGCACTGTGCAGGTACTTCTGATGTGCTCCTCACAGCCCGTTTCCCTCGTGTCGTAGGGAAACAGCCACCTTATCACACCATCGACGCTGCCTCCATCTCTACAAGGCTTCCCACTGTCCCGTCCTACCCTGCACCACACGGTTCCCACCTCTATTCCATGGAAAAATGCCCCCACCCCAGCCTCCTCACCAGGCCTGGTGTCCCCCCAGCCCTGCCCCTGCAGGGTCCCCAAAGGCAGGCTGAACGTGCGGGTCCTCCGCAGGCTGCGGGGTACACGAGTACCCAGCCTTGCCGTCTGCCCCGCCAGCAGCACCCGAGACATGAATCACCAGCCTCGGCAGCTCAGACTGCTGAAGTGTATTTTCTATCGAATTCCTTGCACCCGCCACGGTGGACTTGCTGTGTTTGTTTGCAGCACGCTTCACTTCCTCCCCCATCCAGATGTGCTGTACCTGCAGCTGGTGGCCCATCTCACCTGGCAGGCAGATGTGGGGCTGCAAGTGCCAGAATTAGCCTCAGGACAAAAAAGCCTTGTGTGACCCAGCACCTCAGTGGGAGGGGAGTTTTACTGCTTGGGCACAGCAGGATCCATGTCTGAAGAAAACAGGGTGACTTTATTCACATCTTCTATATCCTCCCTTTTCCTCCTCCCACAGCCCCGAGCGTGACGGAGGGATGGCGAGGTGTATGTGTGTGTAACCACGCATACATGTTTTGGGTCTGTTTCTATAGGGAATAGACAGAATGGAAAGTTTATCTCCGTGAGTCTGGGGAGGAAGGAAGTTGTGTATGGATGAATGGCTTTTCCATGACAAACAATGAGTCTGCACAGACATGGTGTGATGTCACCTTAAGAATTTCCAAGCCAGCCTCAGATACAGAAAACCTTTTCGCTGGCAGAGATGAGAGCGTCCCACCTTTCCATCTCGCCACAGCCAGAAAGAAGAACTAGGGCAGGGGGAAAAAAAATAAAAGACCTCACTGTCTCACACACACACAAGGCATGTGCCATGTAAATAGATGACATGATGGGAGAAGTGCATCTCCAAACTTTGCCCTCACCCTGTGGATTCTGAGAAAGGAGTAAACCATGGCAAGCCGCCCGGGTGCCTCTCCCAGCCAGGAATGTGAGACGGCAGCAGCTGATGAGGCAGCTCCACAAATACAGGTGATGTCAATGTCCATGTGAGCTTCTCTGAGCACATGTGCGCAGTTGCAGCACTCAGGGGGCAGCCAGGACACACCACCAGGCAGCCCTGCACTGAGGGCTCACTGACAGCACCGTGGCATGGTGGAAACAAAAACCTTGCCAGCCGGGAAAGCCTGGGAGATGCTCACGTGAAACTTCATCCAGAAACACATGGCACTAATTAAATATCTCATTTTAAGCATTAATATGCACAGGCAGACGTGATTAAGAATAGTCAAGTGTTATGAATACTGCTGGTAGCAACCTGACTGCCAATGAGCACAAGCAAGTGCTTGCAATCTTATTTTGAAACATGAGACATAAGTATTGCTGTATGGGATAAGATCGTTTCTCCAGCCAGCCTAATATCCTGTCAAAGGTAGCAACTAAAGGAGTTCATTCAGCAGGAGAGGTCCCAAACTCTGAATTCTGCCTCAAATCTGCTGCTGGTGAAAGGAACTGCCATTCAGCTAATATGTGAATCATGGAAGTGAGTCCTTTTCAAGGTGCTGGAAATAATTTTTTCACTGACTGTGTTTATGACCTCAGATAAAGTGATAATAGCAGCTGAGGCATTGCTGCAGGGATTTGGGCTCAGCCAGCAACTTCCACACCAAAAGCTGAAAAGCTGGTGGTCTGAAGAATATGGTCTTCCCCTCTTGAGCCTGTTTCTACTTGCCACCAAAATCCTGAATGAGAGGTTTTGATTTTATAAATAAACAGCTTGGGTTATCTTTTAAGCCCAACTGCAGGGCTGGTTCAAACAGCTTTGTGAGGTTGTTTGCCCAAGCAGGGCTGGGTGGGAGGCATCAGTGAAATTTTGTGAGGATGAGAGGTGGGGTGCAGTGGGACTGCTGGTGGGCTGGGATGAACAGTTAGTCAGAGAAGCACTAGGTAGGACAGCCCAACCTCACTGCAGGCAGCCCACCACTCCTGGCCATCATCCCTGTCCATCCTCCCCCTTTCATCCCATTTTCATCCCAAACCATCCTTCCCCTGCAGCAGCCCACTCACACCAACTCAGACCACTCCTGCTACTCTAGGGGATGAAAGAGCAGGAGGAAGAACTCCAAAACCACAGATTGCTCTTACTTCTGTGGAAAAAGGTCCCATCCCACCCCTTCCAGTGGGCAAGGATCACTCAAACAGCAGAAGTGAACCTGCTTGAGCACTGCAGGTCTGATGCTTGCACCCAGAGCACTAAAGATCACCTGGGCCAAGTAATGAGCTGTTGCCTGAAAACAGGACTTGAATCTCAACCCTTAGATTAAAGGTCTAATGCTTCTTAGAGGGCAGAGCAGTGGCAGCAAGCCTTCATCTTTGTAAAGCTTGGCATTCTGCTGCATTCAACAGTCTACTGCCCTAGGCAACTGTCTACTGTGTTGGCTGGCTGCCTGAAATTTGTACCTGTGTTTGCCTTTGTTCACTTTTCAGAGGTGACAACTGTTCATGAAGCATAAATTTACACATCCAGTTTCCAAAGTCTCCAGCAAGGCAGCTGGAGAGCTATCATGCTTTCCCAACACTGTCCCTGCCATGTTTGCTGGAGGGGAGCTGCAAGACTCCAAGAAAGGGAGGTCATGTCCATGAGATCATTTGCAAAGATTTGGCAGACCGTGAAAAGAGTTGAACCCTTGCTGGAAGACAGCCCTGATAAATGAGAAAGGGAGGGTTACTCATGCAAATTCCTTGTCCTACCCTTATTGTTTCTTAAAAGTTCGGGATGTCCCCAAATGTGACACATCTTTATTGAGTGCTATAAGGAATGCTGCAAGAAAACATCACTTCCACATAACTCCAGTGTTCCTCATTTCTGCAACTTGTCTGATTTCTTCTGGTCTGGGCAGAACTGGACATACATTCTTCCTGTAATGATCATCTTTTGAGTTCCTGTTTACTCTTACAGCTTGAGTGGAGTTCAATGCTTGCTTTTAATGCCTCGCAATGTCCAGTGCATCCAGAAGCAATTATTGCTCTCTCTGACACAAGACACTCAAGATGTGAAGGATATCCACTGAAGCAGAGTCTCCTCTGCTTAAGGAGCCAGTAGGGATGCACGGCCCAGTGTCATGGTTTAACCCCTCCTCCTCACCCCAGCTTGTATTGCTGAGCACACCATCACATGGTCTGGGATATCCCTCTGGCCAGTTGGGATCAGCTGTCTCAGCTGTGTCCACTCCCAACTCCTTGTGCACCCCCAGCCCACTCACTGGCAAGGTGGGGTGAGAGGCAGGAAAGGCCTTGACTCTGTGCAAGCCCTGCTCAGCAACATCCAAAATATCCCAGAGTTATCAACACTGTTCTCAGCACAAATCCAAACCACAGCCCCATACCAGTTATTATGACAAAAATTAACTTTACTCCAGCCAAAACCAGCACACCCAGGAAAGAGGCTTTCCATGTGCTGCACCAAGGGGAATCCTTGCCCTCTGGTTCTATGCCATGAACCTGCTGCTGACAGCATCAAGAGATGTATCATAACGTCCTGCTATCCATCTGCTTCTGGCAGACAGGCTTTAACCACAGTTCTTACTAAGACTTCAGGAATCTCATTAAAATCACATACTTGCCCATTCAGCTGAACCAGTTTCAGAGGGAGTGTAGATTTAAAAAAAAAAAAAAAAGCCAAGAAAAGAAGAAAAAAAAAAAAGCCAAAATCACTTGAAGCTAAATTGCAGTCTTCACACAGAAACCTAAATCATCTTTTATCTCACCACTCCCTGACTAGTCTGGTTCTCTGCTGCTCCTCTGCTGCCAGCCTGTCCTTTCTCAGCACTGTACCACCACACTGCTGTACTGTGTTAGATCATTCTAACTGTGTTAGATACATTCCCAGATCTAAATGTGTTTATTTAATTGTACTGCAATTATTACTTAACCAGCAATTGGAGCCACCTCCATAGGTCCAGCCACAGCTGGGGTGTTACAGAAGGTGTAATAAAACCTTCTTAAAAGTATCCCAGCACATCAGTCCTTCATGTCTGCCCTTTTGTCTTGACATTGCCTTGCCTCACTGAATTGTCTTTGCAGGGAAGGCAGATAATTCCTGCTTATATCCTGCTTGTTTCTTTTGGTACTTACAGACTCGGTTTTATCTCCTGATGTGCTCATGCACTACCTTTTTCTGCATCTCATCACCTGTCACCCCTGCTGACAGATCCAGATTTCCTTTCACCACTACCTTGCCCTTTCATTTTTCCATGACTCCCCTGGCCAATGACATCCAGCCTCACTGTCACCAGGGCATGTAGTGCAGCAAATGCCAAGATATACCTGCCAGTCTCAGCAGACTCAGTGACAGCTGTCCCTGAAGTGCCTCACCAAGGAGAGCAAGAATGGAGGAAGCTTGCAAATAAAGAAGAAATACTCCACAACAAAGGCGGCCAGATACTAAACATTTTCACCATTTTAAACCAGAATATGTATAAAGGACAATTATTCTATGAATAAAACAATTTCTCATTCATGAAAGATATAGCATATATGTATAGCCTAATGAACATTGTCATTTTCAACACAGTATTTCATGACAGGCAATGAGCTCACTTGGAGCAAGACCATCTCACCTGCTACAAGAAAAGAAGCAAACTCCAAAGATTAATCAGGACATGATCTTCCTTCCTCTCAAGAGGATTTAGTGGTACTTGTACTCACTCTCACAGCAGATTAAATCCTAGTGTTGAGCCAACCTGGTCCACTGAGACCAGCACAAGATGTCCCAAAGAAAAGTGCAAGAGACTCAGCAGAAACTGCATATGCTGAAACAAAACTGATTTAGATTTTTTGAAATCGAGAAAGAAGCAACACAGACCCATCCCTGCAGGTATATAGCTGTCTGGAAACTCTCCACATTTATGACATTCCCATGGACAGATCCAAGCCATCCGGTTCCATTTTACATGAGAAATCTATTTGCATGCTGGCAGCCTCAGCTGAGAGCCAGAGTCCTAAACCAGGACATGTCTAGCCCAAATTGTGCACTTCTTGTTCCCACAACTGCTATAATACCAGGGTTTCTGGGGCTGCAGCAATCATCCATAATCACAAACTGAAACCTTCTGAGCATCCTCTATTTATATGGGAAAGTCTCATAAGAAATTAGACCAGTCGTACCATGTATAATTATAAATCTAACAAATCACTAGATACATATATTTGAAAGAAGTACCAAGCATTATCCTCTGCTGACCATTCAGCAGCTTATTGAAGATGCCCACAGTGTCACAGTTCCCTTGTCAGACAAGCACCCCAGCTCCTTAAATTGCACTGATTTCATCTTCAGAAAAGGTTCCCCAGGCCCCCTCAAAGGAGCCATGAGGGTCAGGTTGAAAGACAAGCCCAGGCAGGGTTAGGAAGCCCATGCTGCTGCTACCCAACATCAGATTTCCAAGAATAAAAGATTCCATCCCTTAAGGCCATCTAGCTCACATCTAGCTTCCCCAAATGTTAAATTTACATGAAGGATTAACCATCCTAGAGGGGAGTAAGACATGAGAAAAGTGAAAAGAAGAACATCCCTCCTTTGTTTTCCAGAGACCAGCCCTGGGAGCTGGTTTGCTACCTGCTGTATCTGACCATGGCACAGACCCCTCAAGCAGTGACAGGAGGGCAGCCCTGGTCCTGCTGGGGAGCTGATGCTGCCTGCAGGATTTGTATGAGAACTCTAAACTCAGATTATGGTGGTTATGTGCACACACGTCAGCCCTCCCTGAAGCTTAGTAAGCATAAGAACACAAAGTTCTCTGACAACACAAGCAAGGAGGCAGAGCAAGGCAATCCAAGTCAAAGCAACTTCTCTGAAGAGATTTTAGGACAGGCCAGGGGATGGAAACAGCTGGATGACTTTAAGTGTTCTTTTCCTCACTCTGCTCTTGGAAAGCATGGAGCACCTTCATCCTCCCTAAAGGGGTGTCCAGCTCCCCCAGTCCCAGTGGAGCCATCCCAAACTGAGATTTATGTCTCTGCATCTCACAGGCCTGGAGCTCATTTTTGCCCTGGATATATATTCCTTTTAGCTTGTTCCATACTCTGTAGTAATTACATCAACTGCCAAAAGAAATCAAATATTCAAAGTACAGTTAAACTGTTGCTGCAGTGGTTCTTAATTCTCCAGGAGTGAATGACTGGAGGAGATGCACTGTTTACTCCTGTGTCTCGGACATTCTGCACCTCAATGCAGGTCACAGGGACCAGCATCAGACTAGGTCAGATCAAGACCATCCTGCCAGTTAAATCACTGCCAGCAAAGCCTGACATGTACATTTCCAAAGGAAACAGTAAACCATGGGAATAAATCCAAATTCATTATAATTTCTCTCCTTCTTAATAGGCTCTTCAAAGAGGTTCTTACAATGTCTAGTCTAATAAAAATAATAATGGCCAGCTTTTCCTCCACTCTAGACTCGCAAAACAAGCACATAAATCCCTTAGACCCCTTAAAACCCTGAGAGCCACTGTTTTTCCCTTACCTTACTGAAAGAGAAAGAGAAGTGCAGGAGGGGGTGAGTGACAGGTTAAAACCAGTAAATCTGTGGTGCAGATTTACCTCCATCCAGTAAAGCATTAAAGCAAGTGCCTGAAAGTAAGTATATCCCTACTCATTTTTCGCCGAATCGGGATCAAAATTGAAATCTACTTGCTTTTTCCATTCTTTCAACCATCGAATACTTCTGACATCAATTAAATGTTGTTTCTGCTCAAATACAGTGGATTCAAACACAGAACATTTTGGGAATAATGCCCAAGTGTGTAATTGTACCATCTTCATAGTTTTCATGAACAGTTTCCAAACCAAAGAAAAAACCATTTTTTTAAAAGCATGCTTACTGTGTTTCATATTTAAAAATAAACCTATAATAAAGGTTGAAGCACTATAAATAAAGCCCTGTCTATATAAGGAGATTACACCAATTTAACCAATTTCAGAACTTATCTTCTATACCATCACACTTCAGTGAAGGAATTTCCTGTTAATTCTGGATGCAACAGGTTTCAGCTAATCCTATTCAAACTGTCTGGGGAATAGACTACATATACATTTGTACCAAAAAGGAGATAATTTTATATCTCAACTTCATTCTAGCACCAATCACTTATGTGAAATATGAACTGCAGAAAATAAAGGTATCCTGTTATAGATCTTATTTGTAAGTTCACTGCCACAGTCTGAGGGCAGAGATAATGAACATCAGCCTCCTGGACAGGAACTACACAAAGCTATGATGATGTCAAAGCTCCTGTGTTATCAGGGCAAGGCTGAAGTGCAAGAACATGATAGCAAAAAAAAAAGGAAAAAAAAAATCTATGTGTTAAAGTATTTTATAACAAAGCATTAGTTTCAAAGATGGCTCTGTGTAAAAATTACCTGATTTGTAACAGATGAAGTTTCCAGTATTTGTGCTAGCATTTGCTGCTTTGTAAATCCTTCCCAAAAAGGAAAAAAAAGAACAACTGGAAAAGTAACTGAAGCTGCTAGTGCACTTTACTCAAATTTGTTCATTTTCATTGACTTTCCCTCAGTTTTCAAAGCATATTATACAGATATTTTAACTGCCAAAGCTATCCAAAAGCTTTCCAAAAAAAGCTGTGTTTTTTTCCTGCTTCTCTTGCCAACACGAACTTTAATGTGACATTTTGGTACAGACACTAGAATAGCATCCATCTCCTCCTCCCACAGCTCTGCCTGCCCAGCAGGGCTAACGAAAATTAAAACTTGCTTTACATCAACACAGCCAGTGCAAGTTATCACCAGACCAACTTTCCACCCATCATGAGGCTGTCTGAGCACATCCTGCACTCCACCAGTGGCAATCTTATCCTCCAAAGAGCTCAGCCCACACCTAGGCTTCAAAACAAGGAATCAGATTTCAGAGGTGCCTCTGGAAAACTGTGCTTTTCCTTTCCTGCTTTGGACATGAAAAATGCTGTAGACACCAGAAACATTAACTCCAAAGGGTTAAATTATCTGGAAAAAGTAGGTACTTATCTAACACCTCATCTACTCAGAGAGCAGTGTACAAGCCCTTGAATGACTGGCACCAGAGAATTTGGCCCTGAGAGTCCAGATGGCAACACCCACACTTTGCAGCCCTTCAAATACGGATTTAAAAGTCACTGTTCCCACAGCAGGTGCAGCTGGGCTGGATAAGGCTGCCCAAATCACATCACTACGATCCTGCAAATTTCAGAAAGGCACTTGGATATTTTGACTTCTAATGCCAACCAATTTTCAATGCAGTTTGCTATGGAGAGATGAGGGAGGGCAGGACTGCTTCTTTCAGGTGTGAGACTGTCACAAGGTCTCAGAATCACACCTGAAGAAGGAAACGAGCAGGTACTGAGTGATTCTCATTCCTGGTGAAAATTCAGAGAGAAGGGTGTTTTCCCCAGAAGCAACCAGTGCTTGGAACACTGAGGCTTTGGCCTCTCCTGTGGCCAAACTGTACTCTGGGCACACGATGTACATCAGGCCAGGTGCCCTGCAGGGACAGAGCTGCCTCCCCTCCCCACTGACCATCACAACTTTATGCTAATGGCACTTTCTAGCCATAGAACATAAATATCCTCCAGTGAAAACATGTAAATATTGTCATTATTTAGTCCATGCTCACACTAGACCTTGGGCAGAACTTAGCACAAACAACTGAGCAGTCTATAGGAGATGGCTTTTTTAAAAAGAAAGAAATGTGTTTATTTTTCCCTTGAAACTAAAGGCAAAACACATAATCAATGGGAGAAATCCAGGGGGTTAAGTTCTTCCAAATGCCACTCAAGTAGAGAGAATTAAAATTATGTATTTCATGCTACAGTCCAAAAGAATATTTACAGTCCTGGAGATTCTTTCCCCAACCTCTTGAACATACTTATTCTCTCTGACAATATGCTATTGAGTAAGTTGACTAGACAGGACTAGGGAATTTATATAGGTGGAACAGCTGTACATCTGGAATGCAACCTTTGCTTTAGTGGACAACTACAAAGTTCTTGCAAAGAAAAATAAGTTTGTCCTGCAAAAAAAACCCCAGTGTATCCACAGAGAAGATAGGAATTGCTTGTCTTGCAGGAGAGGGAAGCATGCTGCATTGCATAGAGGGGCTAGAGGCTTGCTTGCAGGTGTGGAACTCAAGAAAGCTTCTGTATGAGGATATGTGCACCATCCTTGTAGCAGGCAAGGTGTGGGATGAAAGAGGGAATTGCCTGAGTCTCTACACTGCAGGGGAAGCAAGAAATCCTATTAAGGATTTATGCTGTTCCAGCAAAATAACTTCCTCACTTGAAGCAGAAGCCAGCTTTTTCACTGTCTTGACTTTGTTTGTGCTGACAGCATGCAGTTCTTCGGTCAAGCCCAGTGCCAGCTTTGTACAGAGAGATTCAGCATCAGGAAATGGGCGAGCAAGGCTCCTACTCCTGCTCTCAGTCACAATCTCATTTGTCTCTGAGATGCACTTCCAATACTTTGAGTGAACAGCCCTCCTGTTTCTGAACACTTGTAGAGAGAAGTAAGTTATCTACTACATGAAATAATTGTGGTTTGAAAATACAGTGATGTGCACATTCAAAAGTATGTTCTAGAAAAGGCATGTATGGGAGATGTCTGAGAAGACATTTGTGTAACAATTACAGTGGGTTTTCATTTACACAGTGTTTCCTCCACGCACAAGGGAATGTAACAAAATGTAGCTAAAACCACATATCCTTACAAATAAAGGGACAGGGAGAGAGAGTTTCATACAAAGGTTAAACAAAAAAATCTGTTTAATATCACTTTGGGGATTACAGGAACTGGAGTAAAACAAACAACCAGAAGAAACTTTGAAGGGTTGCTTCAGGAAAAGCACGTGTGTGCCACCACATCTGCATATTCAATATGTCTTGCTGGGACAGCTTGGGGAAAAATAGGAAGCTGGAAATTTTCAGTGTGGGAATTAGATGGAAGAATGTGAACCATTCTAAACAAAACAGAGTGAAGTTGCCAGCTGACTTGCTAAAATGCCAATGCTCTCTAGGATCCCTTGAAACAGAGCTGAGGACTGGCCTTGCTGCTCAGGGAGTGGGTATGGAGCCAGGAGATCTGGGCTGGATTCCTGGCCCTGCAACAAACCCAGCATGTGACCCAGCTGGGAAGTCATTCAGCTCTCAGTTTCCAAAAGCTGATTTCATGCCTACACTTCTGGGCACCTAGCGTGAGACAGCGTGAGCCCAAACATCCCGGATTTCAAACAAAGTTAAGCTGCAGGTACTCATTTCCCATCCATGAAGAACACACAGCTTGGGACTTAGTTTCACCACAGATGAAGCAGGGCTAAAACCCGCAAAGGAACCTGAAATGCTACAAAGCTCCAGGTATTTCATGATTAGACATTTTTTGCCAAAGGAGAGGTGCTATGGATATGCAGTAGACTATTACTGAGTTACCTGTTGCTTGCCACGTCCTGTGGCAACTATTGCCATTCTATAAATATTTTCACAGATTTCCATACATCTGAAGGTTTTTGTTTATGCTTCCTGCTTCAGGGCATCGAGGAATAATCTCACAAAAGGATTCACTGTTCCGAAAGGAACCTAAGAATACAGATCAGGATTGTGGCAAAAAGCATGGAGCAACAACACTGACAAGACTAGGAAAATACTAGATTTCAAGGAAGAAATAGTGGAAAGAAAGACACTTTTCCACGTAATTTAGTCAGCATGTATGCTGGGGGGAAAAACCAAACAGAAGTAAAAGCCATATTTCTAGCTTATACTTTTCTGTATGCAACCATTTAAAAAACATTTGGAACCATCAGAACTAGAGAAAGTTGTATTCTCACTGTACACGAGGGGATCCGGTGACATAGATTGATTTACATTATACTGTAGGCAAAGGTTTATTATGTTTTTTTTAATGAAAACTGTAGGCACAAGTTGAAAGAACAAGTGTAAAACACAGATCTTGTTCTACCCATTTATATTTCCAACTCCAGCATGGTGAACTCTTTACTTTCTTCCTGCCCTGTTTGTGTCTGCCCTTAATTTTACCCCTGCATTTCCACAGAGGATTTCCAAGATCTTTGTCGTACACAGATATATAACACCTTGGTGAATTTAGCTGCCTTAATGGGGTTTTAGAGTTTCCACATGAACCCAAGAACAGAAGCAAGAACAAAAGAAGTTTCTGAAAGGGACACCCCTTTGCAACCATTTTTCTGTGCATCCACTGTAGTTGCACCAGATAACTTTCAGAAAATCAGAGGAATTTATCACGAACAGTTTCTGCGCTGTTACTTCTAGGAACAAAATGTTACAGTAAGCTTCCTTTGGCCAGAAGCAATCCAAATCCTCCATTAAGTAAAGCACCGTATTTTTTGTCTTTTAGCCTGCCTTCCTTACAAAACTGTATGTTCTAACTCTCACCTTTGTGCCAAGCTCCAACTATGAATCTCATTTTCACAACATGTTTCCAAAACAGTATTGCCCTATTTTTCAGTTTTCCTCCAACAACTTACTTCAGAGCTGGTGCTCATAAGGCAGGTGACATAACTTGGTCCAGTTCAAGTGAATTCCAATTTTAGAATTCCATTTACTACCTGAAAATGTGCTGGTGGCCACAATCCAGACAGGGAGGAGTCAATAGTTAAAAGTAATGCTGCAGTAATGCACGGGTACAAAAATATTGTGTTTTAAGAGCCACACAGCTACATCAGTGCCCTCCCCACGCTGAGCTTACCCTCTGGTGAGTTCACCTTCCACTCTCACTTTGGCAAGAATTTATTAATTACTTGTGCCTGGACCTCACTCTGAGGGCCCCATGCAAGGCTTGACTGGAAAGCCCAGGGACTGATGTCTTTTCTTCCTTGCAGCTTCTGACAGGGAGCACAGGGAGAAGCTTCCCTGACAGCCAAACACCCCTTACCCACAGGCTGGCCAGTAATGCTACACCTGCCCCGACTGTATGGAAGCCCTGGGCAGAGAGAAGGCTGCACCCGCTCTGCCCGAGCCTCAGCCAGGGGCTGGAGCATCTCCCCCATCCCAGGGTGAATGTCTTGGCTGTCAGTGGAGCTACACACACAGAGCATCCATCTACCTCTGCCATCTGGGTTTTGGACTAAACCTCTGCTACAAAGGAAGATTTCCCAGACCTGCTGCTGTAACAGGTACCACACAGCACGTCAGACAGAGTTTCTGCTGTGACTGCAGGAGCTGGCTGTCCCTTTTAGCTCCAGTGGTAGAGGTCTCTGAGTTCAATCCCCAGGAATGGCTTATGAAAGCAATTACCACCTGAAAGGTCTCTTTGTTTTGTGCCACTGCTTTTAATAATAACGATTGCATCAAATATTTTCTGCCATCTTGATCTTCTTTGGTTCTGCTAACTAAGAAATGACAAAGCCCAACACTTAAAATAGCACTCAATACAATGAAAGCAAACACTCGGGTTTGAGGTTTTACATCCTGCCCTCCCAAAGCACTCTCCCTTTGATGATTTTAACCACTGAGTACCAAGCTCCACATAAGCCCTGAAGGGTGTGACATGCATGGCCGAACCAGGGAATCACCTGCGGGCAGGGGCCCAGCTCGCCTGCTCCGAGCACCAGACAGTCCTGTCCCACAGGAGCAGACAGACAGACAGACATGAGAGGCACATGGCATTTGAGGGAGCTGTCTGGACAATCACAAATTGTTTTGATTCTTCGGGCAATCCTTTCATTTATGCTTGGTTCAATCTGTTACAGCAGCAACAATTGCTGGCCAATTTAACAGCAAAGCTGGGAATATAATCCAGACCTCCCACACTTCACATCCTCTGACCATTCCCCCTCATGTCAGCAGAGTTATGTTCTTGCCAGCTACTGACTGACAAGTTAAAACAAGACCTGAAGAAAATACCCAAATCCCAAAGGCTCAAATCTAGAGATGGAGTCTGCACTGAAACATAAGCTCTGAATTTTGCCCCAGCATCTAACCATAATATATCCACAGTACACTGTATTTTGAATCAACCACCTGATTCCAGGAACTATATGGTAGATGAGAATTACTTTGTGCAGAACAAACCACTTAATCCTAAAATACAGCCTCACGTAGCACCTATCAGAGACATAAAGCCTGCAAAGTACAAAAACCCACTTTTTTTTAAAGGAAAGCTTCATAGTGATCTAGTCCTCACAACAAAGCTCAATAGCAAAAGGATCCCAGTATTACAGTTTCCAAATAACCCTCTGATCAGTTACATTTTCTTTATATTCTCTGATCAAAAAATGAAAGATACCAACCAGCATGAATTCCAAAGGGAATCAATTTACTGAACACCCTATGCTGATCTGTGTATGATATGCACACATGCAGCGCAGAATCACAGAAGCATTGAAGAGTTTTGTTTGGAAGGGACCTTGGAAAGGCCACCTAGTCCAACCCCCTTAAACTTTGGAAAGTCCACCTAGTCCAACTCCCTGCAATGACCAGGGGCATCTTCAACTAGATCAGGTTGCTCAGAGTCCTGTCCAACTTGACCTTTAATGTCTCCAGGATTGCAGCAGCCACCATCTCTCTGGGCACCCTGTGTCAGTGTTTCACCATCCTTAGTGTAAAAAACTTGTATCCAGTCTAAACTGACTCTCCTTTAGTTTAAAAACATTAATTATTGTCCTATTGCAACAGTTCCAAAAGGACCCTTTTGGTTTCATTCATAAAGAAAATAACATTCCCCAAACTGAATTTGAAAAAGCTCCACTAAACCAACTTAAAACCCAGTTTAAGACCATGGGTTGTATCCAACTTAGCTGATTTTTTGTGGTCATGCTTCAAATCTGATGAAGAAGGTCTGGAAGCCAACTTGTGTAGGACAACTGTAGCCAAGTGGAGTGTGGCTGCATCTAAGTTTAAATGGATCAAAAGAGAGAAAAGGGTTAGCTGGGCATGGGCTTTATTGTCCAAGAGCTTTTGTGTCGCTTCTGTCCTGCAGTCCCAATGGCCACTGCCCATAGGCAAAAAAAAGCCAAAGGCTAAAAAGGTTCCTGTGGATAAATTCACAAGTTTTTCACTTGGCAGCTGAAGCTATGAAAACACAGAAAGCACATGGAGTAGGGTGGCAGAAGAAAAGGAAGGATAAGGAAGGACTCTGTTATCCCCTAAATGACTAAATTGAGCCAAAAGTTATCCTGCAAATTGACAGGCAAAAGTAACAAACAAGGCCAGGCTGAGATGGGAGCTAGAGGGAGACCCGGTGGATGTTATACCCAACCATGCAATAAAAGATGCAGGATAGACAACAGTGCAGCTTTATCAGCAAAAGCTGCTTCCAATCATAGAAGCCACAAGTGAGTTATGTGGATCCTCCTGAACCCCTGCCAAACAAAACTATACGGCCTCCACTGAACACCGGTGTAACTGGAGGAAAAAAAATGAAGCATTTATCTGGCAAGTGCTTTCTAGAAGAGAGCGTGGCTGTTGGGAGCCACTCCACTCCAGCTGGAATGCTAGAGATGGTTCCAGGGGAATGGAGCAGCCATCAGAGTGCATAAGAGACAGGCAGGGATTTTTAATAAAATGCAGTTTTTCACACAGTGATTACCACCTCCTATTTATACCACATGAGATCATGAAAAACATGGCACGTATTCCTTTACTCCTGGAAACACAAAGTCAACTAACAACCACGTGACAAATTGTTCCTTTTCATGCACTTTGTACTTTGTCTTTCTAAACCTCTACTTCCAAACATCTGTCACTTAGACTGAGAAATAAAAATCTGCTGGAATAGTAATTTCTGTGCCTTCCTCTTCCCAGATCAACACTACAGTAGATTAGGATTATGAATCCAAATTCCAGACTGTTCCACTCAACATGTAAACCTTAACTGTTCACAAGAAAGGACAGGTGGTTTAAGTATATAATACATGAGAAAGAGAATTCAGAGTCTCCAGAAAATGCATCATCTACTTCTAGCCTCTACTGGCCACACACAAGAGGCATTACAGACACAATATGCCAAGACACAAAGAAGTGTTTCAGGTAAGCTTTTCTGCCTTGAAGAGCATGCCTTTTCCTACTCCCCTTCAAATGTGGTTTGAAAGGCTTAGGGAGAGGACATTATTTCCATGGTAAGAGTCTGCAGTTGAGTTTGGGACAATACAGTGAAAGCCTTCATTAGCACTCTTTGAGAATGACTTGTAGAACTTGCTTGTAGCTTTGCCAGTTATGAGTAATGCAACAATCACTAAGATAAACCAACACTTCTGTGTCACATTTCCTTCAGACACTGCCTGATGTCTACTGGACTCAGCCTTCTTGTGAGCGATCCTGCTGCCTCCAGACAAGGAATCCCTGCCGTGACAGGTCCATGAGATGCCACACCTTTCACCTGCTCCTCACTCCAGGGAAATTCTCCATTTCAGTTGTGATGCTCTGCAACTGATACGAGCACAGCCGATCTGCAGAGAAAAAAATGTATCGCCCCTAATCTCTTGCTTATTAACCCGGTGGTTAACCAACCTCCCAACAGCACAAACTGCAAAAATAATGCTACAAAGGTAATACACACTGGGTGACACCCCAGTACAGTTCCTGTGTGTGACTGCAGCTCCACAATCACTAAAACCAGGTTTGTGCATTGCTGGATCACCCAGGAGTACAAATTTCATCGGGATCAGGCCAAGGCATGTGATCAGGCTGCTGCTGATGGAGCCAGAGCACAGGATGCGGGGCCAACGCCAATCCTGCTCTGGCCACGTGCCAGGCACAGGGGTGCAGACGATACCTGATCTGGCTGGAGCTGAGCACACTGACACCTGAGCCGGCATAAAGTCTGCTAGTAAAAAGTTAACCTGTCAAAAACTTCTTGAATTAACTTGAGCAGGCAGGGTGAATGAATACCAGGTCAGCGCTTCACATCATGTGGCCACCCCATTTTGGAGCCAATAATAGGAGCTGCACTGCTGGCTTTTGTGTGCTGCCAAACCACAGCCTAATGTCGATAGTGATGTTTATATGCATGGGGAACTCGGTGCAGGATCAGGGCCTCAGAGTCCTTCAACTCGCCTTGCCTCCAACTTAAAGCAAAAGGAAAGAAAAAAGCAGAGTGAAACCTAAATGTTTAACCTCTAAGCAGTCAACAGAATCCACTAACGTGGAATCTGTACATAAAGGTGGAACCATGACTGCTTCTGCAGCAGATAAATGTAAATGGTTAAAATAGAGCCTATTCCTTCAGATCAGCGAAGGCATCAGTACAGCAAACACATCAGTAACTAGGCTGATTTGTGCAGTATTTTAGCAAGCCAGACAGTATTAAAAACACACCCTATCATGTTGAAAAAATATAAACTTTATTTTTTCTTTACTAAGAAAGGGCAGTCCTGCTCTTCTGAAACTGTGTTGAAAAGCCTTATCTGATCTCCAGAACTTAGGCCATTTTTAACACTGCTGCAATACTGCCCAGTGCGGACATGTACACGGGTACCATTACACAAGGCTAGAGCCACATAGGAAACATGGCTTTCAAACATTCTTTCTTGAAATTGCTGGAAGTCACTGGAAATTGCTTGGTTTATGTGAGTACTTCAACAGTTTTCAGAGCTAGTTCAGGGAGGCCATTCTGAAAGCCATGTTCCGAAGATTTTCCATTTCCCGTTACAGAGGCCCTAAAATGGTCCATGCAGAGATTTATGGTAACCTTGACAGCTACCCAGATCTCTGAGATGTTTACAGCTCTGTCCTATCACTCCTGCAGGCCTGCCCAGACAGAGGGTTCCCAAACTTTGGTCCTCAAGGCTGTCACACTGCCTCACAGCCGTGCCACATGCAGCAGCCGGTGCTCCAGCAGGCAAGGGTAAGGCATCCATCCATGTTCCCTTTGCCACCTTCCACAGCTGCAAAACCCCCTGTCCCTCCTCATGAGGCTCCCAGAGAGCTTGAGGAGTTACCAGCCAGCCCAGCATGGCCTTGGCAAACCTTGATGCAGAGGTGGCCCAGTGACAGATACCAGCGATGAAGCAAGGGGGCTGGCTGGAGCACAGTGCAGTATTGAGCTGGAGTCTCCAGCTGTGCCAGGGGAGATTTAGATTGGACACTATGAGGAATTTCTCCACAGCAAAGGGTGATTAGACATCAGAAGGAACTAGCCAGGGAGCTGGTGGAGTCACCCTTCCTGGAGGTGTTTAAGGAAAGACTGGACCTGGACATGGCACTGAGTGGTGTGGTCTGGGTGACACGGTGGTCTCTGGTCATAGGTTAGACTCAATGAGCTCAGAGGTCTTTTCCAACCTAATTGAGTCTGTGATTCTGCAAAGCAGCACTACTCTCTTGCAGCCCTGCCACCCCTGCCCTGGTGGGAACCTGTCATCCCTGGGTGACAACACAACACCCACCACGGCTTCTCTGCACTGACAGGGCAGGAAGCAGAGCAAGAATTGGGATTAGTAATGCAGTATATAAAGTACTGCCAGCAGGTCGAGGGAGGTGATCCTGCTTCTTTACTCAGCCCTGGTGTACTGCACCCAGTTTTGAGCTCCCCAGCACAAGAGAGACCTGGAGCTCCTGGAGAGGGGCCAGTGAAGAGTGACACAGATGATAAGGGGACTGAAGCATAGCTGTTATGAGAAAAGGCTGAGAAAATCTGGCCTGTTCAGCCTCAAGAAGAGATGACTGAGAAAGGACCTCATCAATGCCTGTAAGCATCTGAAGGATGAGTCAAGAGGATGGAGCCCTTTTCTCGGTGACACCAAGCAATAGCACAAGAAGTGAGCTTTATCAGGTATTTCTGATGCACAGAAAGTTCCTCCTGAAAACAAGGAATAACTTCTTTACTATGTGGGTGCCCATGCACTGCACCAGGCCGCCCAGAAAGGTTGTGGCATCTCCCTCTCTGGACACTCAAGAACTATCTGGATGCCACCTTGTGCCATGTGTTGGAGCCGGGGGTGGCCCAGGTGACCGCTGAGGTCCCTCGGGCCGGGTCGGGCCCAGGTGACCGCTGAGGTCCCTCGGGCCGGGTCGGGCCTAGGTGACCGCTGAGGTTCCCCCGGCCGGGTTGGGCCCAGGTGACCGCTGAAGTTCCCCCGGCCGGGTCGGGCCCAGGTGACCGCTGATGTCCCTCGGGTCGGGCCCGGAGCCGCGGTGGCGCCCCCGGCGGCGGCGCGGGGCAGCGCAGCCATCGGCGGGAGCGGCGGGGGCGCCCCGCGGCCCGCGCTGTTTCCAGGGCGACGTCTCGCCGTGTTCCGGGCCGTACCATTGCGAAAGCGGCGCGGGTGGGAGCGGGCGGGAGAAACAGGCCGGGCCCGGCACCGCCTCCTCCCCGGCTGCCTCCTCCCCCCGCGCCTGGCCGCGCCTCCCCCCCTCCCGCGGG